>OX439137.1:2319004-2450594 GCA_949318235.1 Ecdyonurus torrentis | reverse complement strand
GCTCACTTATGGCGTTGACTTTAACATGAATGAAACCACGCTACACTTACACAAAGGCTTGCCGCATACATGTCCACGCTGATGGTGCACCTCCCACCCAACAGTCCCTCTGGAGAGATATAGTTCCAGGTCCCAGGTGTGTAGCGAGGAACAGCGTTCTGTAACATACAGTTCACAATCATGTGTTAAATATACAGCTACAGTTTTGGTTGTAATTTTAATAATCAAAGAAAAGGATAGGAGAAACCAACAAGCGCATTACCAAGATGAGGTCCGTAGCTTGGTGAAAATCTTGATGGCACAGATATAAAAAACTAACAGATTGTAAATATTTTGTCAATTAACTACACAAGAGATGGAGTGTCTTCATCAGTTTTCCTTACACACTCCAACTCTCTTGGAGTTTATTGCTGAAATATTTCCCATGTGTTAGTTTTTTTATTATTATTAGGATTATTATTATTATTTATTTATATCTGTGCTAGCAAGATTTTCAACAAAATATGGGACTCTCTTCACTATGGTAAGACCAGCACTGGTTTTTCCTATCCTTTTGTTTCAAACTTTATAAACAATAAAATAGAAGTACATAGAACAAGATTTTTACCATGTTCTACAAAAAAAAAAAATAAATAAATAAAAAAAAAAAAAAATAAAAAATAATAATAATAATAATAATAAAATAAATAAAACAATACCTAATAATAATAATTTACTAGAGGGCATTTTAAAAGCTAAGGATAGTTGCTATATTTCAGTAAATAATTAATATTAATAAATATTAGGAAAAAATCATCTCGGCCTGGGTTAGAATATTTCCTCTACCTCGCGTCCCTGTAAGTGTATAAGCTCATACTATCTCCCATTCCCCAATGTTTCCTAATCTACCTATGTGTTTCTATCTATGAAAAAAAAAAAAAAAAAAATATTAAGACACACAGAGAGAAAAGAAGTTCAGTTGGGAGAGCAATGTATGTGAATGTGGAGCACCATCAGTATTTTTGCTTATTGACTTTTTAATGTCAATTTTTTTGGAAAAACATTAAAATTAGGGAAAAATGTTACTTTGACATAAAGTTTGAGAAGCCGTTAATTATTATTATACGTAGTAATATAATGTCTCTAACAAGGTGTATATATAGAAGGTGGTATAATTTGCCCTTTTACTGTCGTCAAAACTCGGTTCCCTTTGTAAAACTTCCATTTTTGACATACGTCATACAAGGTGACTGTAAACAGAGCCACGTGGTCTCTCAGGTACAATACATTATGTACCTGGAAGAGGAGGAGGGACAAATATTTCCCCTCTTGTTTTGATTCACCTCCTGTGACGTTTCATCCCTTCCTTTACCTAGGCAAACTACACCACCTTCTATATATACATATATCTTGATCTCTAATAAGTTTTCAATCAAAAGTTTGAAAATCAAAGTAAAAAATAATATTAAAAGGCAGTTTGAACTTACGACAGGGCAAGAGAGTCCCAAGTCTCCAAGCTTCAATTTTAGTTGACCCATATCCTCATTACTGGGCATAAGGGACTCTGCACCTTGTTGTATCAAATCATCCTGGAGTTGCATTAGCTGAGTGCGGCTCTGAGGATCTAAAACATACAATAAACAAATTTTACTTCTAAGCCTCATTTTTAGTTACCTTAAGGAGGTAGGGGACCATTGATGACAGCACAGGGAAATTGTCATAACAAGATACAGTATCGATGTTTATCCATCAAAGTGAACGTACTACACTTTACAAATTTCACTTAAAATGAAAGATCTGTGTTTGGTGCTTCTACGCGTTTTAACATGAAAACTAGACGGCCGAACTTGGAATTTGTAAAGTGTAAAACTGTCATTTTTCACACAATTTGTAAAGTGTAGTACGCTCACTTCAACCAGAAAGCATCGACATTTAAGATAAGGACACGCTCAGCCAATTTGGGCCGCCACAAAATTCAAAATGAGCATCTAAGCCAATCAGCGCCCAAGTTGAAGGTCACGTGATCAAAATAGACCGATCACAACTGTGCTAAAATTAACATGGAACCAGTTGGTGTCGCTATGTTGTATGTAGTATCTTGTTCAAATGAAAGAGTTGGCCATATTGGATAACGGTTAATATTTTTCTATCTATCTATTTTCTACCCCCCCCCCCACCCCCTCAAAAAAAAAATTGCCTAAAACAAAGTTTGTCCTATGCTGAGCAATGTTATTTATTACTCCAGTATGGCCTCCAAGTGCATTAAATATGACATCATGCAGATACACCCTAAATCTTAAAAAGTTAATGTCTTACCCATTGTTTGACTATCCAGGGCAGCTTCTAGTAGAAGACATATGTAGTTATTTTTTTCTTCTTCATTTCCAAAATTGAGCAAAATATTCTGACATTTCAAGTCACTGTGCACATATCCAAGTTGGTGAAGGTTGGAGGTGAGGGTGAGGATCTGCAAAATAACAGATACATTACAGATTAGTAAATGATAACATACACAGAATTTCAATTAATTCGTTAATTTGTTGTGTTGCAAAAGTATACATAGAAATGCAAAAACAAAGATAATATTTTTACATTATATTAAGGCCATCATAGCAATGAAAAATTAAAAAAAAAAAAAAAAAAGTTAAATAATGCTATTATATGTACACTCCCCCCAGATAAATCTGACCAGTCGCGATAAAGTTTCCTCATATATTTAACATTTGGAGACATAAACGCTGTGGTCAGATTTATCTGGGGGGAGTGTACATATAAAATTTTGTATTTAATGTAATAATATTCATAATTTGTAAATTTATGTTATATGTTGTACACCAGTTTTTTTTTTTTTTTTTTTTTTTTTTTTTTGAATGATTAAAAACTAAAAGTGTGTCTATTAACCATCAATTTAAGCGGGAAAAAACATCACGGTTAGGATCAATGATAAAGAAAAGGATATAGAATTTTACCAGCGCTGGCCTTATTTACCACAGTAGAAGTTGTATGGAGAGGTCGAGGCCTCTTGTAGCACAGTATTTTGTAATAATATTTTATTTATTAAACACATTGCGTGCATGTACAACATACATCTAAACATTCAACTCATAAACATTACATATAATATCAAGATCAAATAACAGTATTATACATGTTGATCAGTGCCCTCGGCATAGTAGGCCATACTTAAATGTCTCCTAGAACATGTGAGGAGATGATACTGTTCACATGACATCCCACACAAGGAGCAGATACAATTATTATTACAAATATGATATTCTTTAATGTTACAAATTTTGTGATGAAAACCGTGTGCCCGATTATTTATAAGTTTATTTTATAACTAAATAAAAATTATTACATATAAAAAGACTTAAAAAATAAACTTTTTTATATTAAAATACTGTGCCATGTGAGACCTCGACCTCTCCATATAGAACTTCTACTGTGGTAAGGCCAGCGCTTGTAATTCTATTCTTCTTCTTTTTTTTTAATCTTTTAACTATCAATAAATATTTCTAGACTCAGCGCAGATTGTCATACATCACTGCATAACATCCATATCCCCTTATGCTGAATGATAGGAATTTCTCTCATCTCTCTCTCTCTCTCCCTTTGTTCACAATCATGATGTTAAAACAACAGACACTGTGTTGAAAATTGATAAAGACAAATGTATAAAAATAACAAACAAAAAACATATCAATATAATTGGCCCAAAATTTATTATGTGAAAAAAAAAATAATAAATAAATAAATAAATAAAAAATGTAGTCTGACATGTATATTAAGGAAAATAAACCATATAAAGTTATTTTATATCTGTTCTAGCAAGATTTTCACCAAACTATGGGACTCTCTTCACTATGGTAAGGCCCTTGCTGGTTTTCTCCTATCCTTTTCTTTCAATTTACCATAGTCTGACATGTGATAGGTATCATCTTCGCTAACGTCCTAAGAGACAGTTAAATCTGGACTTTTATTCTGAGGACAAAGATGCATCATGAACTTACTTGTTTGGCTGCACTAAACACCTCCTCACATGTGACCATTCTGTCTTCATATAAATTTTCAAGCGAAACCGCCTGAAGGTGCTCCATGACAATCAAATGTCTTTCTTTGCAGTCTATGTTGCTTAAAATAGAAGCAGTAGGGTTATCAACCTCTAGACGCACACTCTCTTCCTTTACCTAAAAACACATTTAAATTAAAGTCATAAAATACAACATGAAACAACACGTCAATTTTAATCATTAAACACAAAATGGGATGTACAAAAACTGATGATAATTTTTACCAGCATTTAATAAGAGAGCGTGCAAATACTGTGTAATGTATACAATTTTCAATAATAAAGAAAAGGATAGACTTACCAGCAAAAGTCTTACCACAATATAAATTGTATGGAGAGGTCAAAATCTCACGTGGCACAGTGTTTTGTTATAAAATAAGTTTCTTAGTCCTTTTATCATGACATTATCAATTAAAGAAGAGATTTACTTGAGCACATCACTGAGCAGTCGTGTCTTGTCTTGTCTTGTACTGTACTGTACTGTATACTGTACTGTACTGTACTGTACTGTACTGTACTGTACTGTACTGTACTGTACTGTACTGTACTGTACTGTACTGTACTGTACTGTACTGTACTGTACTGTACTGTACTGTACTGTACTGTACTGTACTGTACTGTACTGTACTGTACTGTACTGTACTGTACTGTACTGTGATGTGCTCCAGTAAATCTCTTCTTTGGTTTTAAATAAAAATTCTATATTTTACTGAAAATTTTTAAAACACACATTTGAGCATGGGGAAAAAAATGACTTATTGATGGAACTATCAACTTACAACTGTCATTATTTCAGTCTCGAGGTTTGCAATCTCCTGCTGATTGACATGCTTGTTAATTTTGCCAGCTACCAAAATGTGACCACCTGTTTGTCTGCAACAATATAATATTTTTACAACATATTAATAAAGCCATAGACCACATAAGAGTTATAGGAATTTTAGTAGGAGGCTGGGGGTTACGAGTACACGAGTATATATTGTAAATAACAAATAAATATAACCCAATAGGGTGGTTTCATTTATGTTAAAGTTGACGTCATAAGTGAGTACTAAATAAAATTGGCCGGCATAGGAAAATGACACATTTTGCCAGTTTAAAAATACTTCCCAATTTTTTTGAGAGCATTGATGTTGTTAGCAGGTTGAATTAGTACCTCAAGTATGCAAGAAAAATAAAAATGACCAAAAACTAGCTAATTTTCCAAAGTAAATAGCCAAAAACTAGGTTTGTCCTATGCTGAGCAATGTTATTCATTACTCAAGAAGAACATCGAAAAGCACTCAGAATGACGTCATGCGTACACGCCTTATAGTTACAGCCATTTCACCTTACTTAGGCTGATGTGGTGCGAGCACATCTCTATAGTATGACTGTGTTACTCTGCCTGTTACACTGATGAGCCTAGGTAAGGCTGTAACTATTGGGTTGTATTTATTTGTTATTTATACAGAAAGAATAAATTACATAATTTATGCTGCATTTATGTCATCATAGCATAAATTATTCTAAATTAGAACAACATAAATAATTATGCTGTATAACATAATTATTATGCAATATAGCATAAATTTTGCTGTATTGAACAAATTGTGCTGCAAAATGAGCTAGCATATTTATTACATAGTTATTTATGTCAGTGTTTAATATATTGCTGTGCTTGCAGCCCCCTGCCTCCTACTAAAATTCCTATAACTCCTAATTAATTACACATGCATAAACTTTACATGCATAAGCGTGCATAGGTGCATGCATAATGGCTTGAGACATATTATGACATGATATATTTTTAAACATATCTCCATTTGAGATTTTCAGTTGACGCTGCTGCCAACTTTCATTTGGTTTCTCTTTATCAAATTTTAGCTTCACATTTTTTTTTTCTTGATATTGAAATTTTTACTTTAATTATAATATTATATGCTGTACTTGTTGTAAATGTATGCAGTAATATACTTCCCAAATATAATGAGCATAACAATACAATAATACAGTCAACTGGGGTGAAATTGAAAGCCAATCACAGACCCGCTTTCAAAGTGCTCTGTGTCTAGCGAGATAGGGAAAAGTGAAAGCTTGCACACAATAGACAACTTGCATGCCGTTTTTTTAAGGTCTTAAAAAATTCTTTAGGAAAAATAAATAATATTGGTGCATATAAAACTTCTTAAAAAATGCTCCTTCTTATTTAAAATAATTTTTGAAATTCAAATTTTATTTGAAGTAAAGACGGTGGCCATTACGCCGAAAGACGGTTCGCGTTTCTTTTGCTTTTTAATTGTTGAAATCGTTCAAACGAGTTCGCACCAACTGAAGAATTTTTTTCAACGTCCGAATTTCTTAAAAAAATCTGTATTTTCTCCAACAGAGCTGTTTAAAAAATTCGGCTGTTGAAAAAATTCTTCAGTTGGTGCGAACTCGTTTGAACGATTTCAACAATTAAAAAGCAAAAGAAACGCGAACCGTCTTTCGGCGTAATGGCCACCGTCTTTACTTCAAATAAAATTTGAATTTCAAAAATTATTTTAAATATGAAGCAGCATTTTCTAAGAAGTTTTATATGCACCAATATTATTTATTTTTCCCAGAGAATTTTTTAAGACTATAAAAAAACGGCATGCAAGTTGTCTATTGGAGTTTCAATTTCACCCCGGTTGACTGTATAACAATAAAGTAATTAAACTTACTCTGGCACTGTTGAGACGAAACTGTGGACTTCCGCGAAGTGACCAGCACCTATGACATTTACGTGGATCAACACACCACCTGTATCTAGATCAACACGGTCACCAATTCTAAATAGCACTGGAACAAAAAAATTAGAAAATTGCATTGAAAAACCAGGAATACACTGATGTTAATTAACACATACATATCATGACGCAATAATCCCTTTCGGCAATGTAGGCCACAACCAATCCCTTCTAGTAAGAGTAGGGTTTACAATGATCTGTATGGCTTGCCAGACCACCCCTCCACCCTTTATAACACCACACTCGCTCTGGGCTCCTAGTACCAGACCTGTGTACAGCTTGGAGGGATCACCAAATCTTACGACAACAGCATTCGCCGCTATGAACGAAAGGTGGTCAAACTGCCTGGCCAAGTGGCAAATATTCCAGTGAGGATACTATAATATTTAGATTTTGCTTTTACATGTTTTAACTTTTAAGCCATACTTTTTATAGTTACATCACCATTGTATCTACTTGAAACATAACTTTTTATTATTATTTATGTGTTCAGTAAAGAATAATCATTGAAATTAATTCGTGAAAATTTATTTTCAAGATAGTTAAAGGTTGATGGATTACATTTATTAGCACGCGCCTTCCCAAAATCAAAATAAACCACAACCCCGTGTATCAAAATTACACAAAAATCTCCTGCTCAGAAATATTGCACATAAATATTGTTGATTTTGTTTCCCGTAGTTTTTCAATTGAGGGATGATATATTTAGGGCTGTGAGCTGCAACCTCTAGTTAAACCTTAGTTATCTTTTTTTTAATTGTTGCAACAATCAAAATAACAACTTAACTTACGGTTTAACTAGTTTGTTAGCGTCGCAGCTTACGGGGGTATATGTATTATAATTGATAATGTTGTTGCAATTTTCAAGGATATGGGTTAAAAAAATGAATAAGTGATTACTGATTAAAGATTGAAATGTGAAAATATGATATGGAGAATAAAGGGAAATAATTGAATAATAATACATATATAATTTTTTACTATTCTGCTCTCTATTTTCTTTGGGAATAAATCAGTTATTTTTTTATTATTATTATTTTCCTCACATACTATAGGGATCCTAATTCAAAATATTTCAGTTTTAGTATCTTTTGATCAAAATACCAGTAAATATGTTGTGATAAAAAAAAAAAAAAAAATACATACACAAATAAATATACATAATAACACACTTGCATTTTAGTGTTTACCATATCAGTAATTTTATATATTTAGGATAGTTTTTATATACAATTTAGTATATTTCAAACAATATTATTTTATAATTATTATTTTATACTCTTACTATAATATTATATTATATTTTCTTTTATTTTCATTTTCATTTTCATTTTTTTTTTTTTTTTTTTTTTTTTTTTTTTGCATTTTTAACATATTATTGCTCTCTAAAAACTATTGCAGAGTATTTTTAAACAACTAAAATGAGTCAATTTTCCTTTGCAGCCTATGTTATTGAATGATCTAACATGGTATCCACTTTAATATGAAATGCATAACACCCTATGCAATATTTATAATGTCAAATCATAGTATACTGTGTCAAATATTTGCGCCTTTTGACGCTTTCGAGGATCATTTGCGCGGGAAACTACAACGAGCGGAGGGGAAGAGCCGAAGAGGTAATTGACCTTTGAAAGTCTCAGACGAGTAGGGGAGGCTAGACCGAGCTAGACTCACGATTGGGATTGTGTTCTGCTGTCGCCATGCCGTCTAACTTTACATGCATGGACTTGCATGAACAAAAAATATCTCAAGCGTCAAGCGCTACATCTCCATCAGTACAACCCCCCCCCCCCCCCCTCTACTTACATATTACATTAAATATCCCGCCGAAATAAAATACATCTCAAATTTAGACCGACATTTTTTATTATTTATTATTATGAGTATGAATATATTACCTCATCTAATTAATTAAGGTATCCTAAAAAAATGTGTAACACAAAACCGTAAAAAAAAAAAAAAAAAAAAAAAAAAAAATGGTGTGCGACGACGTGAAGCGTCTTTGGTACAAATTCATATTTTGCATAATGCTGTTCGTAAACCCTGGTCTCTTGCACCAAAAAATGAGAATTTCATTTGAATAACCAAAAGCGATCGACATTTAAGGAGCAAAGAAGAGGGTTTACGAACAGCATTAATATGTAAAAGTTTACAAACTTACCCATTATAAAGAGAAAAAAAATATTAGTCTGAACTTTTATACAGTATATCTTATTGGATTGTTCTTCTTTATAAGTTTATAATAGAGAAAGCACAAACTAAAAAGACACTTGGAATTGAATCACAAAATATAAAGTCACCAATAATTAATAAAAATACACAACTAAAGCAAAAACAGCAAAAAGACGATGAGCAATGATTGCAACTACCTGTGGTGGGCGCGCCAAAATCAGAGATCAGAGAAGTTTTTTTCCCGCACGGCACCGCACTGCCGCACCGCACTGCATTCGACCTAGCCACGCCCATTCTCTCCAGACTTGAACTCTCAACTCTCCCCTAATTTTTTTTAATCATTTAAATATTCAAATCCATATGCACCCATGCATGCACCAAAATGTGAGAGGTTATAAAATAAAGACTTTATTTCTCCCAATACTAGTTCGAGCGGATACAGTGTAATTAACTATGTAAAGTCAACTGTGATTGGCTATTAGGTTTATAACACGCTCTCTGATTGGATATAGCTTTTGGCGGGCTCGACCTTGTAAAAAATTGGGCACACTTTTTTTATATAATTATTATTATTACTACGTGGTTTTTAGTGTTATTAAAACAATATTATATTAATTTATGACGTAAATTTACGTGGTACCAATTTTACCACGTAGGGCGTATCATATACAGCGATTTGTCTACTTTGTTTGTATATTTATATCCGTGGTCTAGAGATTTTCTATGGGGTTGTAGCTAGGGCCATGATTGTAATGAGGAATACCACATGCCAAGTATAGGAAAAAACGTCATTTTTGGCATTAAAAAACATGTTTTCTATATAATATATACCTATAGATATTTCTCGGGCGTGAACAGCTCATTATATACATAATATATTATTATGAAAAACTAACAAATTCATAATAATAAATATAATAACAATAATAAAAAAGATATGAACAATTTACGTACAAAATAAGTACGTAACTTGTACGTAAAATCTTTTACTTACTTAACCTATAGTAATTCACGTACATCGAGTACATAATTTTATATCCCTATTTACAATGTTAAAGGCATAGACAACATGAAAACATTTGCATTTACATAACAAAACACTTGATGGGACTTACATAAATAACATTAATTGGTCTCAAAACCCAACTGTAGCGCTGTAGTAGTGATCAGAAAATTTCAATTTATACAACCTGCACAACATTTTTATACTAGTTTTTGCCTGTTTATGACATCATAAACAGGAATGTCACGCAAATTGCATACTTTACATTTTTTTCAAGCTCTCTTGTCGGGCCACATTTACATTCTGGTAAAAAAATATCATCAGCTTATGTTTACAACAAGTTGTTTCAATGTTTTCTATGCCTTTAATGGTATTCTTTAAAAAAAAAAAAAACAATAATCAACATGCAAATAACAAAATTGAACATTTACCTTAAATTATACTCTGTATTTTTCAAAATTACACATTAAAAAGACTGAACTAAAATATAACTAAAAATGGGACAATACTTTTAATACAAAAGTGACCCTTTACCATGAAGAAAAAAATTTTTTACTTACCAATTGTAGAAACAAGCCAAAGTAATAATTATTACACTCAAACCATCCATGAAACCTCCCTAGAATAACGATAACACACGACGGCTATGCGTTTGCCGTGCCGTGGATAGCGGTGATGGTGTCTGTAAACAATCCCAGCGCGTGCCTACGTGCAGCGACCTTAAAAAAAAAGAAATAAACCACAAAGTACACATATTCTCACAAAATAAATATAAAAACTAAAAAAAGGTACTTCCCGTGAACACAAATCAATCCTTGGTTCCATCCAGGCTTGCATTGTACTGGCCTCGCTTAACAAATCTGTTAAAACAAAGACAGGGAATATAATATAGTCAACCGGGGTGAAATTGAAAGTGTGGGGTAAAATTGAAACTCCAATCGTATGCAAGCTTTCACTTTTCTCTATCTCGCTAGACACAGAGCACTTTGAATGCAGGTCTGTGATTGGCTTTCAATTTCACCCCGGTTGACTGTATAAAATTGTGGGCTTCTTTGCTGTTTTCTATAACATGTACGGTATATAATTTGATTACATATATTTCACTAATAATCCTTGCCTTTGAATATATATATATATATATATATAATGTATATATCAGTACTGTAGATATTTACCTTACGTAGATACGGTACGTTTTGTCAGCGCTTGCAAGTGAATAAGGTACGCACCCACTGTGAACGTGAACGAACAAAAATAATGTATTTTGAATTACTTTTGTATTTATATCTCACAATAATATGGAAGAGATTTCAACGCAAGAGATTTCAAGTTATGTGGAGACTTCAACAGAGATGTCAATGAATGGTGATCTAGAAAACAACTTATCATAAAATACACTTTATGATAGAAAGAAATTTGTGTACATATACGGTGTGTACGCATGACGTCATTCTGAGTGCTTTTCGATGCTCTTCTTGAGCAATAAATAACATTGCTCAGCATAGGACAAACATAGTTTTTGGCTATTTTCTTTGGAAAATTAGCTATTTTATGGTCATTATTATTTTTCTTGCATACTTGAAGTACAATTCAATCTTTTATATAACAGCATCAATGCTCTCCAAAAAATTGCAAAGTACTTTTAAACTGGCAAAATGAGCCAGTTTCCTATACCGGCCAATGTTATTTAGTACTCACTTAAGACTCGACTTTAACATGAATGAAACCACCCTATAGAGCTAAAAGTATTTTTAGTGTTCTTGAATGAAATATTTCTTATCTCATAGTGCAGTAGTTTTCTGAATTGCTTGCTTGCTTGCTTGCTAAAAAAAAAAAAAAAAAAAAAAAAAAAAAAGCGTTCATTGATATTTGTAACATATAAATACAGTAATTTTAAAATCACAATTTAATTAACTACAAGCTGGTATAGCCAAGAGGTGAAGGCAACAGACTCTCATAACTCTGTACTCCTCACCGAGTATAGGTTGAGTCACTGCTGGGTTTGTATGTACGTCAAATGTGAGAGCACAACATGTTGCACGATGTATGTTTACATGCATTCCATGATGACTCACAGCATTCGGGAGGTGCATGATTGATGTGATTGCACCGACCAGCCTGCCTGGATGTTTCCATGATTTCTTTAGGCTGTCATGGCGAATCCCGGGCTGTGTACTTTTCAATTACAGTACTGTAATTGGAAAGTCTGTTGATAAGACAATGTCTTGACTGGGACTGGGATGGGTGTAGCACACAATAACACAATTGGCAAGCAAGCAAGTAAGCAATGTGACAACCCTCTTAATAAATATCATATCAATAATATGCTTATGTGTTACATTATGTAGAAATGCATTAATGCATACGGTACAATGCATTATTGAGGAGTGCGTGCCGTGCGGTACACGGCATGCACAAGTGAGTCTTGGCTTGGCTTCGGCCAAGTCAAGAGCCTCTAATACTACACAACATTGTACTGTATAACTAATAGTGAATAAATAGTCTAATATTCAAACTATGTCTATCATCATTCATATCATATATCCACCATCAACCACTACAGTCGTGACTTTCTATTCATTACCGTCACATATGGTTATTCGACAGTCACAGTCTTCATTAGATCGTCACAGCAATCAATTAAGCAAAAAAAAAAAAAAAAAAAAAAAAAAAAAAAAAAAAAAAAAATTATAATGTTACATGGTGCCTACACCGGTAATAATAATAAAAAATTGCAACACGCGCGAGATGCACTTTATAGTCTTGTGTTGTGTGTATTCATGCATATGTTCAACAGTATGCCGTACACAGTAAAATACACATAATATGCATGATGTATGTACGTAAATATTGTAAAAAAAAAAGTAAAAATAAAACATGCATTTATATGAATATGTTGAATTGATGATATGAATGTACTGTATACATACATACATACAGGCAGGCAGAGAGAATATGTGAAGGAGTAAAGGACGAGAAATTTATTGTATGTATGATGATGCATATTATACACACATACATACATACCAGTAACATAAATGTGTATGTATTTAAGTCACATTTTGTGAAGTACAAGCCATATTGTACATAGAAAACATTTGTTATTGCGAATACTACATACATATGATACATCATAATTATATGTATGTACATATATTATATGTACATAATCGTACATATGTACATACACATGTATGCATATGTATGTATGTATGTATGTACATACATACGTTGTTGCAACAAAATTGTGCACTAAAAGTTTATTCAAATAGATGATCTAAATAAATTTACCTTTAAAACACTTGTAGAACTTACGAGATTATATAATACATATATTTAAACTACATAATTCATGATTAATACTACAAAATTCTAAATTATATTAATTGTCCATGCCATGTGGCTTTGTTTTTAATTTTTTATAACACCTGACAAAAATAAATTGACTGTCGAAATTTATAAATACCGCTAAAAAAACATTTTAAACAATTTTTAAGTGATATAATTTTTAAATATAGACCAATTAATACATTTTATATTTAGTTGATATAATTAATAAATAGCTAATTAATTAAATAATAATATATATTATCTTAAATGCTTATACACTCTGTAAAAATTCAATTTTATAGTAGAATTAGTAAAAGTCGCCTGCAGAAAGATGTGTTTATGCAACCAGTTGCACCAACATGCAGCAAAAGTTGCATAACTCGTAGGCGCTTTTCCATGTTGAAATAGAAATAGAAAAAAATTGCAAAAAAGAGATACCGAAGTCAAAAATGTATAAAAGATGCGCTATCTTAGTAAGGGAAGCCAAAATTTCAGGATTTAATTGTTAAGGATATATATAATTATTGGTCCAGCGAAATGAAACATATCCATAATTGATCCATATCCATATAGCTATATATAGCTGAGACCCTGGGATATATACAGGATATAAATACACTGACCGTAACCGCCCACTCATAATACACCCCTGAACCTTTGCTAAGGTTTTTTTAATTTATATATATATATATATATATATATATATATATATATATATATATATGAATAATAAACCAATCTTTTAAACAAATCAATTGTCATTAGGAACTTAATAATAATGTTTTGAAATTTTTTTAGAGTCGAGAAAAATAATAATAACAAAAAATTTAATAATAATCTCCAAAAGAAAATAGTCAAACTCATATGTTTGTCCATACTGCGAGCAAATGGTTAATTATTTATTACTGATACAGTATGGCGTTTAAGCGCATTCAGTATGACGTCATGCTCATTGAATAAAAAAAAATTGTAAGTTTTTGTTGACTTACAAAATTTGATTCCCCCCACCCCACTGTTTTTTTCTTTGCAAGTGTTTTGTCAGTTCTTGCATAAAATATATAATATTATAAATATATATATAGGGTGTGTAATAGCTGCGTGTATACTAGAGCTATAGGGTCACACTATAGCTGTCAAAAATTTCAAGACGTTCTACGGTCACGCAAAATAGAAAAAAACACATTAAAATTAACATTGAGCCTTTAGTATGGGCTTAAAATAAAAAAAAAAAAAAATAATAATAATAATAGATTTGCACGGTGACCCCCCAAAATTTTTATATATTTGTAATTGTCTGAAGTCTGGCTGAAGTATCATTCTGCAGAATTTCTGATTTTTTTGACGATATAAAATAATTAAAGTTTGAGTCCGACGGGCGACGTCGGTATATAATTAATATAATATATACCCTAGTCCCTTAATTGTCCTGCTCGCCTTGCGTACGGCTAAGGTGGGCTGAGGGCACTCCTGGCTCCTGGCGCAAGGCTGTACAGTGTACAGTACATATTGCCTGGCTTGATAATTGCAGCCCATCGCAGCCTGATCGTAGCCTGGTCGCAATGCAGCCGCCCGCCGCAATAGCCGCGACGCTGCCGCCGCCGCCGCATTACCGTCATCCATACCGTGTTCGTGCTCGTACTCGTAACCGCTCGTAACACTTCGTTTCGTTGTGCAAGGTGCTAATGCTTACTCCGGGGCCGCGTCTTTACAGCTGTTAAAGTTTACATGTGATATTTTTTTTTTTTGTAAATAATTTGGAATCTCTCCAAAATAATTGTGTTTTTCTAAGGTTAAAGTTGAGTTAAAAAATTTCAAGCGATCTTTGAGGAGTAGAATGTTATCTCTTGCACTGTTTATAATTTCAGTTATTCTATTTTACATTATCTATTACGCACCTTTGAAACCTAAAAAGTTTCCACCCGGTATGTATAATACATAAATATATGTACAATAATAATTTTGTCATATTTTTCATTACTTTATATTTCAACCCATTGAAAGGGAATTTTATTAATCGACAAAGCATTTGTTTAACTGAATATTAAAAGCAATTTAAATATTTTTTATTAATTTAAACTGTTAGCAGCTAAGGAAAAACAACATAATTTTTGTGTGTGAATTTTTGTATTGCTCATCATATGTACATACATATAGGGAAAATTCCAATATGGAAATAAAAAATTGCATTTCCTGCAGTTATGTCTGCTTCATATTCTTAAAATATAAGCACTTTAACTTTAAGTGAAGACGGTATATACATATATATATATATGTATGTATGTATAAGTAACAAATTATAAGTATGCATAATAAACTCTCTCTTTTTGCAAGTTTTTTTCTAATATGTATGATGCATGAGTGTGATTCTAAAAATGTTCTTTTTTTGGTTACATAACATATATGGTAATTGTACTAGTTATCAGCAGCTTAAGGGTCTTAAGGTTGAAATTCCTATAGTATTGTTGCATGAGAAAAGCAGCCAAACCGACACTGCCCCTATTATCGGCAGTTTATCTCGGCCCCCTCTAGTAATAAAAGAGTTTGTATAGGTAGTGGTATGGCAAGTAGACGGAATTATAAGATTGGTTCTATATAGTTAGAATCTCGTAAACTTATTACTTTCACCGTAAAAAAGGGCCTGCCGACAACTAGTACATTTACCATATATTATACTAAAATATCATACCTAAGTTTTAATAATATATACATAATATTTCAGGACCAAGATGGTTACCAATAGTTGGAAGTGCTCCACAATTGAAAAATTTATCAAAAAAACTTGGGTATCAACATACAGCACTATCATGGCTCGCGGAAGAGTTCAACTCAAATGTGATTGGGTTACGATTAGGTTCACAACTGACCATTGCTGTTAGTGGTTACGATGCAGTAAAACAAATTTTAACCAGAGAAGAATTTGAAGGACGACCAGATAACTTCTTCATTAGGCTGAGGTCTATGGGTACGAGAAAAGGTACAGCAAATATTTTTAAGAGGGGATATGGTCGTATAAACCACTTTTTGGCAGGTCCCGCAAGAGCAGACATTGTAAAAGAGGTTTAACATATGAACAAATTGACAGCTTAACAATACTAACAAAGTGCTAGCAGACGACTTTGTGTTCCTGTCTACATTTAACATATACTTGTAAAAGAGTTTTCTATAATAATTTTTGTAAACCCTGCTCCTTTGCTCCAAAAAAAATGCTCATAATGCCATTTAAAAAGCATTTGGTGATCGTTATTTTTTTATGGCTTGGGACAAAAAACAGAGGGTTTACGAACATCATTAAGATTCTGGTAATTTAACTAGTTTTTTTACAGAGCAAGAGTTTTATTGCTTATTTACAAAAAAACGCTATTTAAAAAAAAAAAAAAAAAAAAAGATTTGCCAATTGTAACTAATAACATTTCGAAGGCTCCGCGGAAAAAGGAACTATCCATAGTCTCCGCGCGCCTGAAATTTGGAACCACTGCGCTCTCCACCTGTCCCAAATTTGAAGCATCTGTAACGGTGTGCTTGTAAGAGATGCTTCAAATTTGGGAGAGGTGGAGAGCGCAGATGTTCCAAATTTTAGGAGCCCGGAGACAATAAATTGTTCAGTTTTCTGCGGAGCCATCGATTTTTTTAAAAACACAATATATGCAGGCAGAGTCCCCTCCCCCTTACGTAAGGTGGAGGGGACTCTGATGCAGATTAACAAAAATAATAATAATAAATAAATAAAGTAGATAATAGAGAGATTTAGATTTTGACTTGAAATAGATAAAGTTGGAAATAATTTAATTGTGTTGTTTTAGGTATTACCTGCACGGATGGTAAGCATTGGCACGAGCAACGTAGTTTTGCAGTACGTCATCTGAGAAACTTAGGATTGGGAAAGAGAACCATGGAAAATCTAATCCAAGAAGAAATTACCGATGCTCTTGATAGGCTGCAAAATCAGGTGAGAAATAAGAATTTTATGTTCAAGAGTTTACGAGGTGCATACAATCTCCTTTGCATTATTGAAAATCTAGTGATGAAATTCATTTTCTGTTAGAAAAGCATAAAAATTTGAATAATTGGAAAATTTAGCTGTTAATTGACATACTTTGCACAAGAGAGAGAGAGAGAGAGAGAGAGAGAGAGAGAGAATATTCCAACTTTGTCCAAAACTAAATGCAAGAAGTGTCTATACAACAAATGGTTATGTAGTTATGTAATTTAGCGAAGCTCATTTTTACCTATGCCCAAATTTTCATAGAGTTTGAGCTTAGGTTGTGGTTTTGGCTTGAATTTAGTGCAGTGGTAAAAAAAAAAATACATGCTACTACTTACGACACCTCACTCTCAAGCCTTGAACAGCAATTGTGGACTTCTGGCCCTCATCAGCATATGGCTTGGAGAAAGAAGAATCTTCCATGACTGTGAGCTGCAGCAGAGTGAGAACAAGTGATGAGACTGTGCAGTATTTATACCCACAGCCCAAGTGTACATGCCCTCATATATCTGACACTCATCATGTTTGTAAACTCTGTTTTCTTGTACCAAAAAATGCACATTCCATTTGAATAACCAAAGGCGATCGTCATTTTAGGAGCAGAGAACAGGGTGTACAAACAGCATTACTGCTCATTAGTTACCACTCAAAGCACAGAATTTGAACTAACTTCCATACCAGGGATTTAAAGAAAGGATAAGAAATAGTTAGATGAAGATAATTCATTTATAATATGTTCATTTTTTTAAAAATTAAATGTACACTTGTGTAATTCATTGCATGATATATTGTCAGTGTTCTATGTTTGAGATTATATTAAGGAAAATAAACCATCGCTGTTAGGTATGAATATGATAAATTTGAAAGAAAAGAATAGGAGAAATCAGCGCTGGTCTTACCATAGTGAAGAGATGAGTCTCATAGTTTGGTGACAAATCTTGCTAGCACAGATATATAAAACTAACTCATTAGAAATATTTCAGCAATAAATTACAAGAGAGATGAATTGTGTTATGTCTTCATCAGTCCTTACAGACTCGGAGAGAAACTATGAATGATTATTCAATCTCCAAGTCTGTAAGGACTGATGAAGACACTCAATATCTCTCTTGTAATTTATTACCAAAATATATCCAACATGTTTGTTTTTAATATCTGTGCTAGCAAGTTTTTCACCAAACTATGGGACACTATTGGTAAGACCAGCGCTGGGTTCTCCTGTTCTTTTCTTTCAAATTTATCACACTATTCTATGTTTATTATTATTATAATTATACTAATTTTTATTTTTAAGTTGTTTTGACAAGACCATAATGTTTGTAACTACTGTATAATTTTACTATAAACTGCCTGGGTAATAGGTTAGTTTTATTCATGTTAAAGTTGACACCATAAGTGAGTGCTAAATAGCATTGGCCAGTATGGTAAAATGACTCATTTTGTCAGTTTAAAAATACTTCACAATATTTTTCAGAGCATCCAATGCTGTTAAAGGTTAAAATTAGTTTTTCAAGTATGAAGAAAAATCATAAAAAAAAGCTAATTTTCCAAAGAAAATAGCCAAAATCTACGTTTGTCCTATGTCCTATGCTGAGCAATTTTATATTCATTGCTCAAAAAAAAAAAAAAAAAAAAAAAAAAAAAGCATCGAAAATCATTCATTGCACACACACCCTATAAAGATTCTTATTGTTTTTTCCCCAGGTTGGTGTTGGCATATGCCCTGACTTTGCACCTTCAGTAATGTCCGTGCTGTGGGCACTGATAGCTGGAAGTAAATTTGGAGTGGATGATGCCTCACTAAACAAACTACTGGAGCTCATGCATCGTAGATCAAGAGCATTTGATATGTCAGGAGGAGTCTTGAGCCAGTTCCCATGGATTAGATTTATTGCTCCTGATTCAAGTGGATATAATCTGTTAAATACTGTTAATTCAGAATTACATGCATTTTTTCAGGTAATTAAAAAAATACTGTATAATATATTGTCAAGCTAGAGCACAAATTGTGTAACTACAAAGTAACTAGCTAGGTTAAAAACAAAAGATAAGATGTTGCTTTTGTAAATACTCAATTTATGCTCTCTGATATGTATTGCTTCACAGTAGCTATACAGTAGATTATCTCCTATACTGAGAATGTCAGATCAAACGCGAGCCATAATTGTGACTGGGTGAAGTCTGCAGAACTAGAAGCTGTCATTTGAAGTAACGTTACGCGTCTAGTTCTGCAGTCTTCACCCAGTCGCAATTGTAGCGTGCAATGATTTGACATTCTCAGTATAGGAGATAACCTACTGTATAATATACTGTGGTATTGCTTAAACTTGCCAGTTTAAATGTCATCCTTTTAATAGTTTAGTTTTTGAGAAATATCATTTGATTAAAAAAAAAAATCACATTTGGTTTCATAATTTGGCTTTGATGCAAATATTATCACAAAGTTGTCTGCTAGCACATTACTAGTGATTTTAGCCTCTGGATTTTTTTTCTTACTTAACACACCATTGCCCCTTGTCAGCAGTTTTCTGTTATGCTGTAAGAAGAAGAAGAAGAAGAAAAAAAAAAAAAAAAAAAAAAAAAAAAAAAAGACGTTTGAAAAGTGAAGACATATTTTATAGTTTGGTGACAATTCTCTCTAGCACAGAAATAATAATAAAATACACATTGCATAGTTTTTGGCTGTAAAATCTTCACAACAAATGCAGTATGTTTGTGTGACCTCATCAGTACAGTTCTTACAGACTTAAGGAGAAACTATATGAATGATATCATGCAGTGCTAACTAGGTATTTCACCAAACTATAATAGGACACTTTTAAAGGCATAGAACACAATGAACAAAAAACATGTCTAGTATCTTAACATACCTAAATATCAACTTTAATTTGTCCAGAGTTATTGATTTCTAATTTATTTTACATTTACAAAATGTCAGCTGCATGTTTATGACGTCACAGCTTGCCAGTTTCCGCGAGCGTGGAGTAGTAAGCTGTGACGTCATAAACATGCATCTGACATTTTGTGCATGTAAAATAAATTAGAAATCAATGACTCCGGCCAAATCAACATTGATATTTAGGTATGTTAGGATACTAGACATATTTTTTTGTTCAATGTGTTCTATGCCTTAAAGACTTTCGCTACTTTTCTTTGTCCTTTACATCTCATTATTTGATCATTATTTAATATTTGAAAATAAAAATGTATATTTATTTTTGTAGGAAACTATTACTGACCATCAGAAATCATTTTCACATGATGATCCAAGAGATCTGATTGATTCATATTTGATTGAGATGGACAAGAGAAAAAATGAGAAGGAGTCTACGTTTAGTGGTAAGATTTGATACACTATAATTTAGCAGCAAATAATAATAATGATAAAAAATAAAAGTAGTAAAATAAATAAATAAAAGAAGGTGCAGTATTATATCAAACTATGAAATAATATATATATATATATATATATATATATATATATATATATATATATATATATATATATATATATATATATATATATATATATATATATATATATATATATATATATATAAAAGGAAAGCCTTGAAATCTTCTTTTACCGCTAAATTATTAATTTTTGATACTTTTTAGTTGCAGTAAATAATTAAATTAGGCATTAATTTGATATAGAATGAATTGCAAGAATAGAGGAACCATTATAAAATCTGTAGTCTTGTAATGCCCTTGCTGGTTTACTTTACCTCTCTCTTTTTTCTTTTTTTTTTTAATATAATGTGCCAGGAAATCTATGTGTGTTTCAATTTTCTATAATCTTTAACTCAGTATACACTTCAATACTTTTAAAACATAGTATTTAAGGTAAAAGGTAATTTTTGACAAAGAAAAAAAACAAAACATTGCGGTAAGGATCAATAATAATAAATAAAAGGGTAGAATTAGCAGCGCTGGCTTACCAGCTTACCATGCATTGTTGTATGGACAGGTCGAGGTCTCACGTGGCACAGTGTTTTGTTGTAAATAAGTTCATTTCATAACTGAAAGCTTTTGTCATATAGGCTATTAATGATATTATAAATCAAAGAAGAGATTTACTTGAGCACAGTACAGTATAAGACACTGCTCAGTGATGTGCTCAAGTAAATCTCTTCTTTGATTGATAAAGTCGTTAATATGTGACGAAAGCTCTCAGTTATGATATGAACTTTTTTATAACAAAACTGTGTGCCATGGGATGGGAGACTTCAACCTCTCCATACAACTTCTACTGTGGTAAGTAAGGCCAGCGATGGTAATTCTACCTTTTTTCATTCTTTTGCTTTAAATTTTTATTATTGATAAAACACATTGCCTTTTACCTTTTCAGTTTTGAGCTCATTCTTTTAAAAGTAAAATCTCTTTTCAAGTGATGCATATGTAAGATGTATAAAAAAGAAAGTTTTAGTCCTAACAAGACTAGTTATTACATATATATTTTTGTTTAAAAAATAAGAATGTACGCAGTATGAAATGCAAAAGGAAATGTATGAAACAAGGTATGAGACTGGAGGAAGCAAGTGAAGTATGTCAGGATAGGAAGTTGTGGAGGTCTATCACTGGGTCAGGATAAAACATCTGTGTTGTTGGCTTACCCCGAATGGGATTATAGCGTCATGATATGTATGTATGTATTTTTGTTTTCAGAATCTCAGTTGACGATGGTTTGCTTGGATATGTTTGTGGCTGGCTCCACAACTACAAGTAATTCTCTGAGTTTTGCATTGTTATACATCACACAATATCCTCAAGTGCAAGCTAAAATACACGCAGAATTAGACCATAACATTGGTATAGCTCAAACACCAGTGCTTGCTGATCAAGCAAGGTAACATTATCCTTATTATTTATTTATTTTTTTTATAACAAAAAGGGTTTCTGCAGATTTGGGGTTTATAAATGCTATTGTGTTTGCAAAAATGTAAGCTTTTATTTGTTTTATTTATATGCTTTTATTGGTTAAAACCTGCTTAATTTGTGGTTAACTGCTACTATCCTAGAAAAAATGCTAGAAATATACTAAAATCTACTTTAATAATTAGAAACTATACTCTAATCTACTAAATAAGCTACTATATCTTAAAAACAAAAATGTCATTTTAGTTGAATTATGAAAACATTAGATTATAGTATAAAGAAAGGTATCTTTGAAGCTCTAGCAAAAAATTATTGAAAATTTCAGATTAAAAATTATCATGAGAAGTTTTCAAGCCTAAAATTTTATTGAAAATGACTTAAAGTTTTTTATTGTAGCAAATTGTATATAACTACTAAAATTGAATTAAATAATAATAATAATAATTAGGGCCCTATATATAAAAAAAAAAAAAAAAAAAAAAAAAATGGTGACAAAAAAACTACTTTTGGCAACTTTTCTAGTTTTTTTTCCAGGAAACTTCTATTTTCTTAATTGGTTAAAACAGGCTAAAATTATAAAAAAAAAAACAGGTTAGTTTAATCCTGGATTAACCAGAGGTTTAAGCCAAGGGGTTGATGCTAATTGCTGCAAACACTGAAATAAAGTCAGTTAAAAGCCAGTACCTTAATGAGTTTTAGTAAAAAAAAAAAAAAAAAAAAAAAAAAAAAAAAAAAAAAAAAAAAAAAAAAAAAAGTTGATTATGTTTTAGATTACCATATTTGTGTGCTACAATATTGGAGATATCTCGAGTTAGCTGTGTGACGCCAATAGCTGGACCTAGAAGAGCACTAAAAGACACAGAGCTGCTTGGGTATTCCATACCTAAGGTATATGGACTTAATTATCCCTCCTCCCAATGTAACTGTCTAATATAAAGGAATAACTATAGGCCAACTGTAAGCAATTTTGCTCACATCTGCTTCTGTTTTGACATACTGCACATGTAGTAAGTAGAAAACGAAAGTGGTGTGACTGAAATAGCTTAAAGTCGGTTTCAAAACAGTTGGTCCTTTATAAAGCAAACTGTATTAACGGTTGTTTCTACTACAAGCAAGATTGACCCATAAGAAGAAATCTTAGCAATGGATCAACAACGAAAACGTTTCTAGGAACCTTTTTCCATAACAACACATGTAATTTTGAGCTTTTTAACAGGTTTCTTATAACAATGGAAAAAAAATTCTTCCATCTTGCTTGTAGAAGCCATAAATATACTATATGCTTTAGTGCTTTACTAGTCAATAGAGAACTTCCAAAAACTCTAAACCCAACAATACTAACAAAATATGCTAGCAGACAACTTTGTGTTCCTGTCTCAAAATAACATACTTTCTTATGGGGGAATGAGACAGAATCACACATCTTAGACTTTATCTTGAAACTGCAAATTTATACTATAGTAATGTTCAAAGCTATTATTTTACTGAATTTCAACAAATTTGATTATAAATTATTTTTTTCATCCAACTTCAAATTCAGGAAAACAGAATCTATATAAGGCTCAGAAAGATATAATTTTTAATATTCAGAAAAATTCATAACTCAGTTTATAGCTGTGCTTCAATGCCCCATAAGAAAGCATGTTAAATTAAATCAGGAATACAAAGTCATCTACTAGAGCACTTTGTTTGGCTTTGAGTTTGTTTATTTGCTCGATAACTCAATAAATACACCTTTGCAACATCTGCTATCGGGAATTATGTAGTAGAAAGTGAAGATATATTTTTTTTTAAACTATCAAACTATCAATTATTGCACATTTTTACTATATTGCACAGTTGATTTTGCTAGATGCTAGAGATCCAATTGTTGGCTATAGTATCGAGTATATTTTTACAAGCTGCTAAAATGGAAAAAGACAATTCAAAATTGTTGTCATTTTGAGAATTATTAAGGTGGTTGAAGCCCCCATTGATTCCATTCTATACCTTTGGCTAGATACAAATTTTCATGTTTCAAATCTGGTTGAGGAGATAACTTTTTTGTGAAGTTTTCATTATTTCTGCAAACAACTGAGTTTCAGCTTTATTAGTAAAATTAATAAATATTAGAATATTTAGAATACACAAGTTCCTTAATTTTAAAATTTTTACATGAAAATTTAAGTTTTTTTTTTTTTTTTTTTTTTTTTTTTTTTTTTTTTTTTTTTTTGCCATTAATTTTGATATGATGAACTCTAATTTATGTACTTTCTATCTTAAATTTTTATCATATGTCATTATAAATTTTTACATAGATACATACATTGTATCCCTGTATTATTATTACCTATTATTATTATTATTATTATTTCTTTTTTGAAAAAGTATGCTTATACTTTTATCATTCTTTTGTGAAAATTCAAACCAATGATAACTAATACATTTGATTAAAATTAATTAATTAATCAAAATTTTGACTGTTTGTAACCTTGGTTCTTAAGAAATGTTTTTTTTTTATGATTAAAATAATTTACTATACTTTTTTTTTTAACTAAACCATCTTTATTGAAAATACAAATTAATTCAGCAATGCATTAAAAAAGAAAAAAAAAAAAAAAAAAAACGCTTTTGTTATTTTCTTTCAGGACACTATGGTATTGTTGAACATATGGTCAGTTCATAATGATACTCAACATTGGGGAGATCCAGAGAATTTTCGCCCTGAGAGATTCTTAGATCAAAATGGAAAAGTTAAATCTGATGATTGGATAATGCCATTTGGATTGGGTGAGATTTTTTTAATAATATTATTTTTAAGTACTTTTAGTGTAAAAATATATATATTTTTAAATACATGGAGTATTGTCATACTTTCTGTTTTCCTTTCCATAAAAATAATTGTCAAAGGTAATGCTGGTTTTTATTGAGCTGTTATAGCTGGAAGCAAGTGAAGTATGTCAGGATAGGAAGTTGTGGAGGTCAGGATATAACATCTGTGTTGTTTGCTTACCCCGAAATGGATTTAAAGCGTCATGCTATGTATGTAAGTAACAACTGTTTTGAGGCCGACGCCGACTATTAGCAATTTCGCGCACATCAGCTTCCGTTTCGACATACTGCACATTTGTAGTAAAGAGAAATGGAAGCAGATGTGAGCAAAATTGCTTAAAGTAAGTCTCAAAACAGTTGTTCCTTTATTAGTCAATAAACACAACAACAATTTATTTTATACTTAAGTGAATTTAGCAGTATGATTCTATAGTACAAAAGTAATTACTAATATTGAAATGTTTTTATGTTTTATGATAGGTCGACGTCGTTGCTTGGGTGAAACCTTGGCTAAGGGTTGCATCTTCATGTTCACTGCCAGCATACTTCAGAGATTCAAAATAACTTCTAATTTACCAAAATCTACACCGCCGCCACCACCTCTACCTGGCATTACTCTTTCTCCTCCAAAGTATAAAATTGTTCTAGAAAATAGATTTTAATATAATAGATTTTGTAAATTTGAAAGAAACAGATTGGAGAAAAAAACAAGGGTCTTACCATAGTGAATAGAGTCCCAGAGTTTGGTGAAAATCTTTTATAGCTAGCACACAGCTATAAAAAGTAACGCATTGCGGAAATGTTTTGGCAATGAACTCCAAGAGAGATGGCAAGTTTTTTATGTCATCATGCAGTCCTTACAGAATCAGAGAAAAACTATATGAATGATCTAAGTCTGAGAACTGATGAAGGCAAAACACACTCCGTCTCTCTTGGAGTTTTATTGTCAAAATTTTTCCAATGCGTCAGTTTTTTTTTTATCTGTGCTAGAAAGATTTTTTTTACCAAAACTATGAGACTCTCTTCACTTATATGGTAAGGCCAGCACTGGTTTAATCCTATCCTTTTCTTTCAAATTTATCATAAACTTAAAAGTGATGGGTTATCTACTCAATCTAATATACTCTGTCTTTAACAGTTATTGTTATGTTTTTTGTAAAATCAAAAATAGTTTATAGTATAATATAGGTATAAAAATAGTTTTTACAGTTTTGACATTATTTTTTACTTAAAGATATATGTTTGTTTATTTATTTACATATAGATGTTATTGTGTTTGTTTATACATACTGAATATCAAAATAAAATTTATTTGAATTATATTAAATATAATTTGTTCCTGCAAATAATATTATCAACTAACATGTTGCAATATTAATCCAACAAAAATATAGCTCAAATATAGGATAATAGAGTATACACAGGGATAAATAGTATATGTACATCAGTTTTAACAATTATAGCTATAGTCGCGGCCTCAAAACAGTTTGTTCCAATTTTATTATATAGTCAATATATAAATTAGGTTATTTTAGTTTACTGCATTTATTAATTTTTTTTTAAAATTTAAAAAATAAAACTTAAAAAAATTATAAATTTATTGATAGAATAAAAAACCAGAGGGCTGTACACTCCTCCGTTTTTTTTGTGGGACAATAAAACGTAACAAATTGAATAATATATTTCATCGATTTGATCACTGCGAGTCATCTGCAATACTAATAAATTAAGAGGGCAATCTCATTAAATATGAGAAGAATTGAAGATATCGCGTGAACAAAAATGGAAATACTCATCGGCTAACAATTTCCCGTGTTTTCGAAGTTTCAGTCGTGGTTACAATATTCGAAAACAAAATGTAAGAAATGTTCAAAATTACTTTTGTCGTTCGGTTTACCAGACAATATATTTGTTGTCTCATTTGTCTGGCAAGCGCGGGCTATAGTATTACACACAGTATATTATACAGTAGTCCATCTCCTATAGCGGGAATGTCAGATCGAATGCGCGCCATAATTCCGACTGGGTGAAGGTGACAGAACTAGAAGCCGTAATTTGAAGTAATGTTACATGTAGTTCTGTCACCTTCACCCAGTCGGAATTATGGCGCGCATTCGATCTGACATTCCCGCTATAGGAGATGGACTACTGTACCATCTACTGTGAGTATTACATAAATAATAACCTATAATAACTCTTTGGTAATTTCAAAATATCGCGGGATAAATGACAAATTTCATGCGCAATATGATGCTCACTTGTGAGCTTAAAGGAAAAAAATAATAATAAAAGTCACTTGTTGTTAGATTGTTATTGAAAAAATCTTTAATTTATTGCAAATTATTAATTATTTCGAAAAACAAGGCTTTATATTATGTTGAGTAAACGCAAGAAAGATTCAGATGATGTAAGTTTTATTTCATATTCATGAAATTGCAGTGGAAAATCTGTTTAAATAACCCCCTGTTCATTTTTTTTTTTTTTTTTTTTATTTTGTAGGAGGAAGAAAAAGCTTCCATCTCCAATACAAAACGTATTAATTATGTGGAATCTACCTCAAATTATGCAACTCCTTTGTTTGGACCAACTTGCCCAAATCTTACAAGAGAATATATGTTCAACCTTGTGCAAGAGGGAAACATTGGGCTGTTCAAAGCATTGGCACCAAGATTTATTATCGAAGCTGATAGAGATGCAAATCAAGATACCTTTTTGCACAGGTATGTATGTATGTATGTATATGTATGGTAATAGGACTATTTATCGGCATAGCTTAAGGGTCTTAAGGTTGAAATTCCTATACATAGCATTGCTGAGAAAAGCAGCCAGAAACCGACACTGCCGCAATTATATCGGCACCCCCTATTTTCGGCAGTTTATCTTGGCACCCTCTATTGATAAAATATATTTTATCAACTATAGTTTGTAAGTAGTGGTATATATGGCAAGTAGATGGAATTCTAAGATGGTTGGTTCTAGTTAGAATCTCGTAAACTTATTACTTTTGCCGTAAAAAGAGCCTGCCAACAACTAGTATGTACATTTACCATATATGTGTAATGTGTGTGTACATGTACATTATATATACACCCTTGGTCTAAAGTTACACAAAAGGTTATAAAAGTTATAAAGTTATAACTGGTCTGGTTATAAAGTTACCACACTTTATATGTGCATTGTTATGGTTATGTTAAAATTATCTTAGAAAATAATGTAATACGTCATGTTCGCAGACTGGTTACCAAATGCAAAAACGATGGCTTCGACAGCATTGAAAATACACTCAAATTAATATTGAGGGAATCTCTAACCTTGACATGCCAAAAAAACAAATTATGTGAAACTCCTCTCTTATTGGCATGCAGACGCCGTAATTTTGCCAAGCTGATAACAACATTAGCAGATGCTAGTCCACATTCTACTAAGATTGTAGATGGCTCCAAAACTTCAGCATTGATACATTGTAAGTATTTCTGTGTGCGTCTCCTCTCCCCCTCCCCAAGTATTTTATCCCTTAAAGGAATAGACCAGAGAAAAACATAAGCATTTGTATCACAAAACACTTGATGGGACTTACATAAATAACTTTAGTTTGTCTTAAAACCCAACAGTAGCCCCGTAGCAGTGATCAGAAATTTCGATTTATGCAACCCACACAACATTTTCATACTAATTTTTGCATGTTTCTGACGTCATAAACATGAATAGTCACTTAAATTGTATACTTTACAGTATTTTCACTTTCTCGTGGGGTTACATTAACATTCTGGTAAAAATTGCCATCAGTTTTGAAGATCCCATTTTGTGATTATTTATTAAAAAGCACATGTTGTTTTATGTGGTCTATATGGCTTTAATATGATGTGTTACCCAAGTTTCCTTTGAAAACAGTAAAATATCACAATACAGTAAACTCTTGATTTTTTATGAAGTGCAATTCTGTAAATTTCATGATTTTGTAAAATGCTCAGTTAGGATTGCAGCATCATACATCAATATAAGCATGCCAATGTTAAAACTCTCAATTTTGTGAAATGTCCATTTTCAGGGTCCCTGGTGATTTCACAAAATAGAGAGATTACTCTATAACCTCTTGTCATATTACGATAATCAAAATATTACATTTTTTGTCTTTGAAGAGCACGTTCTTGTCAAATACTACTTAAAATATTCAAAAATTATATTTAAAACTGTAAAGTTTTACAGATAAATAAAATCACAATTCTCAATCCAAACCACCAGTTTGCACAAATCACCTTTTTGTATTACAAAGCAATATGAGCCACTTAAATACGATTTCAATTTCTTTTATCTTGGGTTAGAATAATTTCTCTATATGCCATCCCACAGTATATTATACAGTAGATTATCTCCTATACTGAGAATGTCAGATCAAATGAGTGCCATAATTGCGACTGGGTGAAGACTGCAGAACTAGAAGCCTTCATTTGAAGTAACGTTACGTGTCTAGTTCTGCAGACTTCACCCAGTCGCAATTGTAGCGCGCATTGATCTGACATTCTCAGTATAGGAGATAACCTACTGTATAATATACTGTGAAGGCATCCCTATTACTGTAAGCTCCCATTTCACAATTTTTCCTAATCTATCTGTGTGTTAATGTATCACATCTCTTACAAATCAATTATTGTATAGACTTCGTATTGATTTCGTGAAATTACAAGGAACACTGGAAATTGCCATTTCACTAAACTGAGAGTTTTAACATTACCATGCTTGTATTGAAGTCTGTTGCAGACCCAACTGAGCATTTCACAAAATTAAGAAATGAGGAAGTCTACACAAAGTTATGTTTGAATACGTCATTTGAAAGAGCAAAAGTAGTAGATAAACTTAGCATAGGCAATTTGACATTTCATTTAATAAAATAAGAAATAAAAATGTTCAATTCTCAACTCTTTACTGACTGTGACGTCATTTGTTTACATCTGAATTTCAATTGTTTTCAAATTAAAAAAAAAAAAAAAAAACGGCCAACGGTGGCTTTCAACAATGGAATGGTCTGAAATCAGAAGACAATTGAAATTCAGATGTAAACAAATGACGTCATAGTTGGCAAAGAGTTGAGAATTGAAATGTTTTATTTCTTCTTTTATTAAATAAAACGTCAATTTTGCAGGTAATTGCCTATGCTACGTTTATCTACTACTTTTGCTCTTTCTAATGACGTATTCAAACATAGTGGTAAACTTCGTGTACTGTAGAATGAGGAAGTCTACACAAAGTTAACCCCTAGGTTTGAATACGTCATTTGAAAGAGAAAAAGTAATAGATAAACTTGGCATAGGCAAGTACCTTCAAAATTGACGTTATATTTAATAAAAGAAGAAATAAAAAATTTCAATTCCCAACCCTTTGCCGACTATGACATAATTTGTTTACATCCGATTTTCAATTGTCTTCTTGATTTCATGCAACTGCTACAAATTCAAAAAATTTAACGGCCAACGGCCGCCTTTCAACAATGTGATTGTTTGAAATCCAGAAGACAATTGAAAATCGAATGTAAACAAATGACGTCATAGTCGGCAAAGGGTTGGGAATTGAAATTTTTTATTTCTTCTTTTATTAAATAAAACGTCAATTTTGCAGGTAATTGCCTATGCCAAGTTTATCTACTACTTTTTCTCTTTTAAATGATGTATTCAAACCTAGGGGTTAACTTCGTGTAGACTTCCTCATTCCTCATTCACAGAATTGAACTTCACAAAATCGAGCGGTTACTCTATTTATTTTTGGTCTTATTACTGTTGATTTTGATTTAATATATCAAATGATTCTCACTTCCAGCATTATATTTGTGCTCTTTTTTTTTTTTTTTTTTTTTTTTTTTCTTCTTCTTCTTCCAGTTTTATCAAATGTACGAGTGGGTACTGATACTGATAACGAAGAACTAACATTAGAAGAATGTTTTGAAGTAATTAAAACTCTAATAAAACATGGTCAAAATATCAATGAAGAAAACTATGACAAAAAAACAGCACTATGCTACTTACTAGAGAGATATGATCTTGAACCAGAAATCATGAATAAGTTTGCTAGAATTCTATTTCAGAATGGAGCAAAACTGATCTCTCCTGAATCTAGAACACATGCGTTTAGATTCTTGAATAAACTGTCATATGAATTGATCCTTATCATACATGAGATATGTCCAGCAGATCTAATGAAGGGGGATTTCAACGATTGGAATATTCTAAATCATATCTTGAATAACAGACAACTGTGTAGAGTAAACAACGGATACATCTATCTACTTAAATGTCATAATTTAGATCTCATGGCATTTGATTCACCTCAATTACTGCAAACATTACAATTCATATTTAGAGATAAAGAGACATTAGAAATTGGAAGTGAATTGATTGCAATTACAGCATTAAGAAATGCTAGTATTGAAGTTATCAAATTCATATTATCTAAAACAGTTAATTTCAAAATAACACCTAATAATGAAAACTGCTTAATACTTGCACAGTTTGCTACTTGTGTTGAAAATGTGGACTTAGTTTACAGCCTTGGAGCTAAAGTAAATAAAGTACTCAACAATGGTAAACATGCATTGTGTGTCGCAGCAGAAGCTAAAAGTAAGGAAACCATCGTTAGATTATTAGAAATTGGTGCACAGCCATTGAATCTCGTTACTCAATATGAAAAATTGAACAATCATGAAGAATTCATTGCCTTCATTACGGATGATGCATGCTTAGATTTATTAATTACAATATTACGTTGTCCTCAGGTCAAAGATGTTAATAAAAAACAAGCAAGTTCAAAATTCTATAATGTTCTATTAAGAATCATATGTGAAAACAATACAAATCAAGAAATGACCATACTAAAATTACAGCTAGTACGTGAACATACAAATGAAGGTACTGAAATATGGTCAGAAATGGATGTATCTGCTCTGGGGAAAATAATAGTAGAACCAATAGGTTACTTCTTAGGAAATAAAAATTCAAAAGGATTATTTGAGATTGATCCACAAGCTTTAGATGATGTTTATAAGTTCATTGATTTGTTATTAGATGCTGGTTTTAATGTATCTAATTTACCTGAAAATTGTGTTACTCCATTAACAGTACTTCTAGATGTATTAGAACATCACAGAATTAAATTCCACCCAGATGTATTAAAAATCATGAATTTATTGATTGAAAAAGGCAAAGTTAACGTTCATTCCATTGCTCTTGCATCATGTGGTTCATACTTAAAGGACAGTGATAACCAGCTAAAGTTCTTTGCTAGAGAATTGATGATTCCTGATGTGTTAGCCATAGCAATTACTAAAAGTTACAGTAAAACTGTAATAAGGAAGCTAATGTCTTACTGGTGGGCTCCTCCTATAGTATTGGTATCAATATTAGTGCTGGGTAGAAATCCATTGGACACAGCCAAAGGTAGAAATCGTATCAAAGTCATCTATCCGTTACTGCTTGAATATGGTGGACTGCCATATGGTACATCACTCTTATGTAAAACTGTATGGAGAGAAATGAATGCTTGGATGGTTGCAATGAAAGAACTTCAGAAGACGGATACAACTATTGAAGTTCCAGATATTGAGAAAGGTAAATATTTTAATAAGGTAAAGATTGTAATTTGTTTTTAACTGGAAAAAAATAATAATAATAATGAAGGTGCATTGCTGTAATGTATGAGGAACCAATATTGAGCTTACCATAAAAAAGTTTTTTTTTTTTTTTTTTTTTTTTTTTTGCTTGCACATTTAGGTAATACAGTAATTTATTGCAGTAGATGATTGCATGTAGGAGCGCTTTCGTCACATCTCCAAGAAAAAAAAAAGAAGATAGCTCACTGTCAGTGAAAATCTTGCTAGCACAATTTAAAAAAAAAAAAAAAAAACTTTGATTTGGCCCTTGACTTCACATGTAACAGTGTGTTTTGTCTTCATCAGTCCTTGCAAACTTAAAAGCAACTATCTAAAATAATAATTATAATTCAAAACTGGTTGATTTATTAGATGTTAACAAATTTAAAATTAAATTACTAATGTAAAATAGCAGGAGAGAAATTAGAGCAGACGTTGAATTTAAAATTAATAAAATGCAAAGATTCTCGCTTTTAATTGATTAGTTTTTAATTCAAAGTGCTCTCGTCTCCTGTTATTTTCTTCTTTTGTTTTTTAACATCTAAATTATTTAATTTTATACTCATAATTCAATATTTTTTTCCCCCCATCTCTTTGTGTTTCAGTAAGTCCTGCTAGTCTTGTGGAACTGTCTAAATATGCACTACGTCACAGCTTGGCAAAGAAAGCGTTACAAGAAGGAACTAGTCTACCCACGATGTTACAAGGCCTGTTACCTCCACTGCTTGTTCCTGTAGCCATTCATTAGACCTATACGTATGTGTGACTGATTGGGTCCAAATCAAGAGCAGGGAGTGCTGTTCTCAAATACATTGCAAGTATTGTAATAATGTTGTTCATTAACCATGTTTTCTGCCACTAAAATGACAATGATCAACTCTATCAACTTTAACATGTGAGTTTCAAAACGTTGGTGTAATTCTAATTTTTTTTATAAATACTTAAATTTTGACAGTCAATGCAGACATATTGCAATTTCTACATTTTACTAAATAAATAAATCATTTACTTGTTTATTGTGATATTTATAGCTGCCGAGTTTTAGTTATCAATTATTTTACATTTATTTATTATTATTATTATTATTTATTAAGTTTGTAATCTCGGGATTACACGAGAAATGCCCGCTTATATGTTTTAATTTTGATCGAATGTGGGGTAGGATGCCTGAATAAATAAAGTTAGGCCACTGGGAAGAATGTTGGTTTTGATTCAGCGTTTTAGAAATTTGTGTTTGATAGGAAATTGCAGAACATTTTCGAGTGATCGTTGACACTGACACAATGAAATAGGACTTCATTCAAACGTTAATCAAATGTGATGCACATTTTTGTGTATCAAGAAAATGTGGTTTATGAGCAACAATAATATGTCATATTATAGATTCTAACTTGTTTGTTTGTTTTCAATTATTATTTTGATAATAAAAGTCATCATAATTATGGAGTAGAGCAAAGAAAAAAAAAGGAGAAAGAAGAAAGAAGAATGGGGGGGGGGGGGGGGGAAGAGAGAAGAGATAAAGATTAAAAAATATATATATAGTACTAATTGTTCCATAGTAAAAAATCTGCCCTATATTTTGGTTGCTAGGATACAAATAATAAACAAACACATTGTATAGATTTGAGAAGAAACATACAAGAGAAAAGAAAATATAATTTTGTAAATTCTGACAGACTCTTTCAAGCAACACTACAGCTGGTTTTTGCCTGTATTATTTATAATCTGTATGCTATCATGAGATTTCACTAAACTAGTTATAGGACATCTCTTTACCATGGTAGAACCATGGTTCTTCTACTATTCTTTACTTTTAATAAATCATCATTTTATTACATTCCTAAATTTATTACTGGGTGCATATAAAATTGATCAGGGAATATTTTAACCTGATATGTAATCATTATTTAAGTTACTTTCTTAGGAGTAATTTCTCTTGTATAGAACTGCAATGAGTATCTTTCATTTACATTAATCTTTATAGAAAAATGTAAATGGTAAACAGAGATTATATAAAAATGAAGATAACAGATATGAGGGGTACACAAATAAAAAAAAAAAAAAAAAAAAAAAAAAAGGAGAATGTGCATGCAGGATTGCAATTCATTCTATTTGCAATGAAATTTGCTGTTTGTGGTACAGCTCGGGCCAAAAGTTCCCAAACGGGGCAGCGGCGGCCGCTGCGTTTTCTCATAAAGATAACATAGTGTGGTTGCGGGTTGCTTATGCAAGTTGTTCGGGAACTTTTGGCCAGAGCTATACATGAAATAAACGTCATCATAGAATATATTTAAATGTAAATGTCTACATATATACTATAAACATAATTGTAAGAAATATACAGGGTGTTTTTTTAAAAGCGCGCATTTAAAAAAAAAAACACCCTGTATGTCATGTTAAATACTATAAAAAAAATACAAAGGATTAATGGGGTATTTAAAAAAAAAATAATAATAAAAATAAAAAAAATGCATCAAAATTTTAATATGATAAATATTAATAATTTTAAGATGTATGTATATGTACATACACAAGTAAGGATTTAGGGTAAAAATGTGTGATCTGTAATCCTAAAACTCTAATATATAGGCCTATATTTTTTTGACATCTTCATAAAAGTCAGATGTTTTTTTTTTTTTTTTTTTTTATACATACTCAATGATATTTGTTTATGATTTTTGCTGTGATATTTTTTACCAAATTAAAAAAAAAAAAAAAAAAAAAAAAAAAGGAATTTGAGAAAAAAAAAAGACAATTAAAAAAAAAAAAAAAAAGACAATTTTTTATTTGTATTTAAAATGTCATGCAAACTTGTCATGTCATATTAATTTTGTATGGGTATTTAAATATTTGTGCATATTGGGGGAGATTTTAACAATAGTGATCCAGTGCTTGGGTTATATTTTTAGGTTATGATCTTAGCGTCGTGGTAAACGTTGAAACATGACCTTTTTACGACAGGCTCACATTGGTTCCTGTGGGGCCAGTTGGCAATCAAGGTAAAGGTGAGGTTGGAGTTTGACTATGCTATATAACAAGCATGTTTGGCTTGAGTGAAAATTGTTGGGTGCTAGCCAACTTTCATTTATGTATGTGGACAATCTGAGCCTGTTTAGGGATATACCATTACTGGGTCATATTAGTTAAAATAATAACACTTTTTTTACTCATCCTCATTTTCGTGATATATTTATTTATTAAAAAATTATTCTCTTTAGAAATATTGTATGGAAAATAAAAAATGTTAGAAGAAAAAAATTCATGTCGTTATAAAATATCAATGTTATATTACAATAAATGTTAAATGTATAATTATATAATGAAGATTTTTATCAAAGGGGTAAAAATTCTTCAAACGCTCTAATATAAGTCAAAACATATAAAATTGTGTCTAGTTTATCCCCATAATATTTGTGACCTCAGTACAGTAGTTCTCTCATAAGCTAAGAATGGAGACTTTATTTTATTCAGTACATTTTACTGTTTATAACACGTCGTAACAGAGTGTTTCTACCATGGATATGTTTCTATACCCTTATTTACATATTTCTTGCCTCGGTATAGTATAGTTTTCTCAAAAACCTAATATTTTATGGTCCTTCAATGTTAAAGGATACATATTTATACAAATAAAAACTATAGAGGATATAGAAAGAGAGATTCAAAAGGAGGCAGTTTTATTTGATATATAATATAAGTAAAAGATTTTATAAGTATGATGCTTTATTAAAATTGAATTCTTATCTCTTCTGAAATCATGTACTGAAAAGACATTTTTCTGGTGATCTTATAAGTTACTTTTACTATTACATGCCAAATAATAATAATAAAAAAAAAAGTTTTAAAATAGATATAGCACACATATATTATGTTTATTATAATGATTTTAGGTATGTGTCTATTTTATATATAATATATTTGATGTATAGATATAAGGATAGATTGAGTCAGGAGTATTTGATCTTAACATCTCAGTTTACTAAATTGTTTATGCATGTATTGATGTTTGATGTTAGTTGTGTAAAAATAAAATAAAAACTTCAAATTTGATTCCATATCTTATTATGCGTATTGCGTATGATTTATAATAGCACCATTAAAAATGAATCGAGGAACAAAACTTTAAGTCAATCTTATATTTTGAATGTAATATTGAGGTAGTTTTTATATTATACCATGGTTTATACGGTAGTTTTTATGAAGCTCTTGGAATTTTTATTATTTGACATTATTTTGGTGAAAAGGAATTAAAAGTTTCAGTTTTTAATTTTTTTGCGCTTATGTTCAAACTTCCGTAAAGTGCTGCTAGTGGAGAAAAATATAACTATTTTTGCAATTTCCAAAAAAAAATTGTAACGCCAACTTATACAAAATATCACAAGCTTTTCAGTTTATAAATAATTGAATTAAATACATCATTATGTAATAATTGAGTAATTTTTAGCTACAATGTGAGCTAAAAACGTAAATAGTTTGCAAATTGACCTGTTTCATTGTGCAAAAAAGTATAAAATGTTATAATTTTTTAGTGTAATTTTTCTAAATGTTGGTACCTTGAGATTGCGCGCCAATAGCTCCCGCCATATTGACGTTTCACGTGAACAGTTGGATTAATTTGACTTGCCGGTTGATTTTTCAGCCTTATTTCACTTATATTAGGCATAATATTTTATTAAAAATGGATACTAAAAAGTTAATAGATTTATTAAAAGCTACAATTGATCCAAATCAGCGACAGCAAGCTGAAGAACAACTAAATCAGGTATGGGGTAACCTCACACGTGTGTCACCTTCAAATTTTTTAAAATCGTAATAAAAATGTCATTAAACTTATTATAATCATATTTTATTATGATATTCAACAAATCTTATGCTAAAATATAATAATATGTATAAATAAGACATGACCGTCAACTAAATCATAAGAAATGAATATTTTGCAATGCCACGTTTTTTTCCCCTTGAAGCATTTTTTTTTCTTTTTTTTTTGCACGTCATTATATTTTTAATAACTGTAATATTTTTTTAATTACAGATTCATAAAATAATTGGATTTGCTCCGTCCTTACTTCAAGTAGTTATGATGACTGATGTAGAGATGCCAGTTAGACAAGCAGGTTTGTAAAATTTATGTTTCAGATGTGTATGTATGTATGTACATATGTACACATTATGGCAATGTGGTTGTACATAATAAAAATACAAATTTTGATATTATTTGTCGTATTTAATGAATGATTTGAATATTTATTATAATTAAAGTGTTATTATGTTCTATTAAAGTGGATAGTTCATCATTTTATTGTTTGTAAGTGTTTAAATGAACGTGTAAAAATTTCAAGGACGTTTGAAAAGATACCAGTATGCATACATAACAGGCATGCACTGTAACTTTAAGGTTATGAAGTTTACAAAGTAAATAGTTATTACTTGATCTTCAACCTTCAACATTGTATATTTAACTGTATGTAGGTGTTATTTTATTAAAATTCTATTGTAAGAACATTTAAGCATATCGAGGGTGCTCCGCTATAATGTCCTAAGTCCATTTGACCTTGAAAAATATTTTTTGTTGCAAATGACCTGAAATGGATAAATCCAAAATTTGGGGTTGATCCGACGATTTTTTATTTTTCAAGGTCAAGTGGACTTAGGACATTATAGCGGAGCACCCTCGATATGTATGTATGTACATATGTATTAGGCCGTTAGCGTTCGGGGTAAATATACATATGTATATGATATAAATGTACATATCGATGTTCTCGCGTCAAGATGAAGCTACTACACTTTACAAATTTCCGAAGAATGAACGATCTACACTTTACAAATTTGCGGCTACCTGGAGCTTTTCCTACCTGTTTTATATAGCAGAAGCTTCAGATAGCCGCGACTTTGTAAAGTGTAGATCGTTCATTCTTCGGAAATTTGTAAAGTGTAGTAGCTTCATCTTGACGCGAAAAGATCGATATGTATAATAAGTTTGTAAATGTGCTATCTGAGTCATGGAAAAAACGTAGGTTTCACTTTAAATTTTAAATTTTGGCACATTATTAATACATCATAATACATCATAATATTAATAAAGTTAATATTTGAATTGTTGAACTTGCAATTAAATCAATACTATATTCTATTTAGTAACCTTATGTATGTACACAGGACTGTGATAATATATTTTACCAGTTGAAAACTGGCGCTAAATTTGTAATGTTATTCTTATGAGAAAAATACACACTGGATTTAAATGGTAAATATATTATTGACTAATAAAAGAACAACTGTTTTGAGGCTGACTATAAGCGATTTCGGTCACATCAGCTTCCGTTTCTACTTATTACGCATGCGTAGAACGTCAAAACGGAAGCGGAAGTGAGCAAAATTTCTTATAGTCGGCCTCAAAGCAGTGGTTCCTTTATTAGTCTATAGCAGCCCTGTGTACATATTTACACTTCAAATAAGTGGACTCTATTCTATCCCCCCCCCTCCCCCCATAAGCGTTCTTATAAAATATATTGCACTCTAAAAATATTGGGACACTTAAACGGACAATTGTTTATATTGATTTGCAAAGAAAGACTAAAATCCAGAACTTGACCCATTTCCCCTCCTCACATTTCAGTAAATGATAAAATGTAGTATCACTTCACTGAATACATGATATTTTTTTTTGTAATGATCATGAATTTTATCAAATCTGAGTAAAAGAAGAACCCTTCTTCTTCATCAAGGTCCATATTTAAGAGGTTAGATGCTCCGGAAAAAGTTTTGGCCAAGGTCGCGCAGCTCAAAGAAATTCACCAAAGACGTCATGTCGCCACTTGAAACTTTGTTCATCTTATCAGTGACGTAACTGGTGAACGGCATCGTATTGGCTTAGAACCAAGTACATCCATCACAAAATAAAATCAAATGTGTGAGTTTTGTGCTGCGCTCAACCTCTTTATTATATGGACCTTGTTTCTTCATATCGATCTTCTCGCGTCCAGATGAAGCTACTACACTTTACAAATTTCCAAAGAATGAACGATCTACACTTTACAAATTTGCGGCTACCCGGAGTTTCACCTACCTGTTTTATATAGCAGAAGCTTCAGGTAGCCGTGACTTTGTAAAGTGTAGATCGTTCATTCATTGGAAATTTGTAAATTGTTGAAGCTTCATTTTGACGCGAAAAGATCGATATGCATATTTAACAAAAAGAAAGAAACCATTTATTTTTTCTATGTGTTTCTAAAGCTAGGCGAAAATAATATATGTACACTTTCATAATAATTTTACTCTATTGCTTTTGAAGAGTAACGGCAAGCAATAAAATTTTCTATGAGACACTTGTCTGCGACAAAAAGGTTACTCTTGAAAGAAGATATCACTTTCAAAAGAAAGAGACTCCTATCCGAGTTCAGCTAAATGTAGGGATCGGAGATAGATAAAAAAGTGTAGATACTTTTTATATATTTCGGGTACAGTATTGAAAACAATACCCAATAGTTATGAAGAAAGGAATAAATATTTTGAAATATTATCAATGGAGCTTGTAGCGAGCAAGGAAAGCTAAGGGTCCCCTAAATTTACGCTTATAAGAACCCCCCCCCCTTTTTATTTTTTTTTCGATTTTTGAGACAACTACTGCACTTATTTGTGCATATCTTTTATTCAATGATGAAAATTCTCATCTCAGATAGTTTTTAGTATTAAGCTTGATTATGAACCCTGTATTTGTATTCTGAAAGATGAAGTAGGGGAAGGGGGAGACAATCACCTTCTTTTGTATTTCACCATTTTACATGCTGCATTTTGTGTAATGTTGTAATGCTTATATGTATAATCTGGTGAAATAAATAAATAAATAAATAAATAAAATGCAATCATGCATTTTTTTTAAGGGGGTGGGAGGTAACGGGTTTCCAAAAAAAAAAAAAAGAAAAAAGAAAAGTTTATGACTCAAATGACAAATTTTCAAGTATGAGACTCACTTTAATATCTCAGCTAAGCTTCGTAACGACAATATTTTATTGACAAATAAAAGTACAACTGTTTTGAAGCAGACTATAAGCGATTTCAGTCACATTCGCTCATAGTCTGGCTTGAAACAGTTGTTTCTTCATTGGCCATTCATTTATTTATCAATAAGTAATAATGTGATTGAACTTGTTTGTTACAGGTGTGATATATTTAAAAAACTTGGTGACACAGTTTTGGGCAGAAAAAGAAGCAGAGCCTGGTCAACCTCTTCCTTTTACTTTACATGAACAAGATCGTGCCATGGTTAGAGAAAGTATCGTCGACGCTGTAGTCTTAGCACCAGAACTTGTCAGGTAAATATCTGAACCCTTGCCACTGATCTATAAAATAAGGCTAGAGCATGGCTATACTCTCGCTATAGGCAGCAGTGAAGAGAAAGTTGGTAGCTGCGCGTTCTTCAATTTTATCACAGGTGGCAGAATTACGGGAACTGTAAGGGCAGTAAAAAAAAAAAAATAATAATAATAAAAAATAAAAAAATAAAATCCACCCTGGCAGTCGGATTGGTGGAGAGCAGGCGGCGTGTAAGGGTTGATTGGCTGTAGGGTAGCTCAGGGTGAACAAGGGGAGGGTAAAATGATGCCAGATTGACGAGTTTGACAGCCCTAATTTTGTTAAGCATCGGGCAACATTGCATTTTGCTGCTTGCGATTTTCTTCAAGCGGCAAGAACCTGTATCTCCCCCTGCCCCTTGCACATCCTTGCGCTTTGTGGCCATGTTTGTCGTGCCTAATGCATTGTCCAGCACAGGGGAAACATCATTTCTACTAATTTTTCACACAAAAAGAGTTTATTTCAATTGAACGAATTTTTCCCATATTCTTTGAGCTTATTAGGAGCTAGAAATAAGGCTTCGATTGAGGTTTAAAGCTTCTTTTGTTATTAAAAAAAAAAAAAAAAAAAATCTGACTGAGTATGTAATTTTATTGCTTGAGAGACCCTGATGAAAACTGTATATATCTCTGACCAAAGGATTGTGTTTGTTTTGTTACAGAGTACAGCTAGCAACTTGTGTAAACAACATCGTAAAACATGACTTTCCACAACGTTGGACCCAAATTGTTGATAAAATCAGCATTTATCTTCAAAACCCTGATCCGAATGGTTGGATAGGAGCTCTGATCTGTCTTTATCAACTTGTTAAGAACTTTGAGTAAGTAAATCACTTTTATTATTAATTTTTTTTATAACAAATTTTGTTGGTAAAAATAGTTTCCAGTTTACAGATATAAACCATGTCATGGTTTTGTCTCCTACTTTAATTATACTTAAGCCCTATCGCCCTTGTTGCGTCCAAAGGGCGTACTTGCATTTGGCTACTTTCACGTAAAGGGCGTACTTGCATTTGGCTACTTTCACGCAAAGGGCGTACTTGCATTTGGCTACTTTTGATGCTGCGCACGCATCCCCCATAAGCTTAACATGTAAAAGTACACCTTTTGTGAGTCGACCTTGAAATGCAAGTACGCCCTTTGGACGCAACAAGGGCACTATGTAAGGAGGGTAGTTTTCTCAGGTTACTGATTATCATTTCTGCATTTGTAGAAGCTAGAGGGCTGGAAATATAAAATATATGGTAAAGGGACCAGTTTTCGGAACGTGATGATTTTTTGTGTCATACATACGAACCTCCCCTACCTCCTTGATTTTTATCTAAGCTCAGCTGTGGGCAGTTTTACTACCAAAAAAATAAAGTGCCGAAAACTGGCCCCTTTACCATACACGAAGAGTCTGGTAAAAATGTAAAAAGTGGGTCATTAAAATTTTCTTGGTCCAAATTTCATGAGATGTTATATCTAATGAGATACTATTGAGCTTTTGTATTTGAAATTTCATAATTCTAGCATATAAATAAGCTGGATAATAAATATTAGGAAAAAATTGTCATGCAATAGTTGATAATTATAAAAGATTTGATAGAAAACCACAGATAGATTAGTAAAAATTGAGGAATGGGAGATAGTATGAGCTGACACTCACAGGGACACGAGGTAGAGAAAATATCGTAAAATGGCTCATATTGCTCTGTAGAAAGCGAGCTTAATTTAAATGTGGTAATTTTGGCTTTCGTATTAGTTTAGACAGCGTGAGCATTGCGCATAGCACACTGTCAATTTCAGCACTTCATCACTAGCCATTGGCAGTGACACAGAAAAATATTTAGATTATGAAAAATTTGAGAATGAGAGATAGAATGCTGGGTATTGTTGATTTGCCTGTCGTCTCTGCTAATAATCTGTGTTAGACCTAAATCTAATAGAGAATCTACTGAATTTATTATGCATAGAATCGACGCAAACTATTATAATGAGTATTTTCCAGGGTTCGACCGGGTTTTTAAACCTGGATTTTTGCCGTTTTTTTTAATAAAACTAAAAAAAAAAAAAAAAAAAAAAAAAAAAAAAAAAAGCTATAAATAAATACACTTCTATAAAATTGATATTTGATGTTTGTTTTTTTCAAATGACTAAAAAATATGCGAGTTTATTATTTTATTATTTTTATGTTATTATTGTGAAAATTAGGAAAAAATTAAAAAACCGTTTAAAAAAAAAAAAAAAAAAAAAAAAAAAAACAGGCTATAAAACCCGGTTTTACCTGCCGGCCGGTTTTATTAAAAAAAAAAAAAAACGGGTTTAATCCGAACCCTGGTCTTTTCCCTCTAGAAGTGTTCATTGGTATAATAAGCAAAGCAGCAATGTCAAAGAAATGTCTGGTTTTATGTTTTTGAAACATGTTTTATAGTTATTATAATATATAAATATAAGATGAAAAAAACATTCTCTCATTAGCAGCCTTGTGCTTCAATTTTTGCGTCCCCCTTTTTTGTATCTATTTAATTAAAGATTTTCGCGTAATATAGCTTTCAATATAGCGTGCTTATGTTATAATTATCTTTTACTTTTCTTTGTTTTATAGTTATAGTTTTTCCCCCCATTAATTATGGATAATTAACCAGATGAACGTTGCTTTTTTAATTATCCTTTTGAGCAATGCCTTATGTTTTGATTTGACGTTGACTGTTTTCATGTGAACAATTTTTTTGCTCGATAAATATTTGTTATTATAGTATATATGAAGCTTGCACTGACAGAAACGCCGTGGTAGAGATCCATGTCTAATATTTATACATAACTAAATATCAACGTTGATTTGGCCGGAGTCATTGATTTCTTATTTATTTTACATTCATAAAATGTCAGTTGCGGGTTTATGACGTCACAACTCGCCTGTTTCCGCGTGAGTGGACTAGTGAAATGTGACGTCACAAACCCGCAGCTGCCATATTATTAATGTAAAATAAATTAGAAATCAATGTTGATAGTTAGATATGTTAGTTTTTTTTTGTTCAAGGTGTTCTACGTTTTATATTAGTTTCTTATCGCACTCTAGGCTAAGCTTCTAGGATAGCGTCCATAATGTTAGCACATGCCAAACTCTTAAGCAGTTAACTGACATCGAAAAGGAATTTGGCTCGACCGGGACTCGAACCCAGATCTTTGGTTTCCCAGACCACTGCGTTAACCATTACGCTACCGAGACTCCTTCCGTCCCGTGTAAAATAGGCGTTAAATTACAAACTCTCAATTTATTATTTATTAAAAAAATGTAGTTTTAATAAAAATTGTGAAAGAAATAAGCAATAATTATAAACAGATAAGAAAAATATAAGGAAGTTTAAAACATTGGTCATTACAAGGAAATAGAAGCGGACAATTTTCCGATTTTTTTTTTTATTTTTTATTAAAAAAATGTAGTTTTAATAGAAATTGCGAGATACATAAACAATAATTATAAAAAGATAAGAAGAATGTAAGGAAGCTTAAAACATTGGTAAAATAAAACATAGATAATAAAATTGAGATAACAATAACAAACATATATTTTTTTTCCCTTTTAATATTGAAACTTTAGATAGTTAAAGGAATAGACCAGAGAAAAACTAAGCATTTATATCACAAAACACTTGATTGGACTTACATAAATAACTTTAGTTTGTCTCAAAACCCAACTGTAGCAGTGATCAGAAAATTCGATTTATGCAACCCGCACAACATTTTCATACTAATTCTTGCATGTTCCTGACGTCATAAACATGAATAGTCACACAATTTGCTTACTTTACAGTATTTTCACGCTCTCTCGTGGGGCTACATTAACAATATGGTAAAAATTGTCATCAGTTTTGAAGATCCCATTTCATGTTTATTCATTAAAAAGCACATGTTGTTTTATGTGGTCTAAATCTAAAAACAAAGTTTGTCCTATGCTGTGTAATTTGTTGCTCCAGTATGGCGTCGAAGCGCATTCAGTATGACGTCATACGCATACACCCTATAGAATAATGAAAATTTAATATTCTATTGGCTATGTTCATAATATGTGTATTTTTCCGGATTATTGACAATAAAAAAAAAAAAAAAAAAAAAAAAAAAAAAAAAAAAAAAAAAAAAAAAAAAACGCTACACATAAAACAAAATGCCCAAGAAGTATTTTGTTTCTCTTGTTTCTTCTTACCTTTGCCTCCTTCTACAGTCTAGTTTATATAGAAGACAGCTGTGTGAAGGTGAAGGCAGGTGTTAATCAATCCAGGTGCTGTCTCCTCCATACATCTGCACAATATACTTCTTACCTCATGGCAGCTTGCTTTCTTGTATCTTTTATATGTATCTCAAGTGTGAGAGGCGGTTAATTTAAATATAATTAGTGGCTGTAAATATAATATATTTTAATGATTTATTTTTATAGGTGCTATATAAATATCTTACCTACCCCCTAATATTCAGGTAAAAAATGTCAGATATTATACTTATTATTAAAAAAAAAAAAAAAAAAGATACGAAAATTAAAATGCAAATATAAGGGTTTGAGGGGGAGAAAGGGGTCAGTTATTTGACTTCGAAAGCAATAATATTTTAAAGGCGATATACTAAAATATTTAGTGAAGGAATAAGGGAGAAAAAAAGGGAAGAAAGTACCCCCCCCCCCCCATTTAATGTATGCATATAATTGAGTTTAATATATTTTTATCACTTTTTTTATTTTATTTTAATTTTTTTTTGCTGTGGACATTGAATGTTGTGTGATTAAATGTAGATACAAATGTAATAATGTTTATTCAATACACTGAAATATGCTAATTTGAACCTTCTTGACATAAAGTAAACTGATATCATTTTATAAACAAACTGTTATCACGTCTGTAAAAAAAAAAAAAAAAAAAAAAAGGCTGAATAAATAAAAAGCTAAAACTACGTTTTTATTATTCAAAGTCACACAAATATGACAATCACTCAATGCTTTTTAAGGCGGGAAATCAGGTACTGCGGGATTTGACTAAAAAATTGTAAAGAAAGTAAAATCTGAAATTTTGCACAGTTATACATTAGGAAATGGCATCTTCAAAAATGTAAAAAAAAAAAAAAAAAAAAAAAAAAAGGTGGGGATCACCATGCTAGATTTTAAATTATCATTTTTTGAAATGTAAGTCCCATAAGAGCCCATGTTAATTTTAATAATTAATTTTCAATATGCATCATAAAGTTTTGGAAGTTTTCTTTTCTGAGTTACAAGCCATCTATATACAACACATATGTCAACATATATATGTGTCAAAGCTTCATTTCTCTAGGCAGTTCAATGTTGATAAATATGAGTTAGTTTTATAATTGATATTATTGTATCTCTGTGCTAGCACGATTTTCTTTTCACAATGGAAACACCAGTGTATGTGTCTCCTCCTATCCTTTTATGTTAAAATTTATCATTTCTAATCGTGGTAGTTTATTTTATTTAATATATTTTGTAAATCTATGTTGGTTGGGTAATGTCCATTCTAATACCTTCTAGCTTTCATATTTGAGCTTGAAGGCTTCGCTTTTGGACTACATTAATATTTGTAAATTGAGAAAGTTGAATAGTTAACAATACTATTTTGCTGGTAAATTTTTACATACAAAAAATAATTTTTTACTAGAGATCACAGTTGTAACTACATAAGTCACAGTCTGTTTGAAAAAGAAAAAAAAAAGAAAAAAAAAAAAAAAAAAAAAAAAAAAAGGTTCCTCCTTTTTTTTTTTTTTTTTTTTTTTTTTTTCTTTTTTTTTTCTTTTTCCTTCTTCCAATTTAAGAGTCCGGTGCACTGATGTACCTTGGTAGATTGGCAGATAGGCAACTTTTCATACATCCATATAAACATATGTAAATCTTATTTTCGTGATTATTTCTCTAAAATCTGTTTCCAAAGTTTTATTTTTGGAACACTAATAGCTTTTTACAATGTCTGCGTTTGAGGAGTGTGAATTTTTTCTGTCGCAAAAAAATACTTCAGATGTAACGTTTTTTGGTTATTAAAATGCGTCAGTTAAAAATATAATAAATTTAAAACTACCAATGCAGGTTGGTTTCATTCATGTTAAAGTCAACGTCATAAGTGAGTACTAAATAGCATTGGCCGGTATAGGCACATAGCACATTTTGCCAGTTTAAAATACTTCGCAATTTTTTTGAGAGCATTGATGTTGTTAACAGGTTGAATTAGTACCTCAAGTGTGTAAGAAAAATAATAATGACTAAAAAATAGCTAATTTTCCAAAGAAAATAGCCAAAAACTACGTTTGTCCTATGCTGAGCAATGTTATTCATTGCTCAAGAAGAGCATCAAAAAAACACTCATAATGACGTCATACATACACACCCTATATACCCCTTGCATATCCTTGCGCTTTGTCGCCATGTTTGTGGTGCCTAATACATTATCCAACATAGGGGAAACATCATTTCTCCTAATATTTCACATAAAAATAGTTTATTTCAACTGAACGAACTTTTCTCATATTCTTGTAGCTTATTAGGAGCTAGAAATAAGGATTTGAAAGCTTCTTTTGCTATTTAAAAAAAAAAAAAAAAAAATGATGGTTTTCCTCTATGTACTCCTGACCAACAAAATGACGGCTCTTAAATACGAGTGCAACCGGTCTATAGGGATGTTTTATTTTTTTAATTTTATTTTTAACAATAGCAGTACAATAGCAATTGTTATTATTTAGATGAGTGATAATTCTATACTCCATGCTGATGATTTGTTGTTTTGTTTTGTTCCAGATATCGCAAGCCTGATGAGAGAGGACCACTCAACGAAGCTATGAATCTCCTGTTCCCCATGATTTACCAATTAATTGTACGTCTTCTTCCTGACTCTTCAGAGCAATCCGTCCTTCTGCAGAAGCAAATCCTAAAAATCTACTTTGCACTCACCCAGGTAATTACGTCAAAAATGATTAAGTTACTTAATACTAAAGTGATGATTTTATTGATAGTATTAGATAAACTAGGGCATGAAAAGAATAGAGCTCGCCTTAAAGCTTTTGTGTTAGAAAAATTTGGTCACAAATTGTCAAGTGTATCTAAATTATAAAAATGAAGGGGGGGGGGGGGGGAGGAGGGGAATGGTTGATATGATGTTGAAAGTAAAAAATAACAGTTTTCATAGAAAAATTATCAAGTGAAATTATCACAAGCACGCCATCACAATTACCATTTGACACAGTAAACCCTATGTAGATGGAACGTTTGAAAAGCTCGTGATAATTTCACTTAATATATTTCTGACGAGATAGAGACGATATATAGGGTGTATGCGGATGACGTCATATTTATTGCGCTTGGAGGCCATACTGGAGTAGTGCATAACATTGCTCAGCATAGGACAAACTTCATTTAAGCCAATTTTCTTTGAGAAATCGGTTAATTTTTTTTATGTGCTATTTTTCTCACATACTTGAGACACTAATTCAACATATTTACAGCATCAATACTCTTAAAAATATTGCATAGTGTTTTTAAACTGGCAAAATGATTTTTTGTCTTATGCCACCCATGTTATTGAGTTATCCAACATGGCGTCGACTTTAACATGAATGCATAGACCCTATAGAAGGTGGTGTGGTTTGCCTAGGTAGCATCAGGTATGAAACATCACACAACGTCAATCAAAACAAGAAGGGAAATTTCAAGCGCCGAAAGAAGGGGAATTTTGTGTCCCTCCTCCTCTTGCAGGTACATAATGTATTGTACCTGAGAGACCACGTGGCTCTGTTTACAGTCACCTTGTATGATGTATGTCAAAATTTGAAGTTTTATGAAGGAAACCGAGTTCTGACGACAGTAAAAGGGCGAATTATACCACCTTCTATATCTTGTAGGAAAGATTAGTGCACTCTGAATTGAAAATTAATAAACCTCAAAGATCCTCTTAATTAGGACTTGGGATCAAATGTTCTAGCATAGCCTGTTCAGTCTCAATATACAATGAGTTGTACATCAAAAAACTTGAAAAAATATATTTAAACAATAAAAAAAATAAAAGATAAAAATATGTGGATTGTTGCAGGGGAAAAAAAAAAAAAAAAAAAAAAAAAAACTTAAAATTTCGCGTTGTTTAGAGCTATTTTGAGCAATCTAGAGTGGGTAGGGGGTCCGTGAGAGTAAGAAAAAGCAAAAAAAAAAAAAAAAAAAAAACAAAAAAAACAAAAAAAAAACAAACAAACAAACAAAAGCAAAAGCAAAAACAAAAACAAAACAAAAGAGACATATTTTTCTGAGAGCCGCACAAAAACGTGGTTAAAATTTACGACAGTGAAATATTGTTTAAAAGTGTCTGGGACTGAAGAGTATAGACAAGTGCTAGATATTTGTCATTTAATAGACATTAAAGGAATAGAGATACTTCTCAAGAAAAGATGATATCGATGTTGTTGCGAACAGTATGTGTATCTTGTTTTTTGTCATGCGTAGCAAAATGTGTATCTCGTTTTTTGTCACGTGTAAGTCGTTTCCTCTTAAGCTTAGACTCGACTTACACATATAGCTACGCATGACAAATAACAAGGTAGACATTTTAGTTGCTGTGACAAAAAACGAGATACAAATATTGTTCGCAATAAGATTTAGATGTATTTCTCAATTCTTATCATTTTATTATTGTATAATTGTAATGCATATTATATTATTTGCTTCTGTACCAAATGTATCAACATGAATGTATTGGGCGTAAAACTGTCTGCTTCTTGGATGACAATAAAATAAAACAAGTAAACCATTGCATTTAATTTAATTTAAAACAAAAATTATAATAAAAAAAAATATATATATAAAGCTCTGGCTGCGGCCAAAGGGCTTACTTGCATTTGGCTACTTTCACGCAAAGGTCTTACTTGCATTTGGCTACTTTCACGCAAAGGTCTTACTTGCATTTGGCTACTTTCACGCAAAGGTCTTACTTGCATTTGGCTACTTTCACGCAAAGGTCTTACTTGCATTTGGCTACTTTCACGCAAAGGTCTTACTTGCATTTGGCTACTTTTGATGCTGCGCTCGCATCCACCACAAGCTTAAGATGTAAAATCGAGTTCAAGTACGCCCTTTGTTGTACAGGACAAAAATGCAAGTATGACTTATAAGACGACCTTGACATGTAAGTACACCCTTTGGGTGCAGCCAGAGTTCCTCTCCGAGTCTGTCAGGACTAATGAAAGCATAACACATACACAATTTATAGATCTAGAGCGCAGTGATTTTTTTTTTTATTTATTATTTTTTTTTTTTAATGTATAAGATATAAGATTTTATTCCATGTCTTTACAGAGTAGAACAAGTCAAGTCAAAAACATAACATACTTATGACAAATAATATTAACTGTAAAGCAAACCATGTTTTAATTATATTTAACTCTCATATCAGAAAGTCAGATACACTGTAAAACACATTTTCAAGCAGGTATTTCTGTACTGATTTCTTAAATAATACATATGATTCACAATGTTTAATACTGGGTGGTAGTGTGCATTATATACTTAAGGAATACAATATTCTGGACCCTTTTTTGCTAAGTGATAAACGTTGATTTTCAATGTAATAATTGTCCCCCCCCCCCCCCCCCCCCCCCACTATGAGTTTAATATGAGTGGACACTGCGGACAGTTTTAAACCAAGAAGGATATATCCGTAAAAATGTAACACATTTATAGATATACATGGCAATGGTAAAATATCATACCATGATGGTTTATTTGGAATGGGTTTACTTGTAATATATTTTGTAAATCTATGTTGGGTAAAAAAAAAAAAAAAAAAAAAGTCCATTCTAATACCTTCTTGCTTCCATATTTGAGCTTGAAGGCTTCGCTTTTGGACTACATTAATATTTGTAAACTGAGAAAGTTAAATAGTTAATAATACTATTTTGCTGGTTGATTTTTACATACATGAAAACAAATTAAAGGCATAGAAGAAAATATATAAGTTTTTATATCACAAAACACTTGATGGAACTTACATAATTAACTTTAGTTTGTATCAAAACACAACTGTAGCTCCGTAGTAGTGAACAAGATGTATAATAAAAGGTGGTATTATTCGCCCTTTTACTGTCGTCAGTACTCGGTTTGCTTTGTAAAACTTGTAATTTTGACATACGTCATACAAGGTTACTGTCAACAGACCCACGTGGTCTCTCAGGTACAATACATTATTACCTGGAAGAGGACAAGAGACCAAAAAAAAAAAAAAAAAAAAAAAAAAAAAAAAAAAAAAAAAGGCCCCTCTTTTGGTCGCTTTAAATTTGCCCTCTTGTTTTGATTCCCCTTGTGTGACGTTTCATCCCTAATGCAGCCTAGGCAAACTACATCACCTTCTAGTTATACATCTCGTAGCAAACAAAATATCTATGCCTTATTTTATCACGCGAAGCAAAATGTCTATCTCGTTTTTGTCAACGTAAGCAAAATGTCTCTCGTTCCCGAACGTTATGGAGTTGGTGCTCGAGATAAACCTTTTGCTTTGCCTGACAAAATATGAGATAGACCTTTTGCTTTGCCTGACAAAATATGAGATAGACCTTTTGTTTGCAACAAGATCAATATACATCTTGGTAGTGAACAACAAAATTGTATTTATTGATTTATAATTACAATTGATTTATTCACACAACATTGTCATACTAATTTTTTGCCTGTTTCTGATGTCATAAACTAAATATTCACGGAAATGGCATATTTTAGTTATTTATTATTATAGACCCCTTGAACATCCTTGCGCTTTGTCGCCATGTTTGTGGTGCCTAATACATTGTCCAGCATAGGGGAAACATCATTTCTACTAACTTTATGTACAAAAAAAGTTTATTTCAACTGAACAAATTTTTCTCATATTCTTCGAGCTTATTAGGAGCTAGAAATAAGGCTTTGATTGAGCTTTGAAGCGTATTTTGCTTTAAAAAAAAATATAAATGACGTTTTCCTGTGCTGACCTATGTACTCCTAACCAACAAAATAGCGACTCTTAAATATGAATGCTGATTCTGTAACTTCATAACGAACAAAGTTATTTGATATCTAATGCAAATTTATTTGTTGCAACAAAGCAAAAAAAATTACAGAACCAGCCCCCTGGTCTATAATGGCTATTAATTTTCACACTATTTTTTTTGCCTGTTTCTGATGTCATAAACAAAAAATATTCATGCAAATTGCATATTTTAGTTATTATTATGGATATTAATGGTGTTGCACTGTTGTTGTTTCCAGTATTCTCTGCCCCTTGAGCTTGTAAGCAGACCGGTGTTCTCTCAATGGATGGAAGTGGTTCGTGCCATCGTGGACAGACCTTTACCTGAACAACTGGACGCCATGGATGAAGAGGAGAGAGCGGAGACACCTTGGTGGAAGTGCAAGAAGTGGGCTCTGCATATCTTACAGCGCATGTTTGAGAGGTTAGTGTGGGCAAAACTAAAGTAATAATGTTGGTTGGCAACAAAAAAAAAAAAAAAAAAAAAAAAAAAAAAGTAAATAAAAAACGTAAATAAAAAGAAGTTAAAATCATGAGATGGGACTATTATTAATACACATATTACATTTCAAGTTTTCTCCCATGTTTGTAAGAGTTCTGAAGGCGGGTTAAGGCACAAAATGTGTGTATTGATAATAGTCTTATTTCATGATTTATCTTTGAGAGCAAATTTGTTTTTAAAGCTTTTTAATTTATTTTATTTTTATTTTTATTTTTTTTAATTTAGATAATTTTTAGTGCGTCAAAAAATTGTTGTATATATAAGCCTACATAATTTTTAAGTTTTATATAGGCCCACATAATTTTTAAGTTTTATATAGGCCCAAAATAAGTTAAAAAAAAAAAAAAAAAAAAAAAACAGATATTTTTTCCTCAAATTTATATTTCATTATTTTAGTTAACACATGTTTTCTCTCTTATTTTTTCTTATCCTCCCCCCCCCCCCCCCCCCTGATGTAGATGCACCACATAGTTCATGATAACTTCAGAAAAACCGTACTGACGCAATAGAGCCAACATATTGTTGGCAAACACATCAATATGTTACTTGCAAAGTTCTAACGTGTAGATTTGTGTGTGTTATTCAGATACGGCAGCCCTGGTTTTGTGACCAAGGAATACAAAGAATTTGCAGAATGGTACATCAAGACATTCTCCGCTGGTATCTTGGAGGTGTTACTAAAAGTGTTAGACCAACATAGACGTAAGGTGTACGTTGCACCTAGAGTCCTCAGACAAACTCTCAAGTACATAGAACAAGGGTAAGTACTAGTAGCAAAAACTATTGGCCTATTATTTAGAAAAAAATAAATAAATAAAACGATATATGTACAATTTTTATTGTTATAGCATACGTTGCAAAAGTAGGTTTAGTGAAAAAATAAACAAACTGACAACTCAACAATCAATGATAAAGAAAAGGATAGAAAAACCAGCAAGGGCCTTACCACGGTAGAAGTTCTATGGAGAGGTCGAGGTCTTGCATGGCACAGTATAATGTTATAAAAGTTTCTTTATAACTTGAGAGCTTTCGTCATATGATAATGACATTATCAATCAAAAGAGAAAATTACTTGAGCACATCACTGAGCAGTGTCTTGTCTTGTACTCTGACAACTCAACAATACTAACAAAGTGCTAGCAGACGACTTTGTGTTCCTATCTACATTTAACATTCTTTCTTATGGGGCAATAAAGCAGCTATCAAGTTAGAATTATTTTTCAGACCTGAAATTTTTACTGTAGCTTTCTAAGCCTACAAGCTTTTGTTTTCCTGGATTTCAAGTGATTTGGTTACAGATTATTTTTTCACCCAATTGACTTCAAATCCAGGAAAACAAAAGCTTTAAGGCTTAGTAAGCTACAGTAAAAGTTTCAGCTCTGAAAAATAATTATAACTCGATTTATAGCTGCTGCATTGCCCCCTAAGAAAGCATGTTAAATGTAGACAGGAACACAAAGTCGTCTGCTAGCACTTTGTTAGTATTGTTGAGCTGTCAGTTTATCACTAAACCTACTTTTGCAACGTCTGCTATTCTGTAGAAAATTGTTTCAGAAAAAGAGTTGTGAAAATCTCTTTTTGTATTTTGGCCAGTGTGTATGAATATGAATATGCTAAAAAATGTCCTTTCTAATACCTTCTAGCTTCCATATTTGAGCTTGAAGGCTTCGCTTTTGGACTACATTAATATTTGTAAATTGAGAAAGTTAAATAGTTAACAATACTATTTTACCGGTAAATTTTTACATACATAAAAACACTGACCGCTTAAGTAAAGCTAAAAAGAGGAAAAGTAAACCACGTGATGTTAAAAGTGGGAGGAGCTCAGGTCTAGCTTACTGCTAGCGCGAAGTTTTCTCACACTTTTACCGTCTCGTGATTTTTCCGCTTCCATGAATAACATTGGTCTGCATAGGATAAAGTTGATTTTGAACTTTTTTTTTTTTTTTTTTTTTTTTTGGACTCAAAATTATTTTTTGATTATATTATTTTTCTCACATACTAGAGATACTAATTCAACCTATTAACAACATAAACGCTCTCAAAAATATTGCTTAGTATTTTTAAACTGACAAAATGAATAATTTTCCTATGTGGTCCATATTAATGAGTAGAGAGCGTAAAAATAGGCGATCATTTTGACTGAATAGTCGACTACAGTCAATGATTTTTGGTGCAAATAGTCAATAAATAGTTAATTTTATACAAAAAAAAAAAAAAAAAAAAAAAAATAGGCCTATATTTTTTTTTTATAAATAGAATTATAAAAAAAGTGATTTTGTGAGTAAAAAATAATTTAATATATCGATCTTGTTGCGAAAAAGGTATATCTCTTATTTTGTCAGTGGATGCAAAAGTCCTATCTCGTTTTTTGTTAGTGGAAGCAAAAGGCCTATCTCGTTTTTTGTTAGTGGAAGCAAAAGTCCTATCTCGTTTTTTGTTAGTGGAAGCAAAAGGTCTATCTAGAGCGCCATCTCCATAACGTTCGGGAACAAGATAGACCTTTTGCTTCCACTGACAAAAAACGAGATAGGCCTTTTGCTTCCACTGACAAAATACGAGATAGACCTTTTTTTTCCGCAGCAAAATCGAAATGTTCAACAGAAATATTACCTAAATAGTCAAATAGGCCGAGCGTGTCCTTATCTAGTATGTCGATCTTGTTTTGCTATTTTTCAATTTTTGATAGAAAAAAAAAATAAATCTGTTGAATCAATATATTAGCCTATATTTATATATTTTTAAGTACCTATAATATATATTTTTTATCATTTCATATAGTTTAATACGTTTTTACAAGAAATTTCCTTAAAAACGTAAAATAATGCGAAATAGTCGACAAATAGTCAACTTTTTGTGAAATAGTCGATTTTTTTATTGGTTTAAAATGCGCCATTTGTTGAGATCGGTGGAGATATAAAATAAAACCAGCAATAGTCGAACAACTATTTTTGCGCTCTCTATTAATGAGTGCTCCAACATGGTGTTGACTCATGCATACACTGTATAGCTTGGTAAGTAAGTTCATATTTAAGATGTTCCGTTATGTTTTGTTGCAGTGTTAAACATGCTCTAACCTGGAGATACCTAAAACCTCATATGCCAGCTATTATCCAAGAAGTTCTCTTCCCAGTCATGTGTTACTCTGAAGAAGACGAAGAACTTTGGCATGCAGATCCACATGAGTACATCAGAATGAAGTTTGGTGAGTCTACTGCAATACTACATTTATACACTGATCTATATCATCACCTGCACAATTTTATTGTTATTTTGTAGACAATTGTTTCAGAAAAAGAGGTGCAAAAAGAGTTGAAAATCTGTATTCTTATTTTGGCTAGAATGTGCTAAATGCTAAAAATGTCCATTCTAATACCTTCTTGCTTCCATATTTGAGCTTGAAGGCTTCGCTTTTGGACTACATTAATATTTGTAAACTGAGAAAGTTAAATAGTTAACAATACTATTTTGCTGGTTGATTTTTACATACATGAATTTACCTTGATTTTTTAGTAGTTTTTGTCTTGTGTCAATAGACAGTGAGAATTAATTGGAAATGGTTAAAGGAATAGACCAGAGAAAAACATAAGCATTTATATCACAAAACACTTGATGGGACTTACATAAATAACATTAGTTGCTCCGTAGCAGGATCAGAAAATTTCGATTTATGCAACCTGCACAACATTTTTTACTAATTTTTGCATGTTTCTGACGTCGTAAACATGAATAGTCACGCTTGACAGTATTTTCATGCTCTCTTGTGGGGCTACATTAACATTCTGGTAAAAATTGTCATCACTTTTGAAGATCCCATTTGGTGTTTATTCTTTGAGGTAGTAGGGTACTGACCTTATATCTCAAAAATTAGAAATGTTTTGGGTCTAAATTTGGTGTCATTGTGTAGTTAAGTGTCACACCTAGCCGTGATCAAAATTTCATGATGTTTTTGACCGTCCCGAAAAAAAGAAAAAAAATTATTGAAATTAACATTGGGCCTTATGGGCTTAAAATTTCAAAAAATTACATAAAATTCATTTGCATGGTGACCCCCCAAAATTTTTATATATTTGAAATTGTCTCAAGCTGAAGTATCGTTGTGCAAAATTTCAGCTTTTTTGGAGGATAAAAGTTTGATTGTACTGGCCGACGTCGGTTGTTTTATGTGGTCTATGACTTGAAGCTGCAGTATATTAACAGAGTGATGTTCAACTGTTACAGATGTGTTTGAAGACTTCCTATCCCCAGTGTCAGCAGCTCAAGCACTTCTACATTCAGTTTGTCGCAAACGTAAAGACATGTTACAGAAATCTATGGCGTTCGTGCTCCAAGTTCTAACAGCAAACCCACCAGCTGATCCTAAACTAAGAGATGGTGCTCTCTATATGGTGAGTTAATAATATACTAGAGCTCGTTTCATATCTAAATATATTATTAGGCCACTCCCCTAGTTCAAGCAGTGTTTGCAATTTACCTTTGTTACACCTCATTTACAAGACAAGCAGGTGTGTAAAATGGCAACAATGTTAGCGCACTGTTGCCTACCTCAGCATACGTACATTGTAAATGTAATCTCACAATATACAGGTATGACTAGAAATGTGGCAATGCTGCTTGAAATAGAGGAGTGTCTATTTAGATATGAAAAAAGAGTATAGGCTTGTTTGTGAACCGTGTTTGTTTTGTGCTAAAGTAAACATTAACAAGATGACCATCTAATGCTTTTGAAATAGATTTAATTTGGGGGGGGGGGGGGGGGGGGAGATTTTTTTTTTTTTTTTTTTTTTACATTATGGTTTGATAATGAGTGCATCTGTCTACTCAAAATGCGGAAAAGGAAGTGCCGGAAAAGGAAACCACGTGACGGTAAAAGTGGGAGAAAGCTTGGTGCCAGCAGCCAGCCTGCAGCAAGATAACCTTGAGCTACCTCCCACTTTTACCATCACGTGGCTTCCACTTCCAGCACTTCCTTTTCCGCATTTTGAGTAAACAGACGCACGCAATATTTGAAGTCAGAAATGATGTATTTTTTTGCAGTGAAGAATGCAAATTCTAATGATATTCTGCTAGATAGTATCTGATCTGACTTACTTCAAAATCAATCAAAATGAGAGGGGGGGGGGGGGAGATAAGTAATAAGTAATCATATAAAATTAATAATCAATGATTCCGCGTCAAAATAGAGTATCTGTACTTTGCACCGTGAAGCAACTGTAATTTTGAGGTAATGGCCGCTAGTCCACGCACCGTGCTGTGTGGAAAGTGCAGATGCTCCTTTCGCCGCGTTGGTGGAAAGTGCAGATACTCTATTTTGACGCGGAAACATCGTAATACATATCAATGTTGTTGCGAGAAATATGTGTATCTCGATTTTTGTCACGCGAAGCAATATGTCAAGTCTTCTGGATAGAAATGTCGTAAAGTAGTTTGTGTTTTTTTGTGATGCGACCTTGAATCTTACCTGTTCTTTTCATAGAGCCCACAGTCGCATGGCAAAAAAAAAAAAAAAAAAAAAAAAAAAACTACTACGACATTTCTATTTGGAAGAACTGATGTTTAAGTAGGGCACCATCTTCATAATGTTCGAAAACGACTTACACATTTAGCTCAGCATGACAAAAAACGAGATACACATATTGCTACACGTGACAAATAACGAGAGACATTTTGCTTTGCGTGACAAAAAAAACAAGTTACACATATTGCTCGCAACATGTGCAGAACGTCTAAACGGAAGCGGATGTGCGCAATATCGCTTAAATTCAGCCTGAAAGAAAGTTGTTCCTGTATTAGTCAATCCCACCTTAAGTTGATGTATAATACAGTCCTCTGCATGGATTGATTTGAAAACAACAGTCACATCTTATCATAGTCGCTCAAGTAGCCTGGTATTATTATTGTTGACATTTTGTTCCAGGTTGGTTCTCTTGCTGATGTTCTACTGAAGAAAGATGCCTACAAAGAACAGATGGACAAACTACTTTGTCAGTACGTCTTCCCTGAGTTCCAGTGTCCTCAGGGTCATATGAGAGCTAGGGTAAGTCAATGTCTGCATCTTCCTTTTTTTTTTTTTTTTTTTTTTTTTTTTTTTTTTTTTTTTTTTTTTTTTTTTTTTTTACGAAAAAAGTTATAATATTTTATGATTTACTCCATTACCAAAATAAAGTGTAAATAAACTTATGTTTACTTTTGTATTATAAAAGTGTAAACAATAGATGAGAGAAAAATGTCCATTCTAATACCTTCTTGCTTCCATATTGAGCTTGAAGGCTTCGCTTTTGGACTACATTAATATTTGTAAACTGAGAAAGTTAAATAGTTAATCATACTATTTTGCTGGTTGATTTTTACATACAAATTTTCCTTGACTTTTCAGTAGTTTTTGTCTTCTGTCAAATAGTAAAAATAGATAATAAAAGGTACTAGTGTAAAATATAATTAGATTGGAGTTTGTTGAGGCAATGTCATATCATACTGCACTGCTTTTACTTCATTTTCATTTTTGAAATTGTATGTAAAAATGCTTTGAAGAACTAGATACTTTGAAAATGATTTTATACTGTTGCACTCATATTTAAGAGCCGCCATTTTGTTGGTCAGAAATACACAGTCCAGCATAGGAAAAATATCATTTTTAATAGCAAACGTCAAAGCTTAATTTCTAGCTCCTAGTAAGCTACAAAAAAAAATATAAGAAAAATGCTTTCAGTTAATATAAACTTTTATTTTTGTGTGACAAATGATGGAAAATGGCGTGTCCTTTATGCTGGACAATGTATTAGGCACCACAAACATGGCGACAGAGTGCAAGGATGTTAAAGGGGTCAATACACTATTCCTGTACACTCCTTCGGTTTTAAAATTACTTATCAAAGGGAAGCCACTTTCTTTAAAAACTGGTCAACATTTCATTTTAAGTGACAGCAGTGTTGCCAAATTTAACCTTCACTAATGAAGCTGCAGGTGTTCTGTGAGGTTAAATCTGGCAACGCTGCTGTCACTTAAGATGACATGTTGACCATTTTCTAAAGAAAGAGGCTTCCCTTTGATGGGTTATTTTAAAACAGGGGGAGTGTAAACAGGAGATACAGGAGGTAGGGGGAGGGAAGTATGAAATATACACAAAGGGTTTTAAAGTCCTTGTCAACTTACTTTTTTATCATTTAGAATACTAGATTGATAATTACCATACCTTACTATCCATGAATTAGACACCACCACATTGATTTTGTATTTATTTATTTATTTTTTTTTTCATTTTGACAGTTATTTCACGCATTTGACGTCACAATCTACCACTGCCAATCACAGTCACCGCTCTGGTCATGTGATAAATTTAAGCCCCTCCCTCAAGTTCTTTACCCCTATCACTGCTCCATCGGTACATTGTGACGTCAGATACGTGATATAACCTTTAAAAAGAAAATAAATACAAAATCAAGGTGTTGGTGTCTAATTCATGGATAATATGGTATGATAATTATCAATCTAGTATTTTAAATGATAAAAAAGTAATTTGACAAGGGATTCAAAGCAGAAAAAGCTACTTTGTGTTGTAAAATGTTGTATCTACATGATGTTTAAATGATGTTGTAGGCTTGCTGGACCTTACATAACTTCAGTGAAGTGACTTTCAAACAAGAAGCTATTCTTATCGAGGCAATCAGATTGACCACCACTTGCTTACTGACAGATCAAGAGTTGCCAGTCAAGGTGGAGGCTGCTGTAGCCTTGCAGATGATCATCTCTAATCAAGAGGCCTCACACAAGTTCATCGAACCTCAGGTAACAATCACTTCAATTTAATTATCTTTCAATGTAGAGCATGGCTATACTCCCACTATAGGCAGCAGTGAAGAGAAAGTTGGTAACGGTGCGTTCTTCAATTTTATCACAGGCGGCAGAATTGTGGAAACTGTAACTGCAGTAAAAAAAAAAAAAAATAATTATAATAAAAAAAAAAATTAAAAAAAAAATTAAAATCCACCTTGGCATTTAGATTGGTGGAGAACAGGCGGCGTGTGAGGGGTGATTGGCTGAAGGGAAGCTCAGGATTACCAAGGGGAGGGAAAAACGATGCCAGATTGACGAGTTTGACAGCCCTAATTTTGTTAAGCATCTGGTTAGGTATCTTAAATATCTATGCTATTTATATATCCAAAACAATTATGTAACACACATTTCAAATTATTTTTTATTTTATTTATTTTTATTATTTTTTTTTTTTACGAAAAAAGGTACAATATTTTATATTTTAGCTTTAACTCCATTACCAAAATAAAGTGTAAATAAACGCATGTTTATTTTTGTAATATAAAAATGTAAACAATAGATGAGAGAAAAATGTCCATTCTAATACCTTCTAGCTTCCATATTTGAGCTTGAAGGCTTCGCTTTTGGACTACATTAATATTTGTAAACTGAGAAAGTTAAATAGTTAACAATACTATTTTGCTGGTTGATTTTTACATACAAATTTTCCATGACTTTTCAGTAGTTTTTGTCTTGTGTCAATAGGGTGGTTTCATTCATGTTAAAGTCGACGTCATAAGTGAGTACTAAATAACATTGGCCGGTATAGGAAAATGACACATTTTGCCAGTTTAAAAATACTTCGCTTTTTTTTTTTTTTTTTTTTTTTTTTTTTTTGAGAGCATTGATGCTGTCAACAGGTTGAATTAGTACCTCAAGTATGCAAGAAAAATAATAATGACCAAAAAATAGTTAATTTACCAAAGAAAATAGCCAAAAACTAGGTTTGTCCTATGCTGAGCAATGTTATTCATTGCTCAAGAAGAGCATCGAGAAGCATTCAGAATGACGTCATGCACACACGCCCTATAAATACATAGTAAAATAATAATAATAATAATAAAAGGTACTAGTGTAAAATATAATTAGATTGGAGTTTGTTGAGGCAGAGTCATATCATACTGCACTGGTTTGACTTCATTTTCATTTTTGAAATTGTATGTAAAAATGCTTTGAAGAACTTGATACTTTGAAAATGATTTTATATAAAAATCTGTAATTTTTATTGGATTTGGAATTGACTGCAAAGGGAGTATTTTCTAAATTTAGCAGTGAACATAACCCATTTTTGTTTGTTTGTTTTGTTTTGTATAATCATTAAGCTCAACATAGTGGTTGTTTCTTAAATCCCTTGTCCACTTAATTTTTTATCATTTGGAACACTAGATTGATAATTAGCATACCTTATTATCCATGAATTAGACACCAACACGTTGATTTTGAATTTATTTTCTTTATGACGGTTATTTCACGCATCTGACGTCACAATGTACTGATGGGGCCATGATGGCGTGCAAAGAACTTGAGGGAGGGGCTTAAATTTATCACGTGACCAGAGTGGTGACTGTGATTGGCGGTGGTACATTGTGACATCAGATGCGTGAAATAACCACTAAACTAAAAATAACTTAAAATAAATACAAAATCAATGTGTTGGTGTCTAATTCATGGATAATAAGGTATGGTAATTATCAATCTAGTATTCTAAATGATAAAAAAGTAAGTTGACAAGAGCTTTAAAGAAACCATTTTGTATTTGTAATTTTGCACCCACTGTGTTACTTAGCATATGTCACTTGTTTTGTTTCAGATCAAGGCTATAGTGTTGGAGTTACTTAGAATAATAAGAGAGACTGAAAATGATGACCTGACCAACGTGATGCAGAAAATTGTCTGTTCTTTTGCAGAACAACTGGCACCTATTGCTGTGGAGATTTGTGAACATTTGGTGAGTAACACTTCACAATATGTTCAGCGACAGAGCAAGTTAACAAGTATTGAATTTAGTTCAGGTTATAATTAATGTTTTACATAAAAATACAGTAAAAAAAAAAAAAAAAAACTAGCTTGGTTTACACTATTGCAATGATGATACTAACCGAGCTCTTTGAAACTACAATGAAATCAAAATCGTTGTTCCCAAAACATATTATAACTGAGCAATAGAACTAACTTGTAAGCCTTTTAAAAATAAATAAATAAATAAAATACTGTATAAGTTTAAAGGATGTCTGGCGTAAAAATGTAATTTTTGAATATTAATTGATTACTGTGACTTAATTAGACTTACACCACTAAAAAATTTCAAAAAAATACCATTAATTAGATATCTTTCTAATTAACAAAATTCTCGTGAAGTAGAGCCTACTTCACGAAGAAAGTGCACAACGGCAACAGCGCTCCCTATATTCTATGCTAGATTTGGTGACTTTATCTGATTGGCCTGAGATTCCGCCGTCACCTGAGAAATGACCACTGAGAAAGGGTTGAAAAAAATAACAATGCAAGTACCGCTAGTACTCACATTGTTATTTTTTATTTCGCACACCTACCATGATTTGGAGGGGCTAAAATATACTTGTTGCAATGCAAGTACCCACTCAGTAATAAGAAATAATGCAGAGTTTTTACCTGAGACTGACTGAGGTAACTCGTTACTTTAGTGTGCAATCAGTATATATCTGAAAGAGGGAGAATTCCCCTATTTCTAAAATAAAATTCTCGTACTTTTTATTATTTCTTTCAAAATATTTGTTCCCATGTTGCCGATGTCTGAAAATCTATATTAGTTAATTATCTAATTAATGGGTTAATAATCCAAATTTTTGAATGAAACTTTTTGAGTTATTATTTAAAATTAGCTTGCTTAGTTTACAATAAAAATTAGACATTTTTTCATGACGCCAGACATCCTTTAATATAAAACCATTGATACCAATTCCTATGCAAATGTCTAATTTTTAAGTTCATGGAATATTTTTAATTAATTTTTGAAATTTGAAAAATTGTGTCACTTGCAGCAACCTGTGCATGGTGGCATAGGGAAAAGTTTCTGACATTGATGTCATTTGTCAACGCAAAAATTAATTGAAAATATGTACTTCACAAACTCAAAAATTAGAAATTTGCATACCTTATCTATTCAGGACAATGTCCTCTTTTAGAATATTAAATAAAGTCAACACTATAAATGTTTGGTCTTCCTATAATTACCATACCTTATTATCCATGAATTAGATATCAATAGGTTGATTTTGTATTTATTTTTGTTTGATGGTTATTTCACGTATCTTTGACAAATAATTTTTTTGTCTATTTTTTTTTGTCTATTTGGCTTTAAGTAATTTATCAATGCTTCCACGTCAAAATAGAGTATCTGTATTTTCCACCAGCCTGGCGAGTAGACCATCTGCACTTTCCACCGTGGAGTACCTGCAATGTTGAGTATGTAAATGGTTGCTAGTCCATGCACTGTGCTGCATGGAAAGTGCAGATACTCCTTTCGTCGCGCTGGTGGAAAGTGCAGATACTCTATTTTGGTTTATTCTTCCCGTGTAGAAAGAAGAAAGTTACTAATAAGCATATTTTAGTAACCAAAACATTGACGTGATGTTTCAGGCGACGACATTCAGTCGAGTGTTGGAAACAGACGAGGGTTCTGACGAGAAGGCAATCACAGCCATGGGCTTACTGAACACAATAGAAACTCTACTAACAGTCATGGAAGATCTACCTGAAGTGATGGCACATTTGCAACCTGTGGTTCTTCAGGTCATTGGCTACATCTTTGCACAGAGCGTCATGGGTGAGTCAGTCCATCCTTGGCATTATCACCACTAACACTACCTCTCTCACTACTTCCCTCCTAGTCATTAGATGTATCTCAACCCAGGCTTTCAAAGAAGCTCTTTTTTTTTTTTCTTCTTTTTTTTTAAAGCCCGCGGTTAGTGGGTTTTAATAAAAAAAAACTTTTTGTGGGTTTTATTGTTCTTTTATTAAAAAAGCCCAATAAAACGCACTACATTTTTTTTTAAACAGACATGTAAAAGCTTTTCTTTTTTTTTTTTTTTTTTTTGTATAAGAAATTTTTCTATTGGGACCATCATTTGTCGCACTCAAAAAAAAAAAAAAAAAAAAAAAAAAAAAAAAAAAAACTTACGTAACACACTGCTCTCATACTTCTCAGTCACAGTTTCTTTCACTCCATCATCCCAAGGAATGAATGATAAAGGTGTTATTTTTGTTGTGTTTGCAGAGTTCTATGAAGAAGCTTTATCTCTAGTCTATGACTTGACACGTAAAACTATCACACCAGATATGTGGCAAGTCTTGGAGATGATGTACACGGTGAGTCACTTTATCTACACTAAGTTGGAACATGCACAATCACTTAACTTAACACATACTTAACTTTCAAATTAACTATTTTTTTAATCAGGGTTTCAAAAACACGTTTTTTTTTTTTTTTTTTTTTTTTTTTTTAGCATTGTTCATAAAGCAATTATATTTTTTCTTTCAAATATTTTTTTCATTTATATTTTGTATGAAATTAAAAATAATCAAGAAATTTTCATTTTGGGACAATCATTTGTTTAACTCTAAAAATAAATTAAAAAAAAAAAAAAAGTTAATTTTTCAAATAAAAGAAACATCCAAGTAATGAACAGGTGAAAGAAAATAGTAAATATGTTTCAAATCATATTTTAAGCTTTATATTTTCTTCAGAAATAGCATTGGGGGGGGGGGGGGGGGGGGGTCTGGGCAAAATTCCAAAACCCTGTTTTAGTCCCATAAAAGCCCGTAGTAATTACAATACTTATTTTCTCTCTTATCTGATGGCCACGGGTTCTCACACTATATCACATACCTGGAAGAAAGAAGAGAGAGAGAGAGAGAGAGAGAGAGAACTGATTTGTGTTGTTATTTCTTGCAGTTATTCCGTCGTGATGGTTTTGACTACTTCACCGACATGATGCCTGCTCTTCACAACTACGTCACAGTGGACACCCCATCTTTCTTGTCCAGTGAAGCACGTGTACTGGTCATCTGGAACATGTGCAGTGCGGTGCTCACAGGGGACGCAGGCGAGGACCCTGAGTGTCACGCTGCCAAGTTGTTAGAGGTCATGATCTTGCAGTGCAAAGGTCATATCAACCAGGTTAGTAACTACACGTTTTCTTCTTTCTTCCACTGCTTATACAGTCTGTGCCAGCTAAGAATGTTAGTAATTAATCAAAATCAAGCTATGAGCCAATAGACGCTCAAAGTAACTAGGAGGTGAGGAAATGTTAAGGTGGGAAATCAGGTACTGAGGGATTTGACTAAAAAATTGTAAAGGAAGAAAAATCTGAAATTTTGCACAGTGATACATTAGGATATGATATCTTCAAAAATGTAAAAAAAATTGGGAGGTTACCATGCTAGAATTTAAATTATGTTTTTTTGAAGTTTTAGTCCCATAAAAGTCCATGTTAATTTTAATAATTATTTTCTCTCTTATCTGATGGTCACGGTTTGTGAAAATTTTATCATAGGTAGCTGTTACTACTAACTTTCAATTGTCATCATAAAATTGATGCTTGCTTTTTAGATTTTTAGATACAAGCCATCTGAATACAACCCTTAAGTAAATAGGGAGCGTTTAGTCGCTTCATTATTGGTTGCATCGTTAGCTGGTGCGCGCTGTAAAAAATGTCCTTTCAATAATGCAGTCTTGCTTTCATTTTTGAGCTTGAAGGCTTTGAAATAGGACTACATTAATATTTGTAATTTGAGAAAGTTGAATAGTTAATAATACTATTTTACCGGTTAAATTTTACATACATAAAAACAAATTAAAGTTATGATGGATTTGAATTTTTGTTTTTTGTTTTTACTGATACATGAGGAAAGTGCAACTAAATATGTAAATGCCTATAATATGCGTATTAGGAAAAAACCATCGCGGTTAGTATTAATAAGTTTAAAAAAATATATTTAGAAAATAGTTGGTAGAGATTAGAGCACGTTGAATTGAAAATTAATAAAACGCGAAAATTCTCTAATTTAAATAGTAAATTGGGACAAGGGATCAAATATTCTAGCTTTAGCTAGTTAAAAAGTAGACGTTAAAGGGGTGGAGGTATAGTGTCAAAATAAAATACGATGTGCCTAACATCTCACGTTCTCACACTACGTCAAAGACACAACATTATAAAACAGCATCAGACTTACTCTTTGCCTTAGACCGGTTTCGTCCTTTACCTAGGACTCATCAGTAAGGCTCGGCAGAGAGCTCTGTACAGCTAGAGATGGCTCACACCACATCTGCTAACTGACTGAGCTGAGGAAGCAAGTGGCAGTCGCGTTTTTATACGCGATGCCCCCGCAGCTGCACGCGCTGATTGGTTAAAATCGCGCGCGCAAACTCGGCTTGCTGTTTAAAACCTCTCATCCTCACACTGTAATATAAAATCGTGTCTAAGAGGGGTGTAAGACCGGCAGCCAGCAAGCAATAGTGTCCTCCCTCACTTCCCAGAGTTCCCCAACTCTAGAAAGATCGCGAGAACACTACGAGAACACTACGTGCAGCTGCGGGGGCATCGCGTATAAAAACGCGACTGCCACTTGCTTCCTCAGCTCAGTCAGTTAGCAGATGTGGTGTGAGCCATCTCTAGCTGTACAGAGCTCTCTGCCGAGCCTTACTTATGAGTCCTAGGTAAAGGACGAAACCGGTCTAAGGCAAAGAGTAAGTCTGATGCTGTTTTATAATGTTGTGTCTTTGACGTAGTGTGAGAACGTGAGATGTTAGGCACATCGTATTTTATTTTGACACTATACCTCCATCCCTTTAACGTCTACTTTTTAACTAGCTAAAGCTAGAATATTTGATCCCTTGTCCCAATTTACTATTTAAATTAGAGAATTTTCGCGTTTTATTAGTGCTCTAATCTCTACCAACTATTTTCTAAATATATTTTTTTAAACTTATTAATACTAACCGCGATGGTTTTTTCCTAATACGCATATTATCGCCAAGTCGATCTTTTTGTTTTAATTTTAAGCTTTTGTAAATAATATTCTTTCATTTTTATTTTATTCGGCCCTTTTACTTGCCAACGTCAATAAGAGCACGTACTAAATTAATTAAACTATATGCCAAAGCGCATAATATTTATTCTATCTCTCCTACTCTATCATCTTTTTGCTTTTCCTACCCCAGTGTCAACACATAAAGCGATGTAACTATAGCGTGAATCACGATACTGTGCAGTCGGTAGGCGTAGTGTTCTCGCGATCTTTCTAGAGTTGGGGAACTCTGGGAAGTGAGGGAGGACACTATTGCTTGCTGGCTGCCGGTCTTACACCCCTCTTAGACACGATTTTATATTACAGTGTGAGGATGAGAGGTTTTAAACAGCAAGCCGAGTTTGCGCGCGCGATTTTAACCAATCAGCGCGTGCAGCTGCGGGGGCATCGCGTATAAAAACGCGACTGCCACTTGCTTCCTCAGCTCAGTCAGTTAGCAGATGTGGTGTGAGCCATCTCTAGCTGTACAGAGCTCTCTGCCGAGCCTTACTGATGAGTCCTAGGTAAAGGACGAAACCGGTCTAAGGCAAAGAGTAAGTCTGATGCTGTTTTATAATGTTGTGTCTTTGACGTAGTGTGAGAACGTGAGATGTTAGGCACATCGTATTTTATTTTGACACTATACCTCCATCCCTTTAACGTCTACTTTTTAACTAGCTAAAGCTAGAATATTTGATCCCTTGTCCCAATTTACTATTTAAATTAGAGAATTTTCGCGTTTTATTAATTTTCAATTCAACGTGCTCTAATCTCTACCAACTATTTTCTAAATATATTTTTTTAAACTTATAAATGCCTATAATAAAGAAAAAAATTGAATTATCAGCGCTGGCCTTACTTAGCTGCACAGTAGAAGTTGTATGGAGATGTCGAGGTCTTGCGTCGCACACAGTTATAGTTATTTTTGTATGTGCCTTTGTCAGTTCTTACAGACTTATGTTAAAGAAAGTATGGAAAATTGATGATTTTTAAACCAGAATTTTACATTTTTATGTAAATTTAATGTCCTTGCACCATAGGCCTATATATTTTTGATTTTTTTTTTTTTTTTTTTTTTTTTTTTTTTACCAAACAGAAATGTATTCATATAAAAGTCAGTGACATTTTATGTAAACCTATAAAAACAGGAAATGGAAGTGCCGGAAGCGGAAATCACGTGACAGTAAAAGTGGGAGAAAACTTCGCAGTAGCAGCAAGCTAGGTCTGAGCTGCTCCCACTTTTAACATCACGTGGTTTCCTTTTCCGGCACTTCCTTTTCCGCTTATCAGCTTTACGTAAAATGTCAATGCCATATGTGAGTACAAAATTACATGAACCGGTATGAGAAAATAACACATGTTGCCTGTGTAAAAATACTTAGCAATATTTTTGAGAACATTGATGCTGTTAACAGGTTAAATTTTTAGATAAGAAAAATAATAATACATAACAAAATGTTAAATAATTTTCTTAAAAAATAGCAACCAAAAAAAAAAAAAAAAAAAAAAAAAATGATGAAGACATAACACACTCCATCTCTCTTGTAGTTTATTGCCAAAATATTTCCATTGTGTTAGTTTTTTATATCTGTGTTAGCTGTGTTTTTATAGCTGGATTAGTGGAGAGCAGGCAGCATGCACGGGTTGATTGGCTAGATGGTAGCTCAGGGTAAACAAGGGGAGGGAAAAACACTGCCTGATTGATGATTCTGACAGTCCTAATTTTTTTAAGCATCGGGCAACATTGCAATTTGCCACCTGCGATTTTCTTCCAGCTGACTAAAATTTTCTTCAAGAGGCAAGAGCTTGTATCTCCCCCTGATCTCTTATGTTAAAGTACGGTAACATGTTGTGTTTCAGTGTATTCCACCAATAGTAGAGCTAGTGTTGGTCAGACTGACTCGTGAAGTAAAGACCTCAGAACTGAGAGCTATGTGTTTGCAAGTTGTCATCGCAGCACTTTACTATGACCCTGGAATCTTATTTGAGACGTTAGATAAAGCAACGTTGCCTCAAGCACCCACAGACTCCGTCACCTCACATTTTATCAAGCAATGGTTGCATGATACCGACTGTTTCTTGGGGTAAGTGTACTCTCCATCACTGCCATCAATACCACAAAATGTAAAATTTAAATAAATTAATCGATGTTGTTGTGAACAAAATGTGTTTTTTTAATTTTGTAATGAAAAGCAAGATGTCTATTTTGTTTCCAAATGCTATGTAGATGGCGCTTGAGTTACACATTTTGCCAAGATACTACATACAAGATAGGGACAACCATTGGTCCCATGTATAACGGCGGCCCATGTTAAAGCATAGGAGCTTCACAGCTTCGCCAACAGGTGCCGCTAGTGTCGTTTTGGGCCTAGAGATCTTTACCAGAGAAACGCCATCCCCATGTTTTAGGCAGACTGCAACACTCAACAATTTTGACTTGGCAACGTTGCGTTTTGAAGCACCAATCAGAAACCAGAAGTGGCCGAATCAAGGCGCCAATGAGAGAGCGCGCTATAGTAATTTCGTCTGCAGCGTTGCCAATTTTAAAGAAATGAGTGTTGCGGGTCTGCCTTACTTTTTGGGATGTCGCTTCTCTGTTAAAGTTCTCTATTTGGGCCGTGCCATTTGATTACACAGCAATTCAAATATTCTCGGCGGCCCAAACCGGATACCAAAATCCGCGCGTCGCTATCTTGTATGTAGTATCTTGATTTTGCTTCTGCTGACAAAATACGAGATAGACATTTTGCTTGTCGTGACAAAAAAAAAAAAAAAAACGAGATTGACATTTAAACATCAAAATGAAGAATAAATAGGGTAAAATAGAATAAAGTAAATAATAGAATAAGTAATAGGTCCCGGAATAATAGAAATATCTCAAAAACAGTAAAATAATAATAACAGTTAACGGCTTTTTATTGGGCTAAATCAGGCGTACAACCTCTCAATTTAACCCAACTGTTTAACAGTACAGTCAGTTACAATAAATAGTTAGAAATATTAGACATGTTTGTTAAATATGATTTAAAATAATTATATCAGTAATAATTATAGTTATTTCATTTATTAATATGAAATTTTAATTAGAAAATTTCTTTTTTACTTTATTTTATAGATAATTGATAATAAATATACATTTTTAAATAATTTGAGAAAGGTAAAAGGAAATTGAGAATATATTTACAATAAAAATAGTGAGACTTTGTTTTAAAATTTTATAAATATAGCCCTATTAGAAAAAAGCATGATCTAGCATGTGTTACAGATACCTTAATATTCAAGTGACCATTGAATTTTTTAAAATAATTAGGGTAAAAATTTGCATGTTTATGATTGCCTTTATTTTATTTTTAATTTTTTTCTTCTATTTAAAAAAAGAAAGGCGGGGGGGGGGGGGGGGGGGGGAAGTTTGAGAGTTTGTTAATTGAGTTCATTTTTGTCTACTTCTTGATTAGCCTCTTTTATGAAATTTCCAGAGAAAAGTGTCTGAAATGATGTATTTTTTTATTGCAGAGAAGAAAATTAAATTTTCTAATGATTTACTGCTAGATAGTATCTGATCAGACTTTAAAAAATAAAAATTTACAAATGACAAAGTTTTTTTTTTTTTTTTTTATTATTTTTTTTATTATTTTTTTATTTGCATATAGGATTCTCATGTCTATTCGTTTTAATTGTGTTTGTTAACTTTTGCATTGCTACAAAAGTTAACAAAATGTCATATCACAATTTTTTTAAAAATTAATCAAAAATTGTTAAAACGTTAAAACCCTTGTCAACTTACTTTTTTATCATTTAGAATACTAGATTGATAATTACCATACCTTATTATCCATGAATTAGACACCAACACGTTGATTTTGTATTTATTTTCATTTATTTTCTTCTTGACGGTTATTTCACGTATCTGATGTCACAATGTACCACCGCCAATCACAGTCACCGCTCTGGTCAAGTGATAAATTTAAGCCCCTCCCTCAAGATCTTTACCCCTATCACAACCCCATCGGTACATTGTGACGTCAAATGCGTGAAATAACCACTAAAATAAAAAAAAAATAGGAGAAAACCAGCAAGGGCCTTACCATAGTGAAGAGAGTCCCATAGTTCGGTGAAAATCTTGCTAGCACAGATATAAAATAACTAACACATTGGAAATATTTTGGCAATCGACTCCAAGAGAGATATGGAGCGTGTTATGCCTTCATCAGTCCTTACAGACTCAGTAAGGACTGATGAAGGCATAACACGCTCCATATCTCTCTTGGAGTCGATTGCCGAAATATTTCCAATGTGTTAGTTATTTTATATCTGTGCTAGCAAGATTTTCACCGAACTATGGGACTCTCTTCACTATGGTAAGGCCCTTGCTGGTTTTCTCCTATCCTTTTCTTTCAATTTATCATACCTAACCGCGATGGTTTATTTTCCTTAATATACATATCAAAATAAAAAAAAAAAAATAATAATAAAAATAAATACAAAATCAAGGTGTTGGTGTCTAATTCGTGGATAATAAGGTATGGTAATTATCAATCTAGTATTCTAAATGATAAAAAAGTAAGTTGACAAGGGATTTAATGGATTCAAAAATGAACAAATTGCACATCAATCAATTCAGAATATTGCCATCTTTTAGAAGAACCAATAAAATCACCCTTTAATAAGGTGTTCCCAATTACAATGTATGTTTAAAAAGTGATGTTTACTATTGTGATGTTGCAGACTACACGACCGCAAACTGTGTGTCCTAGGCCTGTGCACTCTGCTACAAATCACCCAGGGCAGACCTCCAGCACTCAACGAATGTGCTCAACAAATCATCCCCTCTCTGATCCTCTTGTTTGAAGGTCTAAAGAGAGCGTATGCCGCCAAGGCACAAGATTGTGAAGAGGAATCTGATGAAGAAGATGACGATGAGGAGGATTCAGGTAATTTATTGTGATGCTCTTTTGTTTTTGTAAGTGTTATACCTGAGTAAGTCCTGCCTCCTTTGACAGCTGTTCTACTACCTGGCATCATGGGAGGTGAGCTCGTTAGTCGACATCTGCAAATGTAAACATTCATTACTTCGCTGGTGCAACGCTTTTTTTTTTTTTTATATATATATTTATTATTATTATTGTAACTTATTAATACTTACAAATAAAGCTTAGATTTAGGTTTGAAGCTTTGTTTAAAGGCGTTGAACACCTTGAACAAAAAAGTTGCTTCATATCCTAACAAACCTGAAAATCAACATTGATTTGGCCAGAGTCATTGATTTCTAATTTATTTTCCATTCACAAAATGCCACTGGCGGTCATTGTTTTACGCGCGCGTAAACCGGGCAAGCTGTGATGTCAGTGACCGCCAGTGTCATTTTGTGAATGGAAAATAAATTAGAAATCAATGACTCTGGCAAAATCAACGTTGATTTTCAGGTTTGTTAGGATATTAAGCAACTTTGTTGTTCAAGGTGTTCTACCCCTTTAATATATATATATAAAAAAAAGTTTTCCTATGCTGGCCTGTGTATTTGTAACCAACAAAACGGCAGCTTGTAAACATGAGTGAAACCTGTGTATGGTATAATGTACTAGTTATCGGCAGGCTCTTTTTACGGCGAAAGTAATAAGTTTACGAGATTCTAACTAGAACCAACCATCTTAGAATTCCGTCTACTTGCCATACCACTACCTACAAACTATTTTATCACTAGAGGGGGTCGAGATAAATAGGGGTGCCCATAACTGCGGCAATGTCGGTTTGGCTGCTTTTTCTCTACAATACTATAGGAATTTGAACCTTAAGACACTTAACTAGTACATTTACCATATAATGAAGTGTAGTGTGTGTTGTTTCAGTTTTGTGATATGATTGTATGATGTGCTTTGTTAACAGAGGTGCTAGAGAGCGATGAAGACGACATAGATGAGGATGGAACTGAGTACCTCGAGAGATTAGAAGATAAAGTACTCAAGGGAAATGCTAACAGTCCCTTTGCAATCAAAACTTCTATCCAAGTAAGATTTTACTACGTTTTCATGTATTTACAAGGCAAATCTTAACACATATTCACTTAACGTAGAAGGTGACCGACTTGTATCGGAAATAACTAAAAGAAGAACTATAGTCACAAGAATTCGTTGTACATGATTTATTTCCAACAAAACAAACACTAGAATTTTCAAATAAAATTGAGTAAATTTATAATTTTTTTTTTTTTTTGTTCCCAAAAAAGTTTAATAATGTCCGCTTATGTTTACTCAAAATGCGGAAAAGGAAGTGCTGGAAAAGGAAACCACGTGAAGGTAAAAGTGGGAGGTAGCTCAGGCCTAGCTTGCTGCTGGCACAAACTTTTCTCCCACTTTTACCGTCACGTGGTTTCCTTTTCCGGCCACTTCTTTTTCTGCATTTTGAGTAAACATAAACAATCACGCACTCATTATTTTAAAATTTTAAAACGTTTCTAATTTGACTAAAATTTGCCGCTTAAATTTGAATTTCCACATTTACATATTATCTTTAAAGTGTAATAACTATTTGAGTCATGCTATTTGATCATGTTTTCACATGTTTGACGTAACTAAACTTTTAAGTAACATTTCTTCTTTATTTTGTGTTTATATTATAATTTGCAACCGTCTAGTTTGCAAGATATCAGTCAGTCACCTGCCTTCTTAACATGTTGCACACATGATATGTTGATGTTTAACCCAGTGCTGTGTTTGACTTCAGAGTGACGAGTACGAGGATGAGGATGACGATGAGGATGAAGATTATCTGCCTGAGGAAGAGACGGCACTCGAGAGTTACACGACACCTCTAGATGACGATACAACCACTGTTGACGAGTACGTCATCTTCAAGGAGGTCTTAGCAGGTAACATACATCTTAATAAATAAGTAACAAGAGTAGTCAGTTGACGTTCCTACTAAGAAAGTGTGGATTTTTTTCATAGCTCAAAAATCTTTTATTAAGCAGGGTTTCAAAAAAAAAAAAAAAAAAAAAAAAGTTTTATTATTATTATTATATTATTACTATTATTTTTTTTTAAACATATCAAAAAGTTGTATGCTTTGATTTATATTACGTTACATGCTATGTCCTTTCTAATACCTTCTAGCTTCCATATTTGAGCTTGAAGGCTTCGCTTTTGGACTACATTAATATTTGTAAATAATTTGAGAAAGTTAAATAGTTAATAATACTATTTTGCTGGTTGATTTTTACATACATTAATATTATGTTTATATTTAGGTCTCAATATTTCCCCTTCTGCCTTTCTTTTTCTAAGTTAACTTCTATTCAGTGCCCTGATTTGTGTCGCCAAGTGGCCTGGGTTAGAAATTATTTTCTCTACCACAGAGCGTACCTACTATCTCCCATTACACAATTTTTGCTTTTTTTTTTTATTTTTTAGTTATTATTATTATTATTATTATTTTATTACTAGCCTATTATATTATATCAATCTTGTTGCGAAAAAAAGGCCTATCTCTTTTTTTGTCAGTGGAAGCAAAAGGCGTATCTCGTATTTTGTCAGTGGAAGCAAAAGGCCTATCTCGTTCCCGAACGTTATGGCGATAGCGCTCGAGATAGGGCTTTTGCTTCCACTGACAAAATACGAGATACGCCTTTTGCTTCCACTGACAAAAAACGAGATAGGCCTTTTGTTCGCAATAAGATCTATATATACCTATATATATATATATATATATATATTAGTGCTGTTGAAAAAAATCCGGATTTTGAAATCCGGATAATTTTTTATCCGGATTTCGAATTTCTATACGGATCACGATCCGGATCAACGGATCCGGATAATTTGATCCGGATCAGTGATCCGGATAATTTTGATCCGGATCGTGATCCGGATAATTTTGATCCGGATCGTGATCCGAATAATTTTGATTCGGATCGTGATTTGAATCGCGATCCGGATAAATTTGATCCGCATCATATACTGATAATATTGATCCGGATCGTGATCCACTTAATTTTATCCACATCATCTGACCCGGATCACGATTTGAAATAATTACGATAATAGGCGTAATATACCATGAATTTAATTACGAATTATGAATATAGTTATTGATTTATAAAATTAAAATCTATTTAAAAATAATAAGGATCTCTGTACATAACATAATTATTATGTATAAGTGCTTTTTTCGATTGCGTGTGTATGTTTATTTGCCCGCGTAATATCCCGACTATTTTTCATCGTATTTTGCAAAATTTTAATCGTTCTCAATATAGCTTTTAATTTTCATTATTTTATAATCTTTATTTTTATTTTGTTGTAAAATTATTTTCATGGGTTAAAACAAATGTCAACAAATATTTTCAGATTTGACTTCTGGCTATTATCTTCTTTCCATCATACATCTTTAAGTTCACTGGCTGCACTTTTTACCACTGTTTGGTATTTCCCCGAAATATATTTTTATTGGTGGATTTTAGGAAGCACACTACAGCCGTTCCTGGTCCTTGCGCTGCGATCAAGCATACTTTAAAAAAGCTTAATTTACAGCTTTCACCCATCCAAGTATTCCACGCTTGACGTTAACGTTAGCTAGCAATTGCTGAACTTCGGTGATCGCAACTTTTACGCTACTTTCAATGTACCACCGCGCTACACGTACACGTTATTAATCTAATCAAAATTATAAAGTTTTTGAACTAAAGTTCTGCTAAATTAATTATTGTTTTTTTTTTTTTTTTTTTTTTTTTTTTTTTTTTTTTTTTTTTTTTGCTTGCCATATTGTGTTAATTATCGTGCCAAACACCACTCAGTCCATTTTGTTAGGGTATTTTACAGGTTATATTAAAACTAAGCCAATATTCTAAATAGTATTGTCAAAAAAATCCGGATTTCAAAATCCGGATAAAAAATTATCCGTTATCCGAATTTCTATCCGGATCATGATCCGGATCAACGGATCCGGATAGTTTTGATCCGGATTGGATCCGGATAAATTTGATCCGGATTGGATCCGGATAATTTTGATCCGGATTGGATCCGGATAATTTGATCCGGATTGGATCCGGATAATTTTTATCCGGATCGATCCGGATTTAAAACGGATCAGTAGATCCGGATAATTTTTTGTCCGCCAAATCCGGATCCACTGATCCGGATAATTTTCTATCCGAAATCCGGATTTTAATTTTATCCGGATTTCGACAGCACTAATATATATATATATATATATATATATATATATACATATATATATATATATATATATATATATATATATATATATATATATATATATATAATATATATATATATATATATATATATATATATATATATATATATATATATATATATATATATATATATATATATATATATATATATATATATATATATATATATATATATATATACATATATATATATATATATACATATATATATATATATATACATATATATACATATATATACATATATATACATATATATACATATATATACATATATATACATATATATACATATATATACATATATATACATATATATACATATATATACATATATATACATATATATACATATATATACATATATATACATATATATACATATATATACATATATATACATATATATACATATATATACATATATATACATATATATACATATATATACATATATATACATATATATACATATATATACATATATATACATATATATACATATATATACATATATATACATATATATACATATATATACATATATATACATATATATACATATATATACATATATATACATATATATACATATATATACATATATATACATATATATACATATATATACATATATATACATATATATACATATATATACATATATATACATATATATACATATATATACATATATATACATATATATACATATATATACATATATATACATATATATACATATATATACATATATATACATATATATACATATATATACATATATATACATATATATACATATATATACATATATATACATATATATACATATATATACATATATATACATATATATACATATATATACATATATATACATATATATACATATATATACATATATATACATATATATACATATATATACATATATATACATATATATACATATATATACATATATATACATATATATACATATATATACATATATATACATATATATACATATATATACATATATATACATATATATACATATATATACATATATATACATATATATACATATATATACATATATATACATATATATACATATATATACATATATATACATATATATACATATATATACATATATATACATATATATACATATATATACATATATATACATATATATACATATATATACACATATATATATATATATATATATATATATATATATATATATATATATATATATATATATATATATATATATATATATATATATATATATATATATATATATTATATATATATTATATATATATTATATATATATATATATATATATATATATATATATATTATATATATATATATATTATATATATATATATATATATATATATATATATATATATATATATTATATATATATTATATATATATATATATTTTTGCAATACTTCTTTTTACGATATTTGTATGAAACAATACAAATAGCCTAAGTACTATTAAATTAACTTTAAAAAGAAAAAAAAAAAATAAACAGACATGAAAAAGCATTTTTTTTAAAGCATTGTTAAAATGGCAATTATTATTATTTTTCCCCAAATATTTTTTCCATTTATATTTTGTATGAAATTAAAAATAAACAAGAACTTTTTATATTGGGACCATAATTCGTTTCACTTAATTTCAGTTAATTTTATAAATACAAGAAACGTGGAATTAAAAAAAAAGATAAAAGTGATAAAGGTGAAAGATGAAAGTTAACATGTTTCAAATCATATTTTAAGTTTTATATTTTCTTCAGAAATCACATTTTTTTTTACATTAAAAAAAAAAAAAAAAAAGAAAAAAAAAAAGAAAAAGAAAAAGATTTTTTTTAAGTGGGCAAACACATATTTTTTTTTTATGGGGCTGGGCAAAATTCCAAAACCCTGTTATTAAGTAATCGGAGTTTTCAGTTGACGAACCAATGTCCCTTACGTGTACACACTATTTCATATCAAATTTTACTCTACTGCCTTTGAGTAAAGGCAAAGAATAAAATTTTCTATGAGAGCTGTTTGTAAACCCTACTTTCTGCTACTAAAATGACGATCACTAATGGTTATTAAGTGGAATGCACATTATTTTGGTGCATGAAAACAGGGTTTACGAACAACACTTACCACGCAATCGCATGTGCTACATAAATGAATCATGCCAGTTCAATGTGACTTTACAATTCCTGACTTTAAATCTCACGTCAGTACATGTTTTGTTATTTGTGGTTGCAGGACTACAGGTCAATGACCCTGGCTGGTACCAGATGTTGACCGCTAACTTGACTGCCGAGCAACAGAAAGCTCTGCAAGACGTCTTTGTCCTGGCTGACCAGCGTAAGGCAGCGGCAGAGTCCAAGAGAATAGAACAGAGTGGAGGTAAGAGTAGAAAATATCCTTTGTACCACCTGGCTAGCTACTTCACCTGTAGTTATCAATTTTATATGATTTACCTTTGTACCACCTGGCCAGCTACTTCACCTCTCATTTTTATAAGATTTGCCCATTGACTGATCAAGGATCAAGTGTTTTGAGACTGACTATAAGCAATATCGCTCACATCCCCTTCCATTTCTCTTTACTGCGCATGCTTAGTAAGGAGAAACGGAAGCGGATGTGATCGAAATCGCTTTAGTCAGCCTCAAAACTGTTGTTCTTTTATTGGTCAATTGTACTTGCAACATATTGGCTGCTTTGGTTATGATTAATTTAACTATTGCATTAGCTACCCCCCCCCCCCCCAAAAAAAAAAGTGTCAGATTAAAAAAGTTGTATGATTTGATTTATATTACGTTACATACTATGTCCATTCTAATACCTTCTAGCTTCCATATTTGAGCTTGAAGGCTTCGCTTTTGGACTACATTAATATTTGTAAACTGAGAAAGTTAAATAGTTAATCATACTATTTTGCTGGTTGATTTTTACATACATGAATATTGTGTTTATATTTAGGTGTCAATATTTTCCCCTTCTGCCTTTCTTTTTCTAAGTTAATTTCCATACAGTGCTCTAATTTGTGTCGCCAATTGGCCTGGGTTAGAAATAGTTTCTCTACCACAGAGTGTCTGTTGGTGTAAGCTATATCCCATTACACAATTTTTACTTTTTTATTTTATTGAATTATTATTACGTAGTTTTTTTTTTCTTTCTTTTTTTTATTAGGCTAATACTATATTATTAATACTTCTTTTTGCGATATTTGTATAAAACAAAACCAATACTTTTTTTATTATTTTTTTATTTTTTAGAGAAAATACAATTGAATTCATTTTTTTTTTTCCTAAAAAAAAAAATAAGCAAATCTAATTTCATTTAAAAAGTTGCCGCTAAAGTTTGAATATTCACATTTCCATGTTATCTTAACTATATTTGTAAACCCTGTTCTCTTGCTCCAAAAATGCCCTCTTACATTTAGGCGATCGTCTTTTTTTTTTTTTTTTTTTTTTTTTTTTTTGTGGAATCGGGCATGAAAAACAAGATTTACGAACACCATTCTTTTAAGTGTAATAACTTAAAGGCATAGAACACCTTGAACTGTTAGGATATTAGACAAGTTTTTTGTGCAAGGTGTTCTACGTCTTTAAATATTTGATTGTGTTTTCACATGTTTGATGTAACTAAACTTTTAAGTAACATTTCAACTTTACTTTGTGTTAATTTTATGTTTCACAACCATTCAGTTCATGAGATAGCTGCTCAACTAACTACTTTAAAGGCGTAGAACACCTTGAACAAAAACGTTGTGTAATATCCTAACAAACCTGAAAATCAACATTGATTTCTAATTAATTTTCCATTCACAAAATGGCACGAGCGGTCAATGACGTCACAGCTCGCCTGGTCCACACGAGCATAAAACCAACGAGCTGTGAAGTCAATGACTGCTCGCAACATTTTGTGAATGGAAAATAAATTAAACGCGCAGATTTTCAGGTTTGTCAGGATATTACACAACGTTTTTGTTCAAAGTGTTCTACACCTTTAATCATCATTTAATTAATTAATTATCAATTCATTCTTAATTCAAAGTTAATTTTTTCCATAACTTACATAAAATGTAATATGCTAATTTTTGATGTTATTTCTAATAGTTCAAATTGATTTCAGGTTATGTATTCCACCAACAAACAGTACCTACATCTTTCAACTTTGGCGGTACACCTCTTGGTCGGTAAAATTTTGTAAAACTTTTTTTTTTTTCTCTACGAATGTCTGTCTTTTTTTAAAAAAAAAAAAACAAAGTAACTTTTTGTTTTTATGATATGTATAAATGTTATGAGAGAGAAAGAATGGTGTCAAACTTTTTTTTTTTTAATTATAAAATATTTAGCTTATATTATTATTGCTATTATTTAAGCTATACTAGATTTAAATAATAATAAGATAATGCAACTAGTAATATTGTAAATTTTTGTATATAATTAGGAATCTATCTGCATTTCATTGTAGATATTTTTTATTTTTCATTGTTTTTCTTTACTTATTAGTAATTTTTCTTTGTTAAGGAACATACTTATAGCCATTATAGTTTTTAATGTGTCATTATTGTTAAAATTAATTGTGAAAAAAAGGAAATCATCACGGCTAAGTATATGGTTTTAAAGGGACAGTGATTTTTGGTTAAAAGCGGGACACAAAGTATTTTTTAGCTGAGCGCTAATACTAATTAATATATAACAATAAGAGAGATGTTCACTTGTCTGTGTTTTACTTAAAGTCCTCATCAACTTACTTTTTTATCATTTAGAATACTAGATTGATAATTACCATACCTTATTATCCATGAATTAGACACCAACATGTTGATGTTGTATTTATTTTTATTTTAACGGTTATTTCACGTATCTGACGTCACAATGTACCGATGTGGTCGTGATACGGGTAAAGAACTTGAGGCAGGGGCTGAAATTTATCACGTGACCACAGCGGTGACTGTGATTGGCGGCGGTACAGTGTGACGTCAGATACGTGGTATAACCGTCAAAAAGGAAATAAATACAAAATCAACGTGTTGGTGTCTAATTCATGGATAATAAGGTATGGTAATTATCAATCTAGTATTCTAAATGATAAAAAAGTAAGTTGACAAGGGATTTAAGTTGTATCAAAGCACACCAAAATATGCTCGCCCACCCACTGTTCCTTCTCTCTAGTTTGCATGATGTTTACTCATCGCCTTACGCTTCCTGTCTTGACCAAGTCGATATCACAACATGTTACAAGTCAAGTAAAACACACACAAGTGAACATCTCTATTATTGTTATGCATCAAATCGTTTTGGTGCAGTAAAAATCCTTTGTGTTTCATTTTTAAATTAACTTGCCGTACATTGGTCTTACCATAGTGAAGATTGTCCTACAGTTTGGTCTTTTACTTGCACAGATTTGATAAACAGCATATTGGAGAGGTTTCTGTACAAGAGAAAATTGGTATGTGTGTCTACAGAGACGAACTGTCAGTGTTTGCAGCAATTAGCCAGCAATTAAACCTCGTTAAAATCAGGATTAAACTGGCATGTTTTTTTATAATTTTAGCTGGTTTTAACCACTAAATGTTAAAAGTTTACAGAAAAAAACTAGCAAGTTTTTTTATTATTATTATTATTATTTTTTTATCTAAATTAAAATTTAATTTCAGTAGTCACACAATTTGCCCCAATACACAATTTTAAAGCCATTTTCAATTAAAACTTTGGCTTGAAAACTTTTTTTTTTTTTTTTTTTTTTTTTTTTACTTCAAAGATATATACAGGATATATCATTCTTTAATAATAGGCCTATAATGTTTTCATTGTTCAACTATAATTTCCTTTATTCCAGGATAATAGCACCATGTTAAACTGGTTTTAAAGGTAGAAACAGTAGTAATAATATCGTGTTTTTATTATGACAGCAACAGTAAACTAGCTCTCTGATTGGCTGGTAGGTTGCTACTACCCAATCAGAGAGATTGTTTAACTATCACTGTCACAATAAAAACACGATATCATTACCACTGTTGCGAGCTTAATCTGTGACTTGGATAAAACTAATAAGAGCTGACTTTTTGCAAATATTGGACTACTACCCAATTATAGGACATCTAGACATACAGACCAAACTATAGAGCATATCTTCACTATGCTAACTCCAGTGTATACTGCATTACATTGTTTACTATATAAGGACGGTGCTTTTTAGCCATCATTAGTGTTTTTATCATGACTATACATTGTTATATTATGTGTAACTTAAATATATCATCGGTTGTTATTAAAATTATAGCATAAATTGAGTTTGAGCATCATTTTTAAAATTTACAGAATATGACAATTTTACTTGGATTTAAAAATTAAAATATGTGACGATGTGTTTATAATATTTATATCAGACGTTACACAAATTACTGCAATTTATCTACTTTTTTTTTTTTTTTTTTTTTTTTTTTTTTTTTTTTTTTTTTTTCCCGCCTCTAATAAAAGCACAGAAATGACTGGATAATGATACTAAAAGAGAAGGGAAAAGAGTTTGAATAATAAAAGCATATTATAACTTAAAATTATGTTATATGAAAATCTGTGAATAATATGAACAATAAAGGGCATGTGGAACTCAATGCAAGTTTTTTTTTTTTTTCCTAGAGCTTGCAATTAAGCGTAGACAAGTGGTCAATTTCTTATCACTTTTAGTTGGATAGGCTTGTCACAGGCTTTTTATCGACTAAAAGCGATACGAAATTGACCACTGTCCTACGCTTTATGATTTAAAATACAGACTTGAAGCAAAGTTAGAAAAGCAGAAAGCTTTTTTTTTTTTTTTTTTTTTTCTTTTTTTTTTTCTTGCAGTGATATCTAAAGTGACAAAATGTCAGATAATTAAAAAATAAAAAAGGACGGAATTAAGAATTTGTAAAAGTTGTGTTTGTTTTCTTATCTCTCATCTGAGTGTCACGTCCCAAGAATTGTGTTTTCCATCATTGACTTCAACTCTTGGAATTCAGAGAAATAAACTAACGAACTTACCAATTGTTACTATTACTGAATTTAGATTTTCACGTAATATAATTCTACTGTAATTAAAATTACAAAAATCTTTTCTTAAATTTATTATATAAATTAAAGTGATTTGACTGTAATTTATTAATACTAAAATAAAACACTTTTGTGACCTATTTTTACAATTTTGTACATTTTACAAATTATGCTTTGACTTAACTTATTTAAAGTAAACCAAATGAACTCTACATACTTTTCATCCCAACTATTCAATTACTTTTTGCAATATGTAGTTTTTTTGATGTTTTTAAATGATAATTATTTAATTATTAAAAAAATAAAACATTTCATTGATTTTGATTGTTTATTTCTTACATATGAATGTTTTCTTTCTCTCATTATCTTTCTATTGTTGATTTATGTCTTTATGTAATTTTTTTTTCTTTACTTTTTTTTTTTTGTAAAATGCATGTTGTAGAAAATAAAAAATAATTATAAGCAATTTTTTTTCTGATTTTTTTTCTATGAACCTCATAACTAAGAAAAATGCAGATAAAATTCTAATTTTATAAAATTTATAATGTAATACCTGACTTTTACAATTATTGTTTTCATTGTTACATAAATTTAGTGACTTTTTACACATTAAAATATGCCAATGACTTTTTTTTAATGAAATTAGTCTTATTGTTTGTATTTTTTTTAAAGGATAGTGTAAATTTTTGTAATATTAATAGTTTTTTTTTTATTATTATTTTTAAATTTTAGTAAATTTTTGTGTGTGTTTTTTTTTTTAGTTTTAATGAGAATTATTTTTTATTGTAAGTTTCTTTTACATGAAACATAGATTTAATGGCTATTAATTTAAACTGACAAATTTGCACTCTTTCACATGAAAGCCATACTATTAAAGCTCTTGTCAACTTCTATATAATTTAGAATACTAGATTGATAATTATCATACCTTATTATCCATGAGTTAGACATCACTACGTTGATTTTGTATTTATTTTCATTTTAACGGTTATTTCACGTATCTGACGTCACAATGTACCGATGGGGCCGTGATAGAGGTAAAGAACTTGAGGGAGGGGCTTAAATTTATCACGTGACCAGAGCGGTGACTGTGATTGGCTGCGGTACACAAAAAATACGAGATACGTGAAATAACTGTTAAAATAAAAATAAATACAAAATCGTGTTGGTGTCTAATTCATGGATAGTAAGGTATGTAATTATCAATCTAGTATTCTAAATGAAAAAAAAAAAGTAAGTTGACAAGGGATTTAAAGAGCAGAAAACTGATGGATTAATCTCAGACAAGACGGAACTTTTATTGTCTTTCCTAGCATGTGTACCAAATTTCAAATTAATTTGACTATCAGTTTTGTGTTGAGTAGCTGCTTCATATTAATTAAAAACAGTAAATATCTTAGTTTGTAAATTTTTAACTTGTACATAATACAGGCGTATAGATTAATTATTTTAGTTTGGTAATTGTAAATCAATTAGCTATTGTAATTATTTTTAATTTTAAAGATATAAGTTGAATATTATGCACAATGCCATTTTTTTATAATAATTGGATTCAAAGTTACATTTTTATTATTTTATATTTTTGTACTGCAATGTTTTTTTTTAATGTAAATTAGCTCAAAAGTATTCACTAATAATTTTAGAAATACATTTTTTTTTTAAATATAATTGAAGAAATTTTGAATTGGAATTAAAAATAGAAATCATCATAGAAAAAAAAGTTCAAAAAAAAAAAGAAAAAAGAAAGAAAAAAAAAAAAAAAAAAAAAAGAATAAAAAAAAAAAAAAGAAAATGAAAATGAAGGGATAGAAGAAACCAGTATTGGTTTAATCATAGAAATGAGATTTCCTATACTTTGGTGACAAATCTTGCTAGCACAGAGATAATATAGCCTAAATATATTGGATAGCTTTCATTATACAAGACTTTAATTACTTGTGTATTTAAGGGGAAAAAAAAAAAAAAAAAAAAAAAAAAAAAACTTCAAGGTTGTTAATATAATGTTATATAAGGTTATATATTGTTTAAAGAAAAAGAAAAGTACAACAGAACATAATAGTATGAACAGCTCTGGGCTCTGGCCAAAAGGTTGAGAATGTTTTGCATAAGCAACTCAGATAATTCAATAAAAATTAGAGGAAAAAAGTGAGAAAAAAAAAAACTAAAAAATTGGATCACAATTGGGCCCTTGAATATACAAGTTTTTTTTTTTAAAGATATTTTTAACATTCTAGAGTGGGTAGGGGGTCATCAAAAGTAAAAAAAAAAAAAAAAAAAAAAAAAAAAAAAACTTGTTGGCAAAAGAGACATGTTTTTGTCATTCTAAGAGCTGGAAAAAAAAAAAAAAAAAGTGGTTAAAAATTTTGACAGTGAAATAACTTTTAAAAAGTCGGGGACTGAAGTACAGTCCGTGCCACCTAAGGATGTTCGCGAGTAATCGAAATCAAGCTACAAGCCAATAGCCGCTCTAGCGCTCAAGGTCGCTAGGAGGTGGGGTAATGTTAACTAAATGGAGTGTTTTCAAATGCTCTCTAATTGATCGCATCCTTAGGTGGCGCGGACTGTAGATAGTTTCCTCTATCCTTTCATTATGTTTTTTTTTTTTTTTTCTTTTTCACAATTAAAAAAAAAAAAAAATTATTAATTTTAATTTGGAATAAATGTGACAATTGATGACTGTATTTTATCCTGATACATAAACATATTATGTTGTATATTGATGTTGGGATGCAGAAATGCGACCGATGAGAAAAATCATGAGGTTTTTACTCATGATTTTTCTCATCGGTCGCATTTCTGCATCCCAACATCGATATGACATAAAAGTGTAAGAATGTTAAAAAACAAAGTTATAATATATAAGAATGTAGTAAAGATATTATATTGCCTAAATAATTCATAAATCTATAACTATATTTCAGCTAGAGCTTATATTGATGATAAATAAAATAGAAATTAGTAAAGTTAAAATACATACATATTAGTTTAAATTGTATTAACACTTTTTGTTAATTTTTTCTCTTAATATATTTCCTTTTAATTATAATGGTTATTAAATTGTGTCACTATAAAGACAGAATTTGCATGAGTTAATGGACAAGAATGTATAAGTACAGGATGACGTCATATTTATTGTGCTTAGAGGCCATACTGGAGTAGTGAATAACATTGCTCAGCATAGGACAAACTTCATTTAAGCCAATTTTCTTTGGGAAATCGGTTAATTTTTTGTTATGTGTTATTTTTCTCATATACTTGAAACATATTTACAGCATCAATGCTCTCAAAAATATTGCATAGTGTTTTTAAACTGGCAAAATAATTTTTTTGTCCTATCCTATGCCACCCATGTTATTGAGTTATCCAACATGGTGTCGACTTTAACATAAATGAATAGACCCTATATACAGGGCTTAAAGTAGAAAAATTCTTTTACCGGAGCTATCAATGCTAAAAAAAAAACTCAAGATAGCTCCGGAGCTCCCATAAACGCAATGTTAAAATTTCAACTTTTTACCGGAGCTCAGCTTCCGGATAGCTTCGGCTTTCTTTTAGCCCTCTGGCTATATGCATATACAAATGGTGCACTACATTTAGAGGGGGAGGGGGGAGGGTAGAAAAGAAGGGATAAATAACCATAAGAATATAATAACCATAATTAAAAGGAAAAAAAATAGAAACACATTTTTAATTAATACAAGTTAATAAACCAATTCTTTCCTTATATAAGCTCAATTTAAAACTATATTATAATAAATTAATTAGTTAACAGAAATTATTATAATTAAAAAAATAAAAAATATATATTTTTAGTAAAAAATAAATAAAAACAAAAATGTTGTAAAAAAAGAAAATGATATGGGGTATATTATTATTAAAATCATATATATTTAATTGATTTTAATTAAAAAATAGAATTAAAAAATATTTAACAAAAATAATATCTGTGCTACTATATTTGTAACGTGTGTGATAATTGAAATATTGTTCTCCTAAACATAATAATAAAATATTATTATTATAATAGATAATTTAAGTACAAATTAATTTCGTAATTCATACCGCATGTCTGAAAATTGTGTATAGCTACTTTTTTTTTTTTTTTTTTTTTTTTTTTTTTTTTGAAATAATTTTTATATTATTTTAAGAAAATTTAAAAATTACTAACCAAAAATTTCAAAATCAGAAAATTTGTTTACTTTTTGTGCAAAATTTGTCAAATTTGTTTGGTTACTATGGTTGCTAGTGTTGTTCGTCAACCCTGTGTTTCAAAGCTTTTGATTCTATTCTATTCTATTCTATATGAGTTAAATAAAATTAAATAAAATAAAAAAAATTACAGTTTTCAAATAAGTAAAATATAAATAATAATAAAAGAAAAAGGAATTTTAGTGATCTTATTTTTGTCTTGTCAAAATATTTAAAAATTATTTGAATATACATCAAAGAACCATAATGATAATAATTAATAATTCTTTATTGAGTATTAAAATGGTATTAAAATAAATATTCTTCAAATTAATAATAATAATAATAAAAAAAAGTAGCCTAAAACTACATGTAAAATACAAATATCTATAGTAAGAATGATTTTCACTTAAATTATTTATTATAATAGATAAATAAATGTAATTATAATAATCCATATAATATGTATTTTTTCTTGATGTGAAATTGTTCTATATGGTAAATATATCCTATGTGTAATAATATTTAAAAAATATATATATAATAAAATACACTGTATTGAAAAATTTATGCGATAATGGAATGATAAGAAATTGTCCACGATTGTGGATGGATATGAATTAAATTTTAATAATGTTGTTGTGAGCGATTTGTGTAACTTTTTTTTTTTTTTTTTTTTTTTTTTTTTTTTGTCAGCAAAATGTGTAAGTCGTCATTTGTCACGTGTAGCAATATGTGTATATCTTTTTTTTGTCAAGCTAAGCAAAATGTGTTAGTCATTTCCGAACGTTATGTAGATGGCGCTCAACTTACACATATTTAGAGAACGCTAACAAAGAAGTGACAACCTAATGTTTTAGACAGGCCTGTAATACTAAAAGTACCTAAACTTCGAAGCTAAATGATTGGCTACCAACAAAATTGGAGCTTTTTCATTGGCTATGCCAAGAGTATATTGCGACTGTCATTTAATTTTGGGTACTTTTAGTGGGTCTTTCAAAATAAATGTATTGCAGTTCTGCTTAAAACATGAGGTTGTCGCTTCTCTGTTAAGTTTCTCTAATATATTGCTTCATTTGACAAAAAACGTGATACACATAATGCTACGCGTGACAAATAACGACTTACATATTGCTTAACGTAACAAAAAACAAAAGTTACACATATTGATCGCAACAACATTGATATATCGTCAGTCGGATATGCAAAGCTCGGATTAGGAATTTGAGTGTTTCTGAAGTTTGAATCGTCATAATTCAAAAATAAAAAGTCACAAAAAATTGAAATTATTTTTGTCGTGCGGCTTATATATCTGACAATATATTGTATTAATTTTATATTTTTATTTCAAATAGTTCGCTCACAATTCATCAATTAGTAAACTAAAACACCCTGTTTTAGCACTCTGTGCAAAAAAGTGAAACTAAAATTATTATTCCCATGCAACAGTTAGGAATAAAAATTTCAAATTAACATCATAGAGTCAATAAATGTTGCTTATTCTTAATATACAGTTAAAATTTTTTTGCAAGCGACCCCTTTGCCAAAATTTGCAAAAAACCGATCTCGCGTTTTTTTAATGTTTTGAAGCTCAAAATTATTTTTGGGGTGCAATTTTGAATCTCTTAAATGGTCTTTTGCTAATAATGTAAATATCTTATTTCTATGATATTAAATGAATTTTTAAAAATTTAATGTACTGCTGGTTGCGGTCATCAGGCATTTTATGTACTGCTTTTTGCGTAAATACAGGGGCTATAAGTTAATTAATTCATAAATTTTAGTTAATTTCAAAATAACTTTGTATATTGCAAAGAAATCTTTTAAGAATACAAAATTGCGCCCCTAAAATAATTTTGAGCTTCAAAACATTAAAAGAACGCGAGATCCGTTTTTTGCAAATTTTGGCAAAGGGGTCGCTTGCAAAAATATTTCAACTGTACATTAAGAATAAGCAACATTTCTTGACTGTATGATATTAATTTGAAATTTTTATTGCTTACTGTTGCAAGGGAATAATAATTTTAATTTCACTTTTTTGAACAGAGTGCAAAAACAGGGTGTTTTAGTTTACTAATTGATGAATTGTGAGCGAACTATTTGAAATAAAAATATGAAATTAATACAATGTATTGTCAGATATATAAGCCACACGACAAAAATAATTTCAATTTTTTGTGACTTTTTATTTTTGAATTATGACGATTCAAACTTCAGAAACACTCAAATTCCTAATCCGAGCTTTGCATATCCGACTGACGATATAGTACTTTCTTCACTATGTTAAGACCAGCAATGCTTTCATCTATTTTGATCAGTTTTCAAAAGTTAATGTGTGCTTATTTTCTCCTGCTATACTTTTATTTAATTATCATTATTATTACCTATTATTAGGTATCTTTTTTTTTTTTTTTTTTATTATTATTTTTTATTATTATTTTTTTAGCAGTCAGGAATTCATCCCTAAAATGTTATGTTTATTTTTAAGTATCTGTACTCCTATTATACTTTCCATACTTAGGTCTATATCAAATGGTCTTTGCTTATATATATAGCCTACCATGCAAGTTAATATAAAAATCAGGATTTAATATTATTATTTCTAGATATAGATGGAGATAAATTTGATTCGGTGTGTGATGATAAAAAAACATTCTTAATAATGATAAATAAAAAAAAAAAATCTTTTTATTTATAATAGATTTTTGAGGACTGACAGAAAACACGCATGTATGTATAGCCTACCTTATGTACTCTATAATGTATATTTTAAAAAAGTCAAAAGAAAATATATAGCCTATGTATTAAAAAAACGGTACCCATAATTAAATTAAACTTAAATAGGTGTCCCTATAGAGTTTGTAGCTCATGTAAAGCAGGTTTTATAATTGACATAGAATTATATGTAAATTAACGTTGAACAATTGAAGTATAAATTTAATTTACATAGAATTCCATTGTAAAAACTACTTCTGGTGTACTCGAAATAAGTGGATGATTTAAAGATGGAACCAGCATACACTTAAATTATGTCACACTTTATTATATATAACCTTTGGTTTTCTTCTTCTTCTTCGTCTTTTTTTTTTTTTTTTTTTTTTTTGTCCTCCACAAAAAAAGGGTTTACAGAAATTGTAAAGTAGGCAACTTTTGGAATTCATGAAATCTTGAAATCCATGTCTACATTGATCATGTTTCCTACTTAACAAGTTTTCATCTGTATAGAAGGCTAAAGAAAAGTGTATATATCGATGTATAGTTGCGAGCAATATGTGGATCTAGTTTTTTGGCATTATAGCAATATGTGTATTTTGTGTATCTCATTTTTTGTCACGCGGAGCAATATGTGTAAGTCGAGCGCCATCTACATTGCGTTCGGAAATGACTGACACATTTTTGCTTAGCTTTTGAAAAAAAAAAAAAAATAAATAAATAATAATAATACGCATACTGCTACACGTGACAAATAACGGGATAGACATTTTGCTTCGCGTGACAAAAAACCCAATTACACATTGCTATAATAATAATAATATAATATATGTGTATGTATAAGATTCCAAATTGTGATTTATTCGTGAGATCCCCCCCCCCCCCCCGCAAATTAAAAAAATCACGTTTCAATCATCATACCCAGTAACAAACCATAGTTTTTTTCATTTGTAGATTGCAAGTATATACTTGTTCAATTCAAGACCAATTCAGTTCAATTTTGGGTTTTATTCAGTACCTGCGGGACTATAATTTTTGAATCAGACAAGTGTACTCCTTATTGCAAATAATCTATGTAAAAATCTGTGGTAATTACTGTGCATTTAGTTCATAATCTTATGGGGTTTATGACTATATAGGCAGGATATGAATTCAGCATTGGAGTGCAGTCAAAAGTATGTGATGTGTATATATATTCAAAATTTTAAGAGCATATAGGGTCACCATCAGTTAAAAACTATACCATCCCCGATTGCAATCAGTAATCCTTCAATATTATTATGCTATACGTATACGTACACTATATTTATGCATAGAATATTATTATGTATAGAATTAAATCTAATTTTATTTGAAATATAATAATATATTATGCTATATTTTAAAACTGTATAATATTTGATATTTCTAAAATGTTTTATTATTATACCTTTCACAACTGAAAACTTAATTTTTAATTGATTCGTATTGTATAATAAAAAAAATTGTGTAAAAAGAATGTTGGATATATTGATAAAATAATAATTTTTATTGCAGATCAGATGTATGATGTATGGCTTGCTGTGCACTCATTCAAATTTGTTTTAATATATATAATAAAATGGCAAATATGCAAAAATCCTAATTTATTTGTTTTTGTTTTTCTTCGAAAACCCGATAATATTTAGTTGTATACACTTTTCTATGATTTAGTTTTAAAATATATTCAATATAATAAAAATATTTATACTTTTATTAGTACATATTCTTATTCAATTAAAAATTAATTAATTAAAACTAATTTATTAATCATAATGCAGGTGTTATAATGCACATAAATTTTCCATGTATTTTTTTGTTATATAAATTTAAATTTACCGCTAAATCTGTTGTCATAGCTTTCAATTGTTTACGTGCTGAAAAAAAAAAAAATCTTGGGAGGTCAACAAGAATACATCGTATGACGATTTTTGTTTAAGAAATCGTTTATTTTGGAATATCATGATTAAACTTTTTTCTTTAAAACAACAAAAAAAGGATGGAGAATCCTCTCCTAAAGCTGGAACTCAAAAGAAATCCTCTGCAGCACAGCTTAGAATTACAAAAGGTAAAAACAAATCAGATTTTGATCAGGGTTTCCCTCGAAGGTCAGCATTTTCTTTTCCTTATTTTAGCCATTTTTAATTTACTTTCTATTTATTTATTATCGTTACAAGAATCTTAAAATACCAGAAATTATTTTAAAAATATGAGTAATTACGTAGCAAAAATATTTATTTGTATTTTTTAAAGCATAATATCGTAGACTTTTTCAAGTCATTTCAGAATTTCTAAATTGTGACGTCACTTATCCCCCCTTTCTTGTGTTTTAAAAATAAATTTGGAAAACTGTACTATTTAGGCAATATTTACCCTAGTTTTTAAAATGTAGAATTATGAATTTGTTATTATTTTGAATCATACATAAATTTCATTAGAAATACATCATAAATTATGCATAAATGCTGTAAACAGTTTTTTGTGCATTTTTTTTTGTTTTGTGGTTTAGAAAAAAAATGTGTCACTCAATTGTTTATTTTTTCCGCTTTAAAAGATAATTTATGCAAATAAAAGTATGTAGTTTCATTCAGTCTGATATTTACACTATATTTTGTAAATAAACTGCAACAAATTTGTCAATGAAATAAGTATAAGGTTCATGTTTATCAATTTTTAAATGTATGCCCATACCAGTATGTATGATTGTACATAAATATAGTATTATCTCTAGCTATCCATATGGTTCAAATCATGAGCACAGGTTATATATTAACGACAGTTATTATGTATTTTAATTGGCTATTTAAATGAGAATATTAATTTTGTCTTAAAAGACAGTTTTAAAACGAAGGAGCAAGTTTCATCGTTAAGTCCATTTGTTTTGTACTAGATATTCAAAATTTCAAAATATAACATATATTTCTCTAGTTTTATTGATTTAGCAGATAACAATGCTTTTTCAGTAATATGTTTGCCTATAAGTTAATTCATGTCATTAATTGAGTTGAGACCATATTTTAAGAACAGCGTAAAATGGCTTATTTGCTTTTTTGAAAAAAATACAGTTTATGAACTTTTAATTTTTTAAACTGTATATCGATGTTGTTGCAAGCAACTCGTTTTTTGTCAGACGAAGCAAAATGTCTATCTGGTCTATCTTGTTATTTGTCATGGGTAGTAATATGTGTAAGTCGAGCGCTATCTACATAACGTTCGGTAATGACTTACACATTTTGCTTAGCTTGACAAAAAACGAGACACACATACAGTCCGTGCCACCTAAGGATGTTTGCGATTATTAGCCACGAGCCAATAGACACTCAAGCGCACAAGGTCGCTAGGAGGTGGGCTAATGTTAGCTAAATGGAGAGTTTTTAGGCGCTCTCTCATTGGTCACATCCTTAGGTGGCGCAGACTGTATTGCTAAGCGTGACAAATAACAAAATATACATTTTCCTTCACATGACAAAAAACGGGTTACACATATTGCTCGCAACAACATCGATATCTGCTATTTTTACCCCCATAAATAAAGTTGGAATTAAAAAGGTAATTTGGAGTACCAAGGCTACGCCAGTTCCAAACAGTTTGCTTATGTAAAATTATTTCTTTCCCATACCTGTATTTGGTCCCTGATACTTGCATTTTAAGTGTTCCGTATTCTCATATTGCTCAGAATCACTGATCTATATAATAGTCTAGTTAATACTCAGAATAGTCTAGTTAAAAAGATATTGCCAGCACAGAGATAATAAACAAACATATTTTATAGCTTTCAGTGTAACACACACACTTCCCTTGGTATTGAACGTAATTATCAGTAAATAAAAGGATAGAATTATCAGTGCTGGCCTTACTTATCACAGTAGAAGTTGTATGGAGAGGTCGAGGTCTCGCGTGGCACAGTATTTTGTTATAAAAAAGTTTATTTCATAACTGAGAGCTTTTGCCATTGTAATTGTAATGAATTTATCAATCAAAGAAGAGATTTACTTGAGCACATCACTGAGTAACGTGTAGTCTTGTACTGTGATGTGCTCAAGTAAATCTCTTCTTTGATTGATAATGTCATTAACATAATGACGAAAGCTCTCAGTTATGAAATGAACTTTTTTATACAGTCAACCGGGGTAAAATTGAAAGCCAATCTCACAGCTGCTTTCAAAGTGCTCTGTGTCTAGCAAGAGGGAAAAGTGAAAGCTTGCACATGATTGGAGTTTCAATTTCACCCCGCACTTTTAATTTCACCACAGTTGACTGTGACAAAATACTGTGCCACATGAGACCTCGACCTCTCCATACAACTTCTACTGTGGTAAGTAAGGCCAGTGCTGCTATTTCTATCCTTTTTATTTATTATTGATCCTAGCTGCGATGGTTGCCAGCTCTGTGCTCTTAACCCCTGCAAACAATTTAGCATTCTCCCCCACCCCCTCCCCCTCTTTTTTTTTTTTTTTTTTTTTTTGCTTTTGTTGTTGTTGCTTCAAACTACAAAAAATGTCTATCACCTAATACTTTTGTAATGCAATTGCGATTTTTTTTTTATTTATTTTTTTTTGAGAAAGGAAATATGTGTTGTTTGTAAACTATAATAGTGTTGTTCGTAAACCCTGTTCTCTTGCACCAAAAAATGCGCATTCCATTTGAATAGCCATAGGCGATTGTCATTTTTGGTGCAGAGAACAAGGTTTACGAACAGCATTCCTGTTTTCTTGCACCAAAAAATGCACAATACATTTGAATATAGCCATAATTACTCTTCATTTTAGTATCAGAAAAAATACGACCAGTATTCTAGTTTACAAAAATCATCATTAATTTGCTTGTATGCATACATATTATTAGGTTGGTTCAAAGTCCCACTTTACTATATAAATAATAGAATCTTTGTGTTTAATTAATTTTCTATTCAACATGCTCTACTAGAATAATCTAAGCTGATATGCATGCATTCTTGTAATATTATGATTGTAGGATATAAGAACTGATAATGATATACTATACTATATTTGAATTGAACTATTATTATTTGTTATGTCGTGCATACACCAAGTTTGTTTATTGAATACAATAAATTGAACAATTATTATTTTAAGATAATTTTGACAGAAACTGCTAGGAGAGACCAGTGCTGGCCTTACCATAGTGAAGAGAGTCCCATAGTTCTGTGACAAATCTTGCTAGCACAGATATACTAACACATTGGAAATTCAAATATTTCAGCAATAAACTACAAGAGAGATGGAGTGTCTTCATCAGTCATTACAGACTCAGGATCATTCATAGTTTCTCTCCAAGTCTGTAAGGACTGATGAAGACACCCCATCTCTCTTGTAGTTTATTGCTGAAATATTTCCAATGTGTTAGTTTTTTATATCTGTGCTAGCAAGATTTGTCACCAAACTATGGGACTCTCTTCACTATAGTAAGAGCAGCACTGGTCTCTCCTAGCATTTTATTTCAAATTTATCATACCTAACCACGACGGTTTATTTTTCTTATTTATATCGCTATTATAAGAGAAATTGAAGAACTTATTTTATTTAAAAAAAAATAATTGATAACGCTACTGTTGAACAAGCAATATTATTCTATTGATGAGTTTATAAGACCAGCTTTTAAAATATTCAAATTTAAAAATGATTTTCTCTATAATGCTGTTCGTAAACCCTGTTCCCTGCATCAAAAATGACGATCGCCTATGGTTATTCAAATGGAATGCGCATTTTTTGGTACAAGAAAACAGGGTTTACGAACAACACTAATGTATAAATATGTTTGTATTATCTTTGTGTAACTTTTGATTATAATTTCTAAATGTATCAACTGATACAATAAACCTAAGCCGATATGCTTTGTTGTATATCGTTGTGGTTGCGGCGGAAGGTCACAAGTCGTTTGGTTTTCACAACAATGAAAGTAACAAGTCGTTTGGTTTTCAAAACAATGAAGGTAACAAATCGTTTGGTTTTCAAAACAATAAAGGCAACAAATCGTTTGGTTTTCCAAACAATAAAGGCAACAAGTCGTTTGGTTTTCAAGATTTAAAGGGCACAAGTCACTTTTCATCAATAAACAACATTGCATTTTTTTAATTTTGCTATTATTTTCGTATTTTTTTGGGGATTTTTCTAGCAAATACGGCGGAAATGAATGAAAAATAAATCATTAATAAATTCCACATACAAATATTATTATATTTAACCTTTATAAGCATTTTATTTCTTTTATTCTTTCGACATTTGAGACGCTTTTAAACGAGTCAATTATTTGAAAGTGACACCATCGCGTCAAAAATAAAAATATCAAATAACTAACTTCAGATTCGTTATTTTTAACGTGAAATTACCTGAAAAACATATGTTATATAAAAATATGAGACAAAAAGTTTTTGGGTTTAAAAACAAAGAAGGGTACCCCCTTCTTTCATCCCCTCTTAAAACAGTTTTTTGGGTTTTAAAAATAGTTGGCTTGCTCTAAGAACATTTTAAAGATAACCACCGTGTAGAGCGTAAAAAAATAAATTTTCCTGATATATCAATTGATGGGTTGCATTTATTGTGTAGCTGTCAAAATTGAAAAACTACAAATTTTGGACCCTTATTTAGACGATTAATTTTTATTGAAGTTATTGACCGATTTTAATGTGGCGCGCATAGAAAGATGCAAAATAAAGTCAGCAATAAAAAGTTTGCCAGGGTCAAGTTTGTACATTTTGAATCTTGCAAGCTATGAAGCGTGTTGTCCAAAAGTAGAAAAAATTATCAGTTTTTGAACGCATTTTGTTGCGCAAAACGGCACAATAATATACTGTTGTTCGTATACAAAATCATTTTTTTTTTTTTTTTTTTTTTTACGACGTTAAATATCTTGTAAAATAAAGGAAGAATATAATATATGACGTCAGCAAAGATTCTGAAGTATAGACTGCATTTATGGTATACATATAGGTCTTGATCTATTGCCGTGTTATTAGTATGTGTGCCGCTGTTGCATAATTCACGGAGGCTGTTTTTTTTTTATACTTTTTCCCTAATTTAGATAGCGTAATAAAACCAACGCTATTCTTATTTTTTTGAGAAAAAAATGAGAATGAACACCAGATTTACTCATTTATCTCTGCTAGTTCCTGAGATAGATCGTGGATACTACGTGGCTGCAGCATCGCGATCAAAATGTTGGGGAGTTGCATTGAGTTTTTTACAGTTTTCTCTGCTGCTATTTAATATTTTGCAAAATAAATATACATATTCGTGATCCTTATAAAATTTCCTTTCATTTTGTATATAATATCATAAGTTTACGTTCTTTTGTAACGAAAAAATGAAGAGATACGGGATGTTAATTCTCCCGTATTTAAATCTGCTGTATTCCCGCTGTGCGTACGTTACACGCAGTGATGTACGAAGTTAGTAATAGCTACTTTTCCCCTAATTATTTTACGGTTATGAAACCTTCACCATTGTTCCTATTTTTGAAAAATATTTTGATCCATATTCGGTTGTCCAAACTTTGGTCCAGTAGATATTTTGCGAGTAATCTCGCGCTTACTCCACGGGCAGTCGCGGTCTAACTGGTCGATTAGACCAAATTATCTACTGGACCAAAGTATGGACAACCGCATATGGATCAAAATATTTTTCAAAAATAGGAACAATGGTGAAGGTTTCATAACCGTAAAATAATTAGGGGAAAAGTAGCTATTACTAACTTCGTACATCACTGCGTGTAACGTACGCACAGCGGGAATACAGCAGATTTAAATACGGGAGAATTAACATCCCGTATCTCTTAATTTTATCGTTACAAAAGTACGTAAACTTATGATATTATATACAAAATGAAAGTAAATTTTATAAGGATCACGAATATGTATATTTATTTTGCAAAATATTAAATAGCAGCAGAGAAAACTGTAAAAAACTCAATGCAACTCCCCAACATTTTGATCGCGATGCTGCAGCCACGTAGTATCCACGATCTATCTCAGGAAGTAGCAGAGATAAATGAGTAAATCTGGTGTTCATTCTCATTTTTTTCTCAAAAAAATAAGAATAGCGTTGGTTTTATTACGCTATCTAAATTAGGGAAAAAGTATAAAAAAAACAGCCTCCGTGAATTATGCAACAGCGGCACACATACTAATAACACGGCAATAGATCAAGACCTATATGTATACCATAAATGCAGTCTATACTTCAGAATCTTTGCTGACGTCATATATTATATTCTTCCTTTATTTTACAAGATATTTAACGTCGTAAAAAAAAAAAAAAAAAAAAATGATTTTGTATACGAACAACAGTATATTATTGTGCCGTTTTGCGCAACAAAATGCGTTCAAAAACTGATAATTTTTTCTACTTTTGGACAACACGCTTCATAGCTTGCAAGATTCAAAATGTACAAACTTGACCCTGGCAAACTTTTTATTGCTGACTTTATTTTGCATCTTTCTATGCGCGCCACATTAAAATCGGTCAATAACTTCAATAAAAATTAATCGTCTAAATAAGGGTCCAAAATTTGTAGTTTTTCAATTTTGACAGCTACACAATAAATGCAATCCATCAATTGATATAGCAGGAAAATTTATTTTTTTACGCTCTACACGGTGGTTATCTTTAAAATGTTCTTAGAGCAAGCCAACTATTTTTAAAACCCAAAAAACTGTTTTAAGAGGGGATGAAAGAAGGGGGTACCCTTCTTTGTTTTTAAACCCAAAAACTTTTTGTCTCATATTTTTATATAACATATGTTTTTCAGGTAATTTCACGTTAAAAATAACGAATCTGAAGTTAGTTATTTGATATTTTTATTTTTGACGCGATGGTGTCACTTTCAAATAATTGACTCGTTTAAAAGCGTCTCAAATGTCGAAAGAATAAAAGAAATAAAATGCTTATAAAGGTTAAATATAATAATATTTGTATGTGGAATTTATTAATGATTTATTTTTCATTCATTTCCGCCGTATTTGCTAGAAAAATCCCCAAAAAAATACGAAAATAATAGCAAAATTAAAAAAATGCAATGTTGTTTATTGATGAAAAGTGACTTGTGCCCTTTAAATCTTGAAAACCAAACGACTTGTTGCCTTTATTGTTTGGAAAACCAAACGATTTGTTGCCTTTATTGTTTTGAAAACCAAACGATTTGTTACCTTCATTGTTTTGAAAACCAAACAACTTGTTACCTTCATTGTTGTGAAAACCAAACGACTTGTGCCCTTCCGCCGCAACCACAACGATATTGTGATTGTAGGATCAAAGAAATGAATAAATATATTTTGAATTTGAATTATTGTTTTAACATTTAAATTGATGCCGTTATTATTTGTTGTTGTTTCAGATCTCAATGAGTTGAACCTTCCAAAGACATGTAATACAGAATTCAGTGATCCAGACGATCTTCTTAATTTTAAATTAATCATTAGTCCAGATGAAGTAAGTGACCTTACGAACCTATTTGATCTAGTCAACCTATATATATATATATATATATATATATATATATATATATATATATATATATATATATATATATATATATATATATATTTATCACAAGTTTTCTGTACCTCGTACTATTTATCTTATTCTATGTTTGGCCTAATGATGTAAAAGTAAGGGACATACATAGTAAATCAGCACTAGTGTTAGAATAGTTAAGAGATGTGCTATAGACCAGTTGTACTCATATTTAAGAGCTGCCATTTTGTTGGTCAGGAATACATTGGCCAGCATAGGGGAAAACATCATCATTATTATTATTATTATTATTATTTTTTAGTAGCAAAAGAAGCTTCAAAGCTCAATCAAATCCTTATTTCTAGCTCCTAATAAGCTCAAAGAATATGAAAAAAATTTGTTCAGTTGAAATAAACTCTTTTTATGTTAAAAAAATAGGAAAAATGATGTTTCCCCTATGCTGGACAATGCAATAGACACCACAAACATGGCGAGAAAGCGCAAGGATGTGCAAGGGGTCTATGGTCTTGCGAGCACAAAAATATTTAACACCACTTTAAAAAGCTGTCAGTACCACAGTAACTTTAGACCATGGGTGTAACTTTGGATCATTTTTTTAAACTGCATTTGAAATTAGACAAAGAAGTAATTATAGGCTAATAATTAAAAAACAAAAATAATAATAATAAAGACCAAATTCTTACAAAAACTTATTATGATTGAAAGTTAAAAATATTTCATTTTTAAAGCCCTTGTCAACTTACTTTTTTATCATTTAGAATACTAGATTGATAATTACCATACCTTATTAACCATGATTTAGACACCAACATGTTGATTTTGTATTTATTTTCATTTTGACAGTTATTTCATGCATCTGACATCACAATTTACCGCCACCAATCACAGTCACCACTCTGGTCACGTGATAAATTTAAGCCCCTCTCCGTAAGTTCTTTACCCCTATCACGGCCCCATCGGTACATTGTGACGTCAGATGCGTGAAATAACCGTTAAAATGAAAATAAATACAAAGTCAACGTGTTGGTGTCTAATTCATGGATAATAAGGTATGGTAATTATCAATCTAGTATTCTAAATGATAAAAAAGTAAGTTGACAAGGGATTTAAATGTACAAGAACATTTTTTGTAGCAAGAAAACAGGGTCACTAACAATACCAAGACCCATTGCCATCAGATAAGGGGGGGGGGGATGTTGTAATTAATATGAGGCATTATGGGAGTCATATTAAGAGAGGGAGAAGAAAAAAAAACTAGTAAAATTACCCAGGTGCCTCCTACCCACACTTAAAGTCTTCTCAATTGATATTTTCAAATAAAATTAATAATAATTTATGTTTCTTTTCATTTTGTTGCAGGGTTTCTACAAGAATGGTCACTTTACATTTAGTTTTAAAGTTGGTCCCAATTATCCACACGAGCCACCTAAAGTAAAATGTGAGACTCCAGTTTATCATCCTAATATTGATATGGAAGGCAATGTTTGTCTCAATATCCTCAGAGAAGATTGGAAACCTGTGCTTACAATCAACTCAATTGTTTATGGACTGCAATACCTCTTTCTTGTGAGTATCCTAGTGGTTCAAGCATCTGACTTGTGTACAAGAGGTCGTGGGTTCAATCCCAGTCACCATCCAGACTTTTACGAAAGCCTGGTGATGGCAGGGAGCTAGCTGGGAGATTTGGGAGGCAAGGGCAACCTGACTGAGCATATCGATGCTTCTGCGTCAAAATAGACTATCTGTACTTTCCATCAGCGTGGCGAGTGTAACATCTGCTTTTTCCACCGTGAAGCATCTGTAATGTTAAGGTAATGGCCGCTAGTCCACGCACCGTGCTACTTGGAAAGTGCAGATGCTACACTCGCTGCGCTGGTGGAAAGTGCTGATACTCTATTTTGACGCAGAAACATTGGTATCATGGTTTCCTCAGTCTGTTATGGCAAATGCTGGGATGTTTGCTAGGCCATGGCCGATCTGATTCGGATGAATCCGCACGTACATACACAGGGCTTAGAAAGATTTGGGGTGCTTAAATACAGTTGGGAAACTGCCAGTACGGTACCTCACTGAGGTTTAAGCAAAGCAAAGTAATAATAATATCAATCTTGTTTGGAACCAGACCAACACTTGCACTGACCAGCCTGCCTAACTGTTTTCACGGTTTCTCTAGACTGTCATGGCGAATGCTGGGCTGTGTACTTAGGCCATGGCTGGCCCAAGTGTGCTTTTCCATTGATTGGAAAGTCCTTACCTGTCGATACGACAATGTCTTGACTGGGATTGGGGTTGGGACTGGGGCACAATAACAATATAGCAAGCAAAATAATGATAATAAAATAAGACAATTAAAAGCGTATGTAAGTGGCTCATATTGCTCTATAGAAAGCGAGCTTTTTAAAGAAGGGATAAATAGTATTTTATTGCTTATTTATTTATTTATTTGTTTATTAATTAATTTTTTGGTGTATTTTTGGTATATTTTTCATATTGCACGAAGTTGATATTTAATATGTGATTTCAGGAGCCCAACCCTGAAGATCCTCTCAACAAAGAGGCTGCTGAAGTGTTACAAAGTAATCGTCGTGTCTTTGAACAAAACGTACAGAAAGCGATGAGAGGAGGTTACGTCGGGAGTGTTTACTTTGAGAGATGTCTAAAATGATCCCCAATTTTATTATTAATCATTCTTTCTATCTATAAATACTACTTTTCAACAAAATATTAAGTTTATCTACACCTACTTTTTTTTTTTTTTTAAGGACATTAATATGTCGAAAAACAAATTAAAATAAACAGTATAAATAATTATTAAGAAGAAACATAATTTTTATGTGACATATATTTTACATTAATCATGCATGTTTTAAATCAATTCTAATACACAACTTTTAAAATTATGGTCTTCATTATTCCAAATTTTCATGGTTTTTCTAATGAAGGTTTTTGTACACATCTTTTTTTTTTTTTTTTTTTTTTTTTTTTTTTTTTTTTTTTTTTTTTTGCTATAAAATTTTGCATAGTTAAATTCAGCTTATTTTTATAATATTTAAATGGGCTGAATTTCTATCCTGCAAAAAAACTTAAATATGTGGAAAAAACACTAATAAAAATATTGTCAGGCTCGGACTGGCCATGAGAGGAAATCCGTACTGTTTGGAGGCCTCTAAGGTCCTTAAAAGGGGCGTAACCAGGATGTTAGGCCCCTATTGTGGCCCCTAGAAGGTGTGTTACACCCCTTTAGGCCTCTTAAGTGCCAGTCCGACCCTGAACATTGTGATCTCTAAATATGGAACAGTGGAAATTTTAATTTTGAAATTTGTGTATTAGGTCTGTAAAATATTGTGTAAAAAGTGTTTTAATTGCAAAATAATTACTTTTTTTTTTCTTTTCTTTTTTCCTTAAAACATTTTTGTAGTATTTGAAATTGGTGGATGAATTCGGCTTCCTTTAAATAGGGTTTGCTTTTGTATGTTATTGTTTATATTATTTTATTTAGATTTTTGAGCACACAAAAAATTACTAGGAAAAAAAATATATATTATTAACTTTAATTTAATTTGTACATTTAACTAAATTTAATATATCCTTAAGGTGTTTTTTTTTAATTAAATTCCTATACATATTTTAATTGTTTCTTCATTGCAGAAATCATTGTGGAATTATAAATTCCTTTTCCTTTTTTTTAATAGCAAATTAAAAAAAATAATAATAATAATGATAAGCAAGGATTACATTTTAAGTTTTTAGAGACCTATCCAGTTTTTTTTTTTTATATTATTTTATTTTATATATTTATTTTTTTATCTGATGAGTTTATTGTTAGTTTGATTCAAAAATCACCAACAGTTCTAGCTTGCTATAATCTTACATTTTGATTTTGGGAATCTCAGAATCCAATAATTTAATTTTTATTTTTGGGATCCCCCGGATATGATGTTAAGAAAGATAATGTGCTAGAATAAAAAAAAAAAAAAAAAAAAAAAAAAAAAAAAGTTGCAAAAAACTAATATTAAACTTAGCAGAATTTGTTTCAAAAGTTTTTTTGTTTTTGTTTTTTACTTTTTTTTATTAGGCCTACTATTTATTTATTGCTTTTTTAAAGACTGGATCAGCCCCTTTAAATCAGTGAGAAAGTCATCGTTTTTTTCTTTTTTTCCTGCTCTAATGAGAGCAAATATATTGTGGTTGCACTGATAACTTGGAAAATACAATTTTCAGTATTGAAATAGAGTTTTTTTTTTTTTTTTTTTTAATGGTGAAAATTTGATATTAAAAGTTGTCATTTGCAATTGTTGTATATGATATCTATTAAAATGTAACTAAATGCTTATTTTTATATTTTTTTGAGGCATGATATAATATTATTTATTATATTTTTTTTTAACCAAAAGTTTTTATAAATAGTTTATACAGTATAAAAATACAATAGTTTTTTTTTTTTTTTTTTAAAGACGATGAACAAAAAACATGTCTAATATCCTAACATACCTAAATATCAACGTTGATTTGGCCAGAGTGGTTGATTTTAAATTCCATTCACATAATGGCAGCTGCGGATTTATAACGTCACAGCTATCCTGTTTCCACGCTTGTGGACTAGTGAGCTGTGACGTCAAAAAAACGCATCTGCTATTTTGTGAATGTAAAATCAATTAGAAATCAATGACTCACCAAATCAACGTTGATATTTAGGTATGTTAGGATATTATATATGTTTTTGGTTGAAGATGTTGTACATCAATTAGTATATTATGTTATGAAGTATTTATATATATCTTCTTTTTTTTTTTTTATATACATCTAAAAACAAATTTAGCAGTAAATTTTGCACTTTTTTTTTTTCATTGATTTTTCCCTCATAAATAAAAACTGTAAAAACTTAACTGTATATTTATGGAATGTATAAAAAATATATATAAGCCAGAAATATTTAATTAAATCTTAATAAAAATAATAATAATTTTGGCTTATATTATAAATCATTAAGATTTTTTTTTTTAATTATAATTTTTAAAACATAAGTTTATTTTTTATTTATTATGATTTTTTTCTGTATTATGCAATATAAATAAAAATGTCAAATATAATTTGAGAATGATCTCTTTTTTTTTGTTATTATTTTTCAAATAATTTTTTATAACGGCATCATTTTTTTTAAGGAAATTTCTTGAATTTTCCTGTGCTCATGTATAATAAAAAAGGGATAAAATCGCGAGTATGGTAATAATAATTATAAAAGAAAAGAATAGTTGTTGGTTTTATGCATTGTGTTCCATGCTGGAAAAAAAAATCTATATAATGGAAGACTTGAAAAAGTTGTTTTAGTGATAAAATAAACAAACTGACAGCTCAACAATACTAACAAAGTGCTAGCAGACGGCTTTGTGTTCCTGTCTACATTTAACATGCTTTCTTATGGGGGAATACAGCAGCTTTAACTCAAGTTAGAATTATTTCTTCCTCAAAGTTTTACTGTAGCTTACTGAGCCTCCAAGCTTTTATTTTCCCGGATTTCCAGTCAATTTGGTTACAAATTATTTTGTTAATTAATCTGAAATCTAGGAAAACAAAAGCTTGAAAAATGTTATATAAAATTAACCCCTAAAATTATTTGGTTTTCCACATTTTATTGCAATTTTTCAGCACAAAATTCAATGTAAAACATAAAAACATTAACTACTTTTATTTTATAATTATTTTCTGTGGAAATTATGTATTAATAGTGCAGAGGAGGGGGGGGGGGCATTATCCTTCAATGCTTATATTTAATAGTACCATAAAAATAATCTTTCCAAAAGATTTTTTTATTATTATTAATCCCCCACCCCAGAATGTTGATAAAAAAAGTAAAACCAGAAAACTTAGATTTAACAAATATTGCGAAAAGTATAAAATACAAAAATACAAAAAAAAAAAAAAAAAAAAAGGCTTTTTTATGTGTAAATAGTATTTTAAAACTATTGTAAATTAATCATATAATATTAAATATATATAATAATCACCGTTTTTTGGATGGGTATATAAAATATAAAGTATAAAGGTGTATATTGATATTATCTTTTTTAGATGTGAAAATAATTATTGCTATATTACCATGCTATTTGTGCTTAATAATAATAGTTATATAATGCTTTTAAAATTTTAATAGCAAGCATAAAATACAGTATAATATGCAAGAACGAAACGCTGACTTCAAAACTGCAAGCAAAAAATAATAATAAAAAAATAAATAAAAATCTATTTTTGTGAACAGAGAAAGCAAAAACATGTAGAACAAAATTTTATTATTTTCTGCACCTTTTGTTTTTTGTTTATGAAAACTCTATCTAAATCTAAATATTATAACATTGCTTTGAAAGTTCATAAAAAAAAAAAAATCACCTAAAATTACGGTTAATATTATATTGTTTTAGAAATCGTAAAAAAAAAAAAATAATAATATAATAAAAAAATTGAAGAAATTGTTATGGAGAAAATTAAATATTTATGAATACAATTAAAAACTTCTACACCTAAAATAAATATTATACTTTTATCATAATGTGTGCATGTTATATAAAACAAACTGTCATTATAGTAAAAAGTTAAAAAGCGCAGTTTTGATTTTTACCAAAAATAATCGCAATGTGATGTTTAATTAATTGTGTCGTCAAAAATAAAAATCCGGTTTTTAATGACTTAATTCTTCTTTATTTTTAAATATTATAAAAGCTATATTATTTATTTTTTTGACCTAATATTAAATCCTTTTTATTTATAATATTGAAACTTATTTACATTTCATAAGTATTATTTATTTTTGAATTTGGGTTGTGACAATCATTTATTTGGAGTTTAGCGCATTTTTGACTCCAATGGTGTAGCGCCGATATGGACACGCGCAGTATAAACAAAGGCAAATAAAGGGCAATAATTCAATTAATATTTAGCCGCACCCGTCCCACTCGCTCTCTATCTGGACATGGATGTATTATCTTTGTGCACATGTTACTACATTTACAATTTTTACATAATAATTTAATATATTAAAAAATATGCTTTTTGTGTCTTGTGTCCATATGGGTAGTCCAAGCATAATTAATTTATTATTGCTAGCATATATGGGATAAACTTCGTTTTTGCATGTCATTTTTATCATAGGGATTTGATAGTTTTTTTATAATATATATAATTTTTATCTCATTTTTAGGTTTTCATGCACTAACTGAAAAATAAATAAATAATATAAAAAAAGGTTAAAAGTTTTAACTTTTATCCTTGCGCTATTTTTTATTTTTTTATTATTACGTGAAACTGGCATTTTTCCTGTTGTTTCCTGCAAAGGTCAATGCTATACCTATTGCTAATTAATGCTATATACTTATGTCAATGCTGGCGTCGAAGCCCAGGCTTAATAAATCAACGAGAGTGGGGAAAAAAAAAAATGCACTGTGAATAACAACAACAAATAATAGAAAAAGCCGCAGTAAAAAATAATGGAGAGAAAAATAATACACACTACACACGTAACACCAGATTAATATCGTTAATAAAAATACCCAAAATGATGTTTGTCCTATGTTGGGTTATGTGATTTATCTACTCAAACATGGCGGTAGCGCGTAAAATACAACTGCGCAACTATCCTCAAGCGAATAATCAAGCGTTACAAGAAAATTAAATGTTCAAATCAAAATATTGCCGCCTTTCATGAGTATTTAGATAGTGGTGCCTCTAGTTACAAAATATTGAACTAATAAACTTGATGTGTGGAAAAAAAAAAGTGGGAGTAAAAAAATTTTTTTTTTAGTAGTGGAGTTTCTTGTGTGTTGTAAAGAAGTGTGTATTAAAAATCGGAGTTAAAAATTGGATAAAAATAAAATGTCTTTAGAAACTCGATCAAATTCTGCTTTATTTAAACGTGCAGAACAATTAAAACGTTGGGATGAATCAGATACTAATCGTGAATCAACTACACCTAGAAAAGATCGTCGTAAAGTAAAATTTTCTGCAGGTTGTGTGTTTTTAGCTGCCTGTGCAGCCGGAGATAGAGATGAAGTTCAACGGTTAATTCAGAATGGTGCAGATATTGATACGGCTAATGTAGATGGTTTGACAGCTTTACATCAGGTAAGAAATAATATTAACTTTTTAATAAATATTATTTTAAATCATTTAATTATATTTAAATTAATATTATTATAGTTTTAAAATTCAAGGATGGTATTATTACATTTCGGGCGGGGATTCCAAGATGGCTGCCTTAGACAGCTGTCCGTATTTTTTTTATTTTTAAAATTACGATATGTTTTATTTTTATGCTCTATATTTAATATATTACATATTATTTATATATATGAAATATAATTGTATGATATACATTGAAAATTATCTATTTAACTATTTATAGTTGTTATTTATGCTAATTTTAAGACTATGAATCACTGTTTTGGTCGATTTATCGTGACCTGTGACCCTTTCTAAATATTTTCACAATGAGTAACTTGTGAATACTATTTTATATATTTAATTAATTTTATTTTAATATTTGATTAAAGATAAAAGTATTTTGATGTGTCAATATTTTTCAACGATGCCGAATGAAAGCATGGCCAAGTAAAAAAAAGTCGTGTTTTTTTTTTCCCAACGAAATCCATTCTACTATAGAAATGGATGATAATTCTGAGGAATTGTATATTCTTCAATTATTTTCAAGACAGTTAAAAAAATGCAATTTTCAAACAAAAATGCTGACTAGAGAGTTCTACCAAACTAGGGGTAACTCACCCCCCCTGTGAAGCCAGTTTTGGAGGGAAAGTAACCCCTTTTATGATACACGTGTTTTTCTATCTTACGTAAACCGATTTATTCGATAGGTTTATAATTTATGTTTAATGACATTCTGGTCTATGTAACGTTGGTTATTTACTTAAAAATAGTAAATAATGATGTAACAATTTAAAAAATCTTTTCATTTTTCATATATTTTATATATTTTTTAGACGTGTATTTGGTGTGTATGATTTTCTAATTTGTATAGCTTTTCGTCTCTTTATACTCCCTTTCTACGGCTTTTAGTAATTAGATAAACTTTAAAATTTGCAATTGTATTAGTATGAATATTGTAATTAGGCCGATTTTAATACATGTTAATAAAAATAGTTGATTGGCACAATTTTTTTATAAGATTTGAGTTTCAGAAACGTTTTAAATATTTGATTTTTATTTTTAATAATTTAAATGAATATTTAGCAGTGCTTTATCCAAAACGTAAAATTTATCCATAATTGGTTTATTAATTTGACATTTACTTCTCAAATCTGGTATTAGAAACTTTTTTTGGGAAAAAAAAATTAAATAATTCTGCGGTTAATTTGTCTCATTATACTCCCTTTCTACGGCTTTTAGTAGTTAGATAAACTTTAAAATTTGCAATTTTATTATGAATATTGTAATTAGGCCGATTTTATGCATGTTTAAATAAAAAAAAATAATAAAAAAAGTTGATTGACACAATTTTTTATAAGATTTGAGTTTCAGAAATGTTTTAAATTGATATTTTTTCAATAATTTATCCAATACAGCAGTGCTTTATCCATAACGCAAAATTTATCTATGATCGGATTATTAAATTAAATATTTACTTCTAAAATGTGGTATTAGAAGCTTTTGAAAAAGCAAAAAAAAAAAAAAAAAAAAAAAAAAAAGTGATATAGCTAGATTATTCTGCGATTAATTAGGGATTCCTTTCGTAATAGTGGTTATTGGTGATGAAAAAAAATTAATTAAAATTTTCTTTCACTAGTACTGTATACCTAAAAACACATAAAAGTATTTGATATTATTTAAATATATTTGCTACTTGGGTGCAAATGTTTACTAAAAAAATAATATAATGATATTAATAAAAATTAATAATAAAAAGCTAATGGATAGTTAATTCGGAGGCCCTAAGTTTTTCCAGCGTGCATAAAAAATAACCAACATTGAAGAAAATAGTTGCCAAATTTTTAATCACATAGTGATCACGATGCTTTTCTAATGGGGAAAATTATTGTGCTCAATAAATTAGCATATAATAAAACGTTTAGTATGATCATTATATAGTATAATACAGTATATATTATACTAAAATAACGTATTGACTGTATACTAAAAAAGCCGAAATCGTATAATGTCAAAAATAAGCAAACAAAAATTAAGATACATATTTTTTTCCGTCCACTTACGTATTTTCCTTCAACCACTAACAAGATGACTTTAAAACCATTTCTATTTCTGCGCTGAATCTTGATTTTAAAGTATCTATCTTTTGCATTACTAAGGTTCTTGAAATATAACATGTGCTCACAGCCTCGAGATTTTACTACTATGAACCCCTTTATGCTACAAATAGACTTTAAAAAAAAAATGTTTTTTTTTTTTTTTTTTTTTTTTTTTTTTTTTTTTTTTTTGCATAAGATTTTAGGTAAATCAGTATAGGATGATTTCACCCACTGATTTGAGCTTGCGCTCTGACGCCATATGTAAGACAACATAGTCGCCTATGATTTATTTTGTAAAACAGTACAGAATTATTTTTTAATTATCGATAGTTTTTATGGATTAAACAGAGCTGTCAAAATCAGTAAATTTGAGGCTAACAAAAAATTACGTTTGTTCTTTTAGCTTGATGCGCAATTTTTGTACAACCATTCTATACCTAATTAATTATTGGAAGTACAGTTGCCATTTTTATGATGAAATATTTACTGTCAGGATAAGAAAAAAAAAAAAAAAAGTTTATGCAAAAACACATAAATAATAAACACAAAAACAGATTTGTGCAATTTTTATGTAGTTTCTCTCTCCGACTCCAAATGGGACATATAGAACAATTTCTAGTTTAAAGTACGTACAGTAGTCATTGCGTGGTTTATGCTGAGGGAAAAGAAGGAAAAAATAAGAAGAAGGGGGAAAAAAAAAAAAAAATAAAAAAATAAAAAAAAATAAAAAAATAAAATAAATAAATCCTATTTGTGCGACGTGTACAATCTTGTAATAATTATGCTAGCTTATTTTCAACACAAATTGTTCAGCAGCATAATTTAAGCTATATTGCATAATAGCTACCGGTATGTTACAGAGCATAAATATTATGTTGTCTTACTTATGTATCATGACTTATGCTATAATAGCATAAATCATGCATAAATTACGTAATTTATTCTTTGCTTAGAGCAACTTTATGGCACATTTAAAAAATGACGAGCGATTTGGGTCTAATTAATAAAAATAAAATGCTGTTTTGTGTAGATTTTCAAGCAGAGAGAATAATTTTGGTGGTAATAATTTAAAAGAGCAGCAATTTATTTATGTAAATTGTATATGATATTAAAAGCCAAACAATTGTAAATACCCGCATAGCATGTAGATAAAAATAAACCGTTGGATCAATTTATGACGCATCTGTGTTTACTTTATAACTTGCTTGTATGTATAGTTTGAGGATCGGAGTTCGAAGTTTCGTATTATCTAGCTATGAAATTCCAAAGTTGACCCAACCCCTATTTTTTCTTTAATTTATAACTCGATGGTAATACGTAATACACCTACAGTATACCAATTATGAAAATCTCAAGATCTATTAAACTAGTAATGATAATAAATCCTGGAAAAAAAAAATGCGCAATGCCATTTAAAAAGCATTAGGTGAGCGTTTTTTTTTTTGTGGTTTGGGTACAAAAAAACAGAGGGTTTAGAAACATTAATAGTGTCTTATAGAATTAAAAAAAAAAAAACAAAAAAAAAACACAAAACAAAACAAACGTGATTTAAATGTTTGAAAGGAGCTCTCTAGTGAAATTGATTAGTTCCCATAAGACCATCAGATAACCCTACTGAAAAAGTTCTTAGGAAATCTCCTTAAAAAAAAAGAGAAAAAATTCTATGGAAAATTGGCATATGGAGAAAATAACTTCCATAGAAATTTTTTAAGGAACCGGCGGTGCGGTTCCATAGAGAAAATTTTACAAAAAGTCTATAGAGATTCAAGAATAAAAGTTCGTTATTTTTTTCTCTTTATACTTTCTATATGTTTTACTCAGATAAATAAAAGCAAAAACATTAACATTATTACTGTTTTCAAGTTCAATATCGTTTTTGGATGACCCATTTGGGTATGAAAAATCGAGTTACATCCAAAAATGCAATAAAATTTCTAACGGGTTGGTAACTTTTCGAAATAAACGCACTTTTTGGGCAGAAATAAAAAAAATCAAAATTTTTTTTTCGTTGATTCTAGTTAAAGAATAAAAAATAAACACTATTTATTCTTATGCATATTTTGATTTTTCGCATAGAAAACAGGAAATTGTGTAAAGTAAATTTTTATATCATTTCTAATTAGGTTGAGAAGAACGTTTATTCCGTTGAAAATCGACGGTTTTTATCAACTCTATTTATGCTGATAAATCAACGTTTAAAGTGAAATTGTACTTAAGCGTTGAGTTTTGAAACGTTAATTATCAACACTTATAACCATTGAAAAAACACTTATTCCGTTGATTACTAGAATTTTTTAGTGTGCTGTCGATATATTTCTCCTTACAAAACTTCTATAGACATTTATTCTCCATTCAAAATTTGTAAGGAGATTTATATTCCATTGACCTCTATTCTTTCTATAGACATTTTTTATGGAGCTTGTAAGAATCTCTATGGAACTTAAGTTACTTCTAAGGAGAAATCTGCTCCTTTCAAATAACTCTATAGAGAAAATACGAATCTCCATTGACTTTTTATATTTTTATGGAACTTTTAAAAAATTCTATAGAATTCATCGACTTTCCATAGAAAAATACTGATTTCTATAGACATTTCTGAGGACATTTCCAGCAGGGAAGAAAGAAAATAAGTATTGACATTAACATGGGCTCTTATGGGACTAAAACTTTAAAAAGTCATAATTTAAAATCTAGCATGATGACCCCCCAATTTTTTTACATTTTTGATGATATCATATCTTAATGTATCACTGTGCAAAATTTCAGATTTTTCTTTTTTTACAATTTTTTTAGTCAAATCGAGCAGTACCTAATTTCCCAATTGTTTATGCACATGTTCATTATACCCATGAAAGTTAGAAGTAACAGTCGTATTATATTTCTTAGCAATTCAATTTTATTGGTATATAATATAACCTTCCTTATACAGAACAAATGAACTTTTTTTTATTAAATTAAATTAATTTTTTTTAGATTATAATAAGGTACTTTATTATAATTATTTTATATCTTAATTGAATTTTATTTATGACTTACGCGTATTACCTTATATGTTATAAGAATAAGTATAATTAAAATTCATAATAATATCATATTGAATTGAAAATAATACATGAATAATTAAACAACGTATAACGTATATATTTTACAATGGGACATTAATCGTGTTATTATATTTAATAAGAGAGAGAGAGAGAGAGAATGAGAGAGAGAGGAGAGAGAGAGTATTAAGTGGTCAGTTTTTGATGGGCAATTTTAAGTAGTAAAATCGATTCTGTATTATTGTTATACAATAATTATTATTATAATATAGGACAAAAATAGTTTACAGCAATTTTCTTTAAGAAATCGTTTAATTTTTATTTTTTTTTTATTTTTTTTCACATACTTGAGATACTAATTAAACATATTTACAACATCAATGCTCTCAAAAATATTGCATAGTGGTTTTAAACTGGCAAAATGAGTTATTTTCCTATGCCATTCATGCTATTGAGTGATCCAACATGGCGTCGACTTTAACATGAATGCATAGACCTTATATTGGCAGCACCGCCTGTGATTGACTAAATCGGTAATCAACAAATTTGAATCAAATCAGTAAACCTTTGACAAGAAATAAAATCGTAATATTTAAATAATCGATAGTAAATCATGTTATTATATAACATTTCAATATTACTTTTTATATAAGTTACTAACATATATTATATATCTCTCATCAACACAAATACACAGAGAAAAAAAAATATAGCGGCAATATATTTGTTTATAGTATATTTTTTTTTATTAATAAAACCAATAAGAGTACATACATAAGTGCAACAAAACAATGATGTCTTATCGGTGGGTGCTTAATCAACATAATATAAAAAAGTTAGTAAGCATAAAACAATATTAAAATATTAAAATACATAAATAATAGTAACGATTTAAAGGCATTGAACACATGAAACAAAAAACTTTTCTTATATTCTAACATACTGGAATACCAACGTTGATTTGGTCAAATTCATTGATTTCTTATTTATTTTTCACTATTAATGGCAAATGCAGTGACGTCACAGCTCGCATAGTTCACGCACGTGTAAAACTAGTGAGCTGTGACGTCATTGACCGCATGAGAATGTAAAAATAAATTAGAAATCAATGACTCCTACGAAATCAACGTTGATATTAAGGTATGTTAGGATATTAGACATGTATTTTTTTGTTCTATAGCTTGAAAGTGCACTTTTGTTGCACTAATTGACTTGGTACTTCACCTGAGGATTGTCTTTTGTTTTGAAGAGCATAGACTTATGTTGTCAACATAATGACTGCGCTTTGATCATTCATAACTTAAACATTGCATTGTTGTAGCTACTTCTTTGTGAAGTTTTCCACTCAAAAAAGCAGACTCGTCTTATAAATGATGAAATAGAACCATCACTTTTCATCTCTCTGTTAGCTCGTCTCTATATGTATATTGTATATTATATTATCTATCTATATCTATATGATATGTATGTGCATGGAAATACTACGGGAATACGCTTTAGTATAACATTTGCTTATAGAATGAAACTTTTATTTTTATTTATTTATTCTTTTTCTATTTTCTTTGAGAAATCGGGTAATTTTTGTTATTTTTATAATTCTTGCATACTTTGAAAATTTATATCTACACCTTGCACATACAGAATTTGTGATTCGATGCCATACTGAAGCAACGAATAACATTGCTCAGCATAGAACAAACGTTGTTTTTAGGCTACAGTATTTCACAGTACAGTATTTCACCCTCTCTCGTGGGGCTACATTAACATTCTGGTAAAAATTGTCATCAGTTTTGAAGATATCCCATTTCGTGTTTATTCATTAAAAAGCACAATGTTGTTTCATGTGGTCTATTGCTATAATATGACTTTAATCACTGGAGCTATTCATTGCTCTAATATAGCGTCAAAGCGCATTCTCATACTTTTAATACATGTACTCTATAATTATAAATTATCAATAAAGAATTAAAAAAAAAAAAAAAAAAAGAAGTTAAATTCTGGGCTACACCGAAAGGCGTAACAATGCTTTCCTCCTTTTTTTTTTTTTTTTTTTTTTTTTTCCTACATTGATTTTTTTTCAGTTTTTCTATCAGTGTAAAGCATAATAATATACTATATAACATAATAATATATGCCATTTATAGAAGTCAACTTGTATAATATGAAGCCTGTTTTATTACGTTATGCTATATAGAACTATATAATGTTTTTTATATTTATTTATTTTATAACTGGAGAACGTTCAAGAATTCATTGACTGGTTTTTTTATAATTTATCATACATTGTAATGACATTAAAGTTGATTTTTATATCAATTTATGAAACATTTGTTACTTTATTGTTATTTTGTCACTTATGTTATAAATAAGGAAAAAAAAAAGTTTTGTAATTGTGTGACTTTTTAAATGTCACATTTCTAAGTATTCTGTGCAATGGATTTTTATTTGTTTATTTAGTTTTATGTGTAATATTTTTAATTAATAATTGTTAATATGATCATAATTAAGTTAATAGAAGCCTTGCATTATCTTTGCGCTCAAATCACAGAACAGTGCAGTTTAGGAGAAACCTTTTTTTTTATATATATTTTTATTTTATTTTTTATTCTCATTATATTATTTCGTAAGCTCAGTTTATTGCGACCTATAGAAAGTGGACTCACTTTAAAAGCTTTAAGGGTTGTATTTAAATGGCTTGCATCTCAAAATCTTAAAAGAAAACTTGCAAACTTTATGATGCCATTTGAAAGTTAATAGTAACAGCTACCTATGATAAAAATTTTAGAACTCATGACCATCAGATAAGAGAAAAAAAAATTATTGAAATTAACATGGGCTCTTATGGGACTAAAATTTCAAAAAATCATAATTTAAAATCTAGCATTGTGGTAACCCCCCAAAATTTTCACATTTTTGAAGATACCTTATTCTAATGTATCACTGTGCAAAATTTGAGATTTTTCTTTCTTTACAATTTTTTTTAGTCAAATCCCGTAGTACCTTCGTATAGTATTTTTGTCATAAATGGGGGACAAAAAAAAAAAAAAAAAAAAAAGTGTACTGGCCTATATATTTATCACCATCAATATGGCGTCTCTGGAATACTTAAAGGATGCAGTTAGCAATTCTTATTTTGCCATTCATAACAATATGTGCTCACAGTTGTGATAATATATTTTACTATTAAAAAAACAAGCGCTAAATGTTGTTCTTATGAGAAAAACATGCAGAATTTACATGGCAATATATATATATATATATATATATATATATATATATATATATATATATATATATATATATATATATATATATATATATATATATATATATTTTTATCAAAATCATGTTTTGGTGCAACATTACGAGATCCGCATGTTTTTGTTATATTTTGACACGAAAAACTGGAAATAATTGTGTAATTGAAAAAAAAAAAAAAATAAAAATAAAAAAAAAAAAAAAAGGTTAGTACGTCAATTGAATACTGACCTAAAATAATAAAAATATTGTTGTTATGTTTGTTACACCTTACACCTTCGCTACTTTTTACACAATAGAAAAGGTTTTTTAAATTTATTCAAATTTTTTCAATTTTGTTTTTGTTAAATTAAATGGTAAAAAGTTAATTTTGAAGTCATAATGCGTTCGAGACACTTGCTCTCTCTCTCTCTCTCTCTCTCTCTCTCTCTCTCTCTCTCTCTCTCTCTCTCTCTTCCCCCCCCCCCCCCCCCCCCCCCAGTAAAACAGACTTAGATGCGAATCACAAAAGCACTTACATCATCTAATAAAAAGGCCGTAAGACCCCGCACGCAAGGATTTCTAAGTATTCTAAGTAAGCATAGTTAGGGAATTCTAAGGCCTTTTAGATGACCTAACCAACTGTATGTGGTTTGATGACTCGCACCCTTGAAATACTGTTTATATCGGGTTGGAATGGTATATGTCTAAAACGGTCGCGGGTATGTATTTTGAGTGAGTATCATTGCACCAGGGGTGGCAGTGGTGAATTTTAATCTACCCTACGTATGGGAAAATGTCTATACATACGGTATATTTTCTAATCTATTCTATTAGCATCGGGAATCGCAAGACAAAGCCAATCTTTAAGAAATCTACTCCATTTAGAACGTAGAATTTTAAGTTTAGCGTACGTTATATTATACTGAATACACTTTAACATGTCTAAGACTAATTAAAAAAAAAAAAGAAAAAAAAAACAAAAAAAAAAAACACACGATGTGTAGCATGGACGTGAACGTGGTCAAATAATACATCAAATGTCTGCACTGCAATAATTTAATCTTATATGAATCTGTGTTACCATATTATGCATTATTGCAAATAAAAAACTGGAAGGCCAGATTCAACTCTTGCTCGCTAACTCCACAAAGTGCATATATTATTGAATGTTTCTTTGACGATGCTTCTTAGAAATCGCAAGGAAAGCAGCGCGGGGTTCCTTTTAGTGACGACAATTTCATCAAAGTATTTTTATCTTTCTTCACTTCTCTTGCTCGCGCCCTTCACTGAGACAACAATCGCTACGATTGACTCGCGCTTTTTTTTTTTTTTTTTTTTTTTTTTTTTTTTTTTTTTTTGCACGTGCAAGCTATTGGCATTGATTTCTTTTCTATTTCAAACATTTATAAATGTATCGCACTCGTATGGAAGGGAAGTTGTATTGTATGTACTGTACTGCAAAAAAACTTTTTAAGTGTATTTAAACTTTGTCATGTTCTCTACCTCTTTTAAATTATTTCAGTTTGTTACTAGTAATGAAGCAAATAATAATAATTACCGGCTTTTTATAGGGCTAAATCAGGCGTACAACCTCTCAATTTAACCCAACTGTTTAGCAGTACAGTCAGTTAGAGTCTTTGTTAGTAAAACATCAACATATAGCATGAAAATTATATTAATTAATTTTTGGATAATTTTTAATTAAAGTTGTTAATTTAATAACTATTAGAATTTTAAATTTAAGTTAAGTTTCCTTTCACTTAAATTTATATACTTGAGAATAAACCCTGTTCGTAAACCCTGTTCTCTTGCACCAAAAAATGCGCATTCCATTTAAATAACCAAAGCTGATCGTCATTTTAGGAGCAGAGAATAGGGTTTATGAACAGCATTAGTATATATACTTAAAAATTTTGTAGAAAGAAAAAGAATAAATAAATAATGCTTCTTGGGAGAGAATTAAAATTGGTACATAAAAATTAACATTCATTTTTTTTTATTTTTTTAAATTACGTATAATATTGCCACAATAAATTATTGATAGACGCGTATTTTGATAATTATATATTTTTTATTGCGGGTATTTTTACCCTGGTTGAGAGAGTGGTGACCACAAGGTTACGTTATATATTTGTCTATACCTTGTCCTCTAGTACTTTCTATCTAACCACATTTACTTACTTACTTATACGTCGTATTTCTATACCTTATTCTTGGTCTTGTAAATATACCTTACGTATTTAATTACTGGCATTATTACGACTTCATTAAATTAAGAATATATATCTCAATTTTTAGTTGACCTATTACAAGTATTAGCCACAAAATAGTTATTTGATACTTATCATGAGGACTTTTTTTTTCTGGGGTCAAGTTTTTTCTTTTGCAGGAAAAAAAAGTTAAAGTGACTCTCCAGACCAGACAACATGTGCTTTTATTTCATTAAACACTTAATGGGATTCCCAAAAATACAATTATTTTGTCCAAGTACCCAATCGTGATGCCTTAAAGCCATAAACCACATAAAAAAACATGTGCTTTTTAATGAATAAACACGAAATGGGATCTTCTAAACTGATGACAATTTTTACCAGAATGTTAATGCAGCCCCACGAGAGAGCGTGAAAATACTGTAAAGTATGCAATTTGAGTATTTGAGTATGCAATCAATGAATTATTTATTGAGTACTATAGGGTAAACTAGCACGTATACCACTAGTGCTGTACTATATACATTGATTTTACTGTATATACCGGTATTGCGCTATAGTACACTGGGGAGAGCACATTCTAGAGGCAATACATTTATTGACCAATGCAGATAAAAAATAACGACTTTGGGTAAACGTTTGGTGTGTTGCCTGGATAGCTATTTCACCTGTAGTTATCATTGTTATAAAATTTACCTTTGTACTACCTGAATAGTAGTTGTCATATTTACGAGGGTCATTCAAAAAGTTCGCGGACTACCATACAAAAATTTTAAATATCCAAAAATTAAATTTTGTAATAGAATTAGTGTTATTTTAGTAGATTGTCCCTAAATTTTCAGCTGGCTGTGTTATTTTTTTTTAAGCTTTATAGCCGTTTCAGTAAAGGTCCGAAAAAACGTGCTATTTTACGTTTTGTAGAACTTTGCAGAACTCTAAAATTTAGCCTACTTGCCCGATTAAAATTTTTCTTGCGTCATTTTGTTCCTTTAAAGTTAGTGCATCAATACTGTAAATATCAATTTTATATCAAAAATAAAACCCATTTAAATTGGACTCGTCCTAAAAATTCATGAAAAACAACAATGTCCATTTTTTGTCAAAATGCGGCAGCCTCTTTTCAAGTTAATTTTGTGTTCATGATTTAGACCGAACATGCAAGTTACGCACACAAAACAAAAGTTTGAAATGTACTCTTTCAAATAATGTTAAAATCAAGATGTTATTTTAAATTTGAGGTTACAATATTATGCATAATACAAAATAAGTGCAAATTTTCATGGTAACAGAAGGCTATACTTTGAAGCTTCCTTTATCACACTAAAAATTCACTTTTTTAGACTTTTAGTAGTTGAAATTAAAATATATTTTGTCCTTAATATTTGTATATAAACTGCAAATATGTATCTTTTGATGCTAAGTTTTTACAGCACATTAAACTTTACGACAAGTGCATTGATATGCACTATTTTTCATTTTCTAGGACCTTACTTCACTTAAAGTAGAATCCTGAAGTCATGCCGCATGCTTGAAGGCTGAAAATTTAACCCTGATCTATTGAAATGTGTCCCATAGTTGGCCAGTAGTTACTTTTTTTCTAGGTGGTACATTTATATGGTAGTCCGCGAACTTTTTGAATGACCCTCGTACATGATTTGCCTTCGTACTACCTGGATAGCTATTCACCTGTAGTTATCATTTATATAAAATTTATATTTTTACTACCTGGATAGTAGTTATCATATTTACATATTAGAATTATACCTTTGTACTACCTGGCTAGCTACTTCACCTGTAGTTATCATTTTTATAAGATCTATAACCTTAAAGCCCTTGTCAACTTACTTTTTTATCATTTAGAATACTAGATTGATAATTACCATACCTTATTATCCATGAATTAGACACCAACACGTTGATTTTGTATTTATTTTCATTTTGACTGTTCTCACGCATCTGACGTTACAATAAACCGATGGAGCCGTGATAGGGGTAAAGAACTTGAGGGAGGGGCTTAAATTTATCACGTGACCAGAGCGGTGACTGTAATGCTGTTCGTAAACCCTGTTCTCTGCACCAAAAATGACGATCGCCTATGGTTATTCAAATGGAATGCGCATTTTTTTGGTGCAAGAGTACAGGGTTTACGAACAGCATTTTGTAATTGGCATTGGTACATTGTGACGTCAGATACGTGATATAATAGTCAAAAAGAAAATAAATACAAAATAAACGTGTTGGTGTCTAATTCATGGATAATAAGATATTTTAATTATCAATATAGTATTCTAAATGATAAAAAAGTAACTTGACAAGGGCTTTAATGGAAAGAATAAATTACGTAATTTATGCTGCATTTATGTTGTTATGTAGCATAAATGATGCTAATAGCAAATAGTAATGGTGTACAAAATAATATTTATGCTATGCGTAACATAGTTTTTATGCAATATATCATAGAATGTGCTGTAAAAAACAGATGGTGCTAAAAATGAACTCTCAGTATTTTTTTTTTTATTCGTCCTTACAACTTATATAGCTATCATGATTTAACGTAAAGATTGTATATTTAAATGAAGTAAAACAATTATATTAAAGACAATGTCCTAATGTATAATTCAGTAGATAGGTTTCTCATATTTTGTGTGTCATTTGCATAACATGGTTGTTGATATTTATTGACATTCAATATGCGTACCTTGATTTTATTATTTGTTTATAAACTACACTGCCATATTATAGGCTTACATTCGTTTAGAATAATAAATAACAACAGGACTTAAAAGTGAAGTAGCATACAAGACGGACATTCAAATTTTCTATGTTTCTGTAAATATAATTATGTGTTGTGTTTTTAAATGTGACAAATGAATATTACTATATTCAATGGTCTGTTATAAAAATTAATTAATTTATATTTATAATATCAAGATATAGCATTTATCAGTAGCCAAGCCTCTTAAAAAAAAAAAAAAAAAAAAAAAAAAAAAAACTTTGCGAATAAAGTCGATTATTTAATTTATTGCAATGAAATTCGGTTTCGTTTTACAATATACCATTGTTAAAGATTTCAAGATTGGTTACAGTTAAAATGTGGATTTTTTTCTTCTTCTTTTTTTTATTTTTATTGTTATTGAAATTAACATTGAGTCGATCTTTTGTGTCTAAAACGAGTAATTTGTTTCCCTTATGTCTTTAATTTTTCCAAACTATCAGCTAAGGCTATTGTTATATGAAAAAAACAATTAAAAAAGAAATCAGATAAAAGCTTTGGCTTTTAGCTTGAGCCAATGCATTATTATTCCCTAGAGCACAAATGTTGATATTTTGTAATTTAAGTGTTATAACATAATGGAGGTTATCGGTTTAAAAAATTGTTAAAAATTTTCTATGGCTTAAAACACGTAAAAGTATGTCTAGTATTTCTCATTTAAATTTCTCCAAAATCGGTGGAGTAGTTTTCTCAAAAATCGCAAAAAACGTGTTTTTCTCCATAAGCGTAATGTTAAATTAGGGGACCCTTAGCTTTCCCCGCAGTACCCCGCGCGCTAAACCGATAACGTCCATTCTTATGTTACGTAGTATTATATCACTGTACAATATAGCATAAATTATGTTATTATATACATAAATGTTGCTGCATTGAACTAGCATAATTAAAGTAAAAATAAACCATGGACCAAAATATAAGAATACAGTAATGCAGTAATCTTTTAGCAGTATAGAGACAATCTTTTTTTTTTAAACTTCACATATTGTATCATATTTTAAAGTGGACAGATTACATATCATCATATTTTTTACGCATAGATATATCATATTAATCTTTTTATTTATATTATATTCATAAAATTTATAATGCATATTAAAAAAAAAAATAATAAAAAAAATAAAAAATAACTTGCATATAATTGTACTGACCATCCTGCCTAGACGTTTCCACGGTTTGTATATATGTATCTGACAAATTTATTATCAAAAAAGGCTAAATAGTAACTCTTTAAATAATTTTTTACGTGTACTCTTTGTACAAGCAACGGATGAAAAATATAATTAAATTTAATTGACTTTTTTTTTTTTTTTTTTTTTTGCGATAATAATTTTTCTTGATTGAAATCAATTTATATCTTAATTATTATTTGAAGTACAGTACATACACTTATATACGAGATAATATAAGTGTTACCATATTAATATATACCCTACAGTAATATAATTTTAATAAAGAATTACACTATGAAAACAGATATCTGGCGTCCATTCAGTATTCATATAATTAGACATAGGTATAGTTTGCATAATACTAAAATGTTCAGAACTCGTGATTATCAGATAAGACAGAAAATAATTATCGAAATTAATATGGGCTCTTATGGGACTAAAACTTCAAAAAAATCATAATATAAAATCTATAGCATGATGACCCCCATTTTTTTTTTCTTTTACATTTTTGAAGATATCTTATCTTGTATTCAGATGGCTAGTATCTAAAAATCTAAAAAGAAAACTTCCAAATTTTATGATGCCATTTAAAAGTTAATAGTAACAGCTACCTATGATAAATTTTAAGAACCCATGACCAACAGATAAGAGAGAAAATAATTATTGAAATTAACATGGGCTCTTATGGGACTAAAACTTTAAAACAAACTATAATTTAAAATCTAGCATGGTGACCCCCCAATTTTTTTTTTACATTTTTGAAGATATACCTTATCATAATGTATCACTGTGCAAAATTTCTGATTTTTCTTTCTTTACCACTTTTTAGTCAAATCCAGCAGTACCTGACTTAATAGCTTTCTCAGTGTAATATTTTTTAAAACTAAAACAGAAGATAAATTGATTTATTTAATATCGCTATAGAGCACACTACGTGTATCTATCTGCATAAACAACAAAGTTCAAAACAATGTGTAACAAGATATGAGTTTCGACTTTGCTGCTTATGTAGATATACACCAATAAAGGCATAGAAAACATGAAACAACATGTTCTAAACACAAAATGGGATGTACTGTACAACAACGATGATAATTTTTACCAGAACGTGAATGTGGCCCCACAAAAGTTTGAAAAAAAAAATGTAAAGTATGCAATTTTCCTGTATATGACGTCATAAACAGGCAAAAACTAGTATTAAAATGTTGTCCGGGTTGCATAAATCGAAATTTTCTGATCACTGCTACGGGGCTACTGTTGGGCTTTGAAACCAACCAACGTTATTTATGTAAGTTCCATCAAGTGTTTTGTGATGTAAATGTTTATGTTTCCATGTTGTCTATGCCTATAATAATTGTGCTCTTTAAGGTAGGTATATTTAAGTGATGCACTCTCACGTTTTGATACATGTATGTATGTATGAGAGGCTTGTCAATCATTCGTTCTTTACGTATTAATTGTATAATTGACCTACTTAATTACCTGCACAGAGAGAAAGAGAGAGAGAGAGACTGGATTTGTGTTATACAGTTCAACTTAAAGGAATAGACCAGAGAAAAACATGAGCATTAATATCACAAAACACTTGATGGGACTTACATAAATAACTTTAGTTTTTCCCAAATTCTTCCGCAGTAGTGATCAGAAAATTTCGATTTTTGCAACCCGCACCATATTTTCATACTAATTTTTGCATGTTTCTGACGTCATAAACTTAAATAGTCATTTAAATTGCATACTTTACAGTTTTTTCACGCTCTCTCGTGGGGCTACATTAACATTCTGGTAAAAATTGTCTTCAGTTTTGAAGATCCCATTTTGTGTTTATTCACTAAAAAGTACATGTTGTTTTATGTGGTCTATGGCTTTAATATGTAATATATATTATACCATTGATTAATTTCTTAGAATTACATTAAAACAATAATGTCAACAATATAATAATTCATACAAGTTTTCCTTATTAGTAAGCGTTTGGAAAATGTATTACATTGTTACATTTTATAAACAATGGCGAAAGATTTTGTATATTATATAATATATTATATCGGTATATATAATATGTTATCTAATTAATTAAAATTTTAATTACGTTTATGTACCGTAAATTTACAGAGAATACATAGCTTTAATTATTATTGAATTTCATATGGGAGGTAAATTATTATTTTTACTAATTATTCTGTATGAAGATTGGTTATATTATTTTAGTTTTTATTTCAAAATTATTCATATATATATATTGATATTGAAAAATTACCAAAGTTCGTTCTATAAACTACACACAACTCTTGAGCCAGTTTTGAAAAATTTCCTCTGTTAAAAACATCTGATCATAGATTGTTCTTAATGTAAGTAGATAACTTATGTAATCCAAAGAGGATACCTGGTGAAAAGTAAGGTATTTGTATTAAATAGGTAATCCAAAGCGCGAAAATGCACTTCCGGTGAATTACGTGTATCGATTGTTTGATGCCTCTGTTTTTAGAGCCATAAAAACTAATGTAAATCAAGTAAAGTTTCAGCTCTCGTGTAAGTGAATAGTGGACTTTGGTCTCACATAAGTGATAATGTAAGAAACTTCAATTCAGTGCTCGCATTTTAGTGTTATGCTCTAGAATTTGGGGATTATCAAATTTAAATGAGAGGTGATGTAAAAAAAGCATTTTTTATCACTTATTATGGCGCATATTTTTTGAATTTGTTGCCTGGCTGACCAATGAAAAATAGGCTACAAACACTTCGAAATCATATATTTTCTCTTATCACAATTTTTTGGTATCGTAAATTTTTTTAATTACATGGATAAATAACAAAAATTATTGCTATGAATTAACCAATATATAAGGTAAGAAATAAACATTTAATATTAAAACTGATAATAAATACACAAATTGACTAAGCGAGTGTTTGATGCCCCAGCTGTTTCCTGTTTTGTGGGCGGAGCTTCTCTTTGGATTACCTGTTTAATATAAATTCCTTAGTGAAAAGTAGTGGTCAGCTGGAGACGTGTATTGCGGGTCAAAATTACATTGATCAAATGGGCAACAAAATATAACTTCCAGGATAAAATAAAATTAAATGCAACAGAAAATTGAATAACGATATTCTCTTTGGATTACCTATCTATAGAAATACCTTACTTGTTCTGTAAAGTAAGGTGAATCTCAATAACAGTGATTGGCTGACCAACAAAATACGACATATTCATTGGTTGATCTTGTTTTTTGAGCCGATAAAAGTGAGTCGCATATTAAGACTTGAACTTTTTTTTTTTGGGAAGTTTCTTTCATAAATTCAAAGTTCATAAAGAAGAAAATAACAATGATTGACCATATGTATAAACGTAGTAAACAGGTAACGACGTCATAACCAGCTGTTTTTAACAAAGGAACATTTTCGAAGCTGGCTCAATATTTGTGTGTAGTTTATAGAACGAGCTATAAACGATCTTAAAAACAATTTGATGACGTCATGATGTGTGACGTCACATGAAAAGATTTGTGTGTACATTATATTTATGGCTAATTACATGAAATAAGTAAATAAATAAACAAGGCAAAAGTATATACTGTATATATTTTTATTCAGAAAGTAGAAGCGTAACCTTTTAATCGTTAGAAGCCACCCACAAAATAGTAAGGTATATAACTAATTTGCATTAAAACAAGGTGTAAAATATGTGCACTTGTCCGGTTAATAATTAATAAAAGTAGAAGAAGTTATGCCATAAATAGAAGTTATAACAATTTCAAATGTACTATACCTTGGCATTCCATTCTTATAAGCTCAATATGGATTGGCTTGCTACAACTTGCGACTGCTTTATGCAGTATATGAAAGTGATCCAAATATTTTTGCTATTCAACCTTTTTTTTTTTTTTTTTTTTTTTTTTTAAACGTTAAGAATATTTTGCTATTGTCATATTATGAATTATGATGTTTTTTTTTTTATTATTTGCAAGTTTTTCTTGTGGTTATATAATTTTTGCTGAAAATCATGCACATAATTATGTGTTTGTTTGTTTGTTTGTTTGTTTTTTTTTGTTTTTTTTTTTAACTGTTTGATTTTACGAACGCAAAATTTGTAGCTAGTATTCGCAAAATAAAAAAAAAAAAAATAATAAAAAAAAAATAAATATGTACTGCTTCTATAGGGTGTGTAATGTGTATTATAGTATATTATATACGCATGACGTCATATTTAATGCACTTCGATGCCATACTGGAGTAATGAATAACAATTCTCAGCATAGAACAAACGTAGTTTTTAGCTACTTTCTTTGCAAAATCAATAATTTTTTGTTATTATTTTTCTCACATACTAAAGATACTAATTCAACCTGTTAACAACATCAATGCTCTCAAAAATATTGCTTAATATTTTTAAACTTGCAAAATGAGATATTTCCCTATAGGATGGTTCATTCATGTTAAAGTCAACGCCATAATTGAGCGCTAAATAATATTGGGCCAGTATAGGAAAATTACTCATTTTGCCAGTTTAATAAAATATTTCGCATTATTTTTTAGAGTATTGATCCTGTAAACATGTTGAATTATAGTTTCTCAAGTAAGCAAGAAAAATATAATAATAACAAAAAAAATCACTAATTTCCCAAAGAAAGTAGCCAAAAAATTCATTGCTCAAGGAGAGCTTTGAAATGAATTCAGAATGACGTCATGCGCACACACCCTATACCGGCCAATGTATTGAGTTATCCAACATGGCGTTGACTTTAACATAAATGCAAGCATCCTATATAATAGCTATAGGGTGTATGTGGATGACGTCATATTTAATGCGCTTGAAGGCCATACTGGAGTAGCTCAGCATATGATAAACTTCGTTTTAGGCAATTTTCTTTACAAAATCTGTTATTGTTATTTTTCTCACATACTTGAGATACTAATTCAACAAAACAGCATCAATGCTCTCAAAAATATTGCATAATGTTTTTAAACTGGCAAAATGAGTTATTTTCCTATGTCACCCATGTTATTGAGTTATCCATCATGATGTAGACTTTAACATGAATATGCAAGCATCCTATATAATATAAGAGCTATGAGAACTACAGACTAAAACGATATCTCAGTTGATATTTGAGACCACATCCGTTTATATAATTATCAATTGATAAAATTGTATAATAATATATTATATAAATTTCACTATACATAATGTTACGTCACTACGTTATCACTTATCACTATTGCTTGCAGTCGATGCTACACAATAATAAATATATATTTCAGCCTGTGCCAACACATTCTTTCACTTGTTCTCTTATCATTTTGCACAAAATAACTTTGTATGTGTAAAGAGGTGTGTTTGTGTTACTTATGTTAACCAATGTTATTATAACTCAATGTTATCGTTATGTAATGTATTGAGACTTGGAATACAATATAGGTTAGTGTAAGAAAAGCTTTTAAGTTCTTTATAATGGTTCATATCGGTGGTGATTTTGCACCAATGAGAGACGCGCTGGAGTGGAGTGTGAGCTCTAATTTAACAATTGGCTTTATGCGTTTTTTTTTTTTTTTTTGAGAAAAATACGGCATTGATACTAATTTTTTTATTAAAAAATAGGGGCAACGTGTTTTAGGCCTTTATTATTTTTTTCATTGCCGGTAAGAAGCATTCCCTTCAAAAAAAAAAAAAAAAAAAAAAAAAAAAAAAAAAAAAAAAAAAAAAAAAAAAAAAAAAAAAAAAAAAAAAGGAAATACTATTTTCTAAAGTTTATTTATTCTACGCGCAATTTTAAAAGAAATAAAATGATGCCTGGCTATTTTACTAAAAAATAAATATCTATATTGGCTTAGGGGCATTCAATGCAATCAGATGGAGATTTTGGTTGACACAAAACTCTAAGTAAATAATAAATAAACATGTTATTCCCATATGCCCATGGCCAGTAGTTACATTTTTTAACAAAATGACCGTACCATGCCTATACTACATTTGACTATAGATCAATACACAGCTGAAAATAATTTTTCCGTTCTCTTCTTCAAGCATATCAGTGTATTTACTTTTCTATATGACTTCTTTCCATATTTATCAAAAAATAAAAATAAAATAATAATAATAATTTTTCCATTCTTTTCTTCAAACCTATCAGTGTATTTACTTTTCTACGTGACTCTTCTCTCCATATTATCATAAAGCTATATTGTATTTTAATTCTTGTATTTCTACAGTAAAATCAAAGAGTTAACATTATTCTAACGTCAGTAAAATTACTATATATATATATATGTCAATATTTATTTAAAATTAGTTTTTTTGTTGAGTTGTTCGCGAGTCTAAATTTATTATATTTGTGTCTGGCACTTTTTGTTATTTTTAATTTTATATTTTCTAACTGCCTAAACCCATTGAGTTGTAATACGTGCCAAACGAAACGAAAAGCGAGAGAGAGAGAGAGAGAGAGAGAGAGAGAGAGAGAGAGAGAGAGAGAGAGAGAGAGAGAGAGAGAGAGAGAGAGAGAGAGAGAGAGAGAGAAAGAGAGAGAGAGAGAGAGAGAGAGAGAGATAAAAGAGAAACCATTTTAACAATAAAGTTCAAAGCCTCAACGAAAAGTCATAACATCTCATAATAGGCTAGATTTACGTATATATTTATTTAATTTATAACTTCTCCTCATATGATTTCTAATTATAAAACAAAATATGGTATAACATTGTTTTCATAATATATGACCTCGCATCGTACATACACAAATAACTTTTCTTGTGCGTTATTTTTAGTATTGTAATTTAGACTATACAAAAATATACAGTACCTTATAATAACGCCTTTTTTTTTTTTTTTTTTTGTTTGTAAAGTAAACTATTATTCTTCAGTATAGGGTGTATGCATTAATTTTGTAGAGTTTTGCTGATTTTTAAGTTTTTTTTTTTTTTTTTTTTTTTTTGTCATGTATAAGTTGTTAGCTTATTAAAATTTCTACAGGGTAATGAATTTTACAAATTTATAAAATGTTTGTAATTTCAAACCAAGGCAGCATAGCTTGTAGTTATATTAAAATATTATTGTTGAAATAAATGAAAGCTCTTCAAACATTGGAGTTGCTTCACAAAATATTTTATTTTAGGAAATAACCGCGAGTTATATAAAACTATAACAATATGTTATCAATTATTTAACTTTTACTTTGTTTTATATACCTCTCTATTACTACAGGGTGTATACGTATGACGCCATACATAATGCGCTTGGAGGCCATACTGGAGAAATGAATAAAATTGCTCAGCATAGAATAAACTTCATTTTTTTTTCTTTGCGATTTTTTTTTTTTTTTTTTTTTTTTTTGTTATTCCTCAAAATCCAAAAGAAAACTTACAAACTGCATGATGCCATTTGAAAGTTAACAGTAACAGCTACCTATGATAAAATTTTCAGAACCCGTCACCATCAGATAAAAGAGAAAAATATTATTGAAATTAACATGGGCTCTTATGGGACTAAAACTTTAAACATAATTCAAAATCTAGCATGGTGACCCCCCAATTGCATTTTTAAAGATACCTTAGCCTAATGTAGGCCTAATTTATCACTGTGCAAAATTTCAGATTTTTCTTAAATTTTTTTAGTCAAATCCCGAAGGCGGGAAATCAGGTACTGCGGGATGTGATTAAAAAATTGTAAAGAAAGAAAAATCTTAAATTTTGCCCAGTGATACATTAGGATAATGATATCTTCAATAATATAAAAAAATTGGGAGGTCACCATGCTATAGATTTTAAATTATTATTTGGTGAAGTTTTAGTTAGTCCCATAAGAGCCCATGTTAATTTCAATAATTATTTTCTCTCTTATCTGATAACGTCACAGGTTCTGAAAATTTTATCATAGGTAGCTGTTACTGCTAGCTTCAAATGACATCATAAAATTTTGGAGTTTTCTTTTAAAATTTTCAGATACAAGCCATATATATATATTTTATACAACCCTTAAAAATCATGCATATTTCTTTTTTGATCGAAATTCTAGCAATATTTAACTATAGGGAGTTAAGAGAGTTTATTGTCACCTCTCTCTCTCTCTCTCTCTGTCTCACTTGACGTCGTCTTAAATTGCTGTGACGTGTGTCTATATATATTGTACACTCATGTCATGTTAAAATTAAACTCATTGACCAGAACCGTCACACTAAAGGCCTGCTTTTTTTGTCTCCTTCAGTAACTATTTTATAAATAAGAATAATTGAAAATGATAAAATCTATATTAAGTGTTATAACTTTTTAAGTTAATGAAATTATTGTATGTCACAGGTCACAGGGCATTCGTGCACACATACAGTTTTTTCTTTTAATCTGTCCTTGTGTATATCATCCCTTATTACATAAGATTTCTCTTTGTAAAGTCTATACTTACTTATATAATGTAAGTTTTATTTTGTTTTATTTACATTTTAAGGGAGTAAGGTACCGACGTTGGCCATAGACTCAAACTTTTACCGTAAAAAAATCTAAAATTTTGCACAATGATACTTCAGCTTGTGATAATTTCAGTTTTTGGGAGTCACCGCGCAAAATAATTTTATATGATTTTTTGAAATTTTAAGCCCATAAGACCCAATAATTTTTTCGGGACGATGCAACATGTTGAAATTTGTATCACGTCTAGGCTAGCTACACAATGACACAAAATTTAGACCCAAAACAAGTCTAGTTTTTGAGATATAAGGTCGGTAACCTACTCCCTTAATCTGCACCAATACCGTAATTTACTATCGAAGAAAAATAATAATAATACACACAAAACAAACGTATATGAATACGTATAAATATTTTGTATGCATATTTTATCAGTCCCCTCTTTTGTCTCCGTGTAAAAAATACCTATGGTAAAAATAGCTAAAGCTAATTAATA
>OX439137.1:2287248-2318804 GCA_949318235.1 Ecdyonurus torrentis | reverse complement strand
ATGTGCAGTACCTTAAACCGAAAGTGCCTATCACCAAAATGAATGAAATTGAAAGAATGAAAGAAACTTCCCCAAAAAAAGTTCCAAGTCTCAACATACGACTCACTTTTATCGGCTCAAAAAACAAGATCAACCAATGAATGTGTCTTATTTTGTTGGCCAGCCAATCACTGTTATTGAGATATACTTTACAGAACGAGCTACAGTCCTTTTTCTCCATAGCATAAATTACGTAATTAATCCTTTTCCGTGAAATTTTTAACACAAATAGAAGGGGGTGTAACTTTATGTCAAAAACAATAAAGTCTTGTATAGTTCCCAAGGTCTGTGACCTTTATATATATATATATATATATAATATATAGTATATATATGGTTAAATTAAATGTGTCGTCATAATTTATTGCTTGTTGTCACGCTATTGTACGTAATTATACCTTAAATGTTATTAATTAATTTAATTTTTTGTTATGCCTAAATATACAAATAATAGATAGTACTCTTTCTCTTTGCGCGCATGTAATATTTAATTATGAATATTAACTTTATATATGGGACACACCTTTTTAATTGTTATTATTTTTCTATGTAAGTTATGTAAACAAATTATTAAATTTGCCTATGTACAAACAACAACAATAAAGGTTATTTAATGGTTAAGTTTGAATGGAAATTGCAAAATTATTTGCAAACTGGAGGGGGAAACGAATCACATGATGAGATTGTTTATTATATTATACAAGGAAGAATGATTGCGTTAAAGGCATAGACAACATGAAAACATTTGCATTTACATAACAAAACACTTGATGGGACTTACATAAATAACATTAATTGGTCTCAAAACCCAACTGTAGCGCCGTAGCAGTGATCAGAAAATTTCAATTTATGCAACCCGCACAATATTTTTATACTAGTTTTTGCCTGTTTATGACGTCATAAACAGGAATATTCACGCAAATTGCATACTTTACAGCTTTTTCAAGCTCTCTTGTGGGGCCACATTTACATTCTGGTAAAAAATATCATCAGTTTTGTAGATCCCATTTCGTGTTTAGAACATGTGGTTTCAATGTTTTCTATGCCTTTAAGTAAATAGTTGTAATAATTCATAAGTTTATAACTTTAATAACGCTTATAGTTTTTTTTAAAATTAATTCATTAATTTTTTTTTGGAATCTATTATGTTTTGAAAAGCGTTATTATTTTTTTTTAGTTGAGAATTTTCTGATGAGTGATGATCATTATAGGGTCTAAGAAAATAACACATTTTGCCAGTTTAAAAACACAATACAATATTTTTGAGAGCATTGATGCTGTAAATATGTTGAGAGTAATATGAACGCAAATCTCATATATATAAAATGATAACTCGAGTTGTAGTATAATATAAATAGAAATTATAAGATTGTAAGTAGAGACATTTTTGGCCTAAAATTAAAGAAACTGCACCAGTATTCACCTGAAATGATGAAAGGAAATCATAGAAACTCTCAATAGAGATTCTTTAGTTAAAATAATAATAATAATAATAATTTTATTACTAAGAAGCAAACAGGGCTATTTCAGCCATATTACATTAACCATTACCAAAAAAAGAAAAAAAAAAAAGAAAAAGAAAAAGAAAAAAAAAAAAAAAAAAAAAAAGAGAGGTAGCACGCACATTCAAATCATCATAGTTAACTATATATATATATATATATATATATATATATATATATATATATATATATATATATATATATATATATATATATATATATATATATATATATATATATATATATATATATATATATATATATATATATATATATATAAATTATATGGAAAAAGTTATCTAAACAATTACTATTTTACTTTCTTTTTTCTTTTCTTTTTCTTCCTTTTTTTTTTTTTTTTTTTTTCTTTAAGATGTAAATATTTACCTATTTACCGCTAAATAAATTACGTTTATACTAACAAGTTACTGTTTAAACTTTTTTCAACCAAGTTATTGGTTTGTACTAAAGAGTTACATCTATGTAACTGAATAATTTCTTAAAATTGAGTTTTCTTTGTATAATAAATTATTAATATACACTCAAAGCAGTCTTCAATGTCCCATTGCTCTGGATTTATTAGTTGCAGAAAAACCAGATATTATGTAAAATAATAATAATAATAATAATTAAAAAAAAATCAATTAAAATTGTAATATAAATGCGGAGATTATATGTCACGTGACCTATATATAATGTGAGTGGGTGTGTGGTGTACAGAACAACTATATTAACGACAAGTTTGTTACAGCACGCGCCAAACATACGACAACATAATAATATAATATAGTGTAGACATATACAGGGTGTACATAAAGTCTTTGGCAAATTGAAAGGCGTATAGAACACCTTGAACAAAAAAACTTGCCTAGTATCCAAACAAACCTAAATATCAACGTTGATTTGGCTGGAGTCATTGATTTCTAATTTATTTACCATTCTCAAAATAGCAGATGCGGGTTTGTGACGTCACAGCTCACCTGTTTCCGCGCTCGTGGACCATAGGCGAGCTGTGACGTCATACACCCGCATCGTGCCATTTAGTAAATGTAAAATAAATTAAAAATCAATTACTCCGGTCAAATCAATGTTCATAAACTGACATATGATGACCCAAAGCTCTTCCGTAGCCCTGCAAACTTGTGTTCATCCTGCGAGATATGCAACTTGTCCAGCAGTATATTTTACGTCAAAGTTACGGCTTTACTATATAGAAAATGTTGTAGTGGGTTGCATATCTTGCAGAAGGAGCGCAAGTTTGCGGGGCTATGGAAGGTCTTTGGGTCATCATATGTGAGTCAATGAACAGTTCTTGTCATTAGCTTGTTCTGTAAAGTAAAGTGAATCTCAACAACAGTGATTGGCTGACCAACAAAATAAGACACATTCATTGGTTGATCTTGTTTTTTGAGCTAACAAAATTGACAAAAATTGAGTCACATGAAGAGCACGGAACTTTTTTGTGTGGAGTTTCTTTCATTCTTATCAAGTTCAAAGTTCTAAATGAAGAAATAACAATGATCAACCATATGTATAAACGTAGTAAACAGGTAACGAAGTCATAATCAGCTGTTATAACAAAGGAACATATCGACACAAAAGTTGCACCGGAAGTCTGACTTTGCAGAACGAGCTATTATCTAACATTGAAGAACCCATTTTGTAAACCCCGAACTTCCTCTTTAGACTTTACTTACACCCTGTATGTATATATAAATTATGACATTATGTTATAGTTCAGAACAAGCAGTTAAAGATAATAGCAATATGTACTGTAATGTTGTAACATAGCATTGTAGTATGTTTATATCAATTTGTACTATATTATCTTGTTTTTTTATATAGCTATAAATTTTATTGATGTTTTATTGCATTGTAAAAAGTAGATTTTGAATATTTTGTTTCTAATAAATTGCGTAATTTATGCTGCATGTTCTTATTTAGCATAAATTGTAAAGGCATAAATAGTATGATTTGTAACGGAGTTATTATGCAGTATAGCATAATTTATGTCGTAATGAATAATGTTGCTGAAATCGGGCAATTATAATTCGAATCTATTTTAGACCGCTTCCACTCATATTTAAAAACTGCCTTTTTGTTGGTCAGGAATACTTAGGCCAGCATAGATTTTTTTTTTTTTTTTTTTTTTTTAAGCAAACAAAACTTCAAATCTCAATCTGAGCCTTATTTCTAGGTCCTACTAAGCTAGAAGAATATGAAAAAAATGCTTATAGTTGAAATAAACTTTTATTTCTGCGAAAAATGAGGGAAAATAATGTTTTCCCCTATGCTGGACAATGCATCAGGCACCACTAACATGGCGTCAAAGCGCATGTGACAAAAAATAAAAAAGGAACGAAAAAAAAAAAAAAAAAAAAAAAACGATTTTATTACTATTACAGTTCTGATATTATTATTATAGAGTACTATATGAAGATATTTATTTATATCAAAATATATGGGAAAAAAAATCAGAAATCTATAACTTATGTTTTTTTAAGTCCATATACGTTTATTTATTAAATACGATAGTAAGATAAACTGAAAAAACTTCATATTGTATAGGTAAACTATTATACACGCGATGTATAATAATTAATAATAATTCAATTAAAAAATAACTATTACGTAACTTAATTTATATATTATAAATATTCTCAATGATATTGTATATATACATATAACAATTAATATATTTGTATGTTATATTATTTAATTATACCATTAAAAAGTAATAACAATAAATAATATAAGTTTATTCATGACGTAATATGATTCTCATGAACATTTTCATGTGCTGTACTCGCTGAGCTTTCATACAAATTCTTTGGTGCACACTGAAAAAACAATCGCTAAACATTTTTTTTTTTTTTTTTTTTTTTTTTTTTGCTTGCCATATTGTGTTATTGTGCTATACACCAATCCCAGTCCCAGTCAAGACATTGTCTTATCGACAGGTAAGGACTTTCCAATTAATGGAAATTAACAGGCCACGGCCTAAGTACACAGCCCGGCATTCGCCATGACAGCCTAGAGAAACCGTGGAAACATCTAGGCAGGCTGGTCGGTGCAATCACATCAATCATGCACCTCCCGAATACTGTGCGTCGTCATGGAATGCATGTAAACATGCATCGTGCAACGTGTTGTGCTCTCACACTTCACGTACGTACCTAGCAGTGGCTCGAACCTATACTCGGTGAGGAGTACAGAGTTGCGAGTCAGCTGCCTTCACCACTCGGCCATACCAGCTCGGTAATGCATTTTATCATACATCAAACTAATGCTGTTCGTAAACCCTGATCTCTTGCATCAAAAAATGCGCATGCCATTTGAATAACCATAGGCGATCTTCATTTTTGGTGCAGAGAACAGGGTTTACGAACAGTATTATTAAAGCCATAGACCACATAAAACATCAAGTGCTTTTTAATGAATAAACACGAAATGGGATCTTCAAAACTGATGACAATTTTTACTGGAATGTTAATGTAGCCCCACGAGAGAGCGTGAAAATACTGTAAAGTATACAATTTGCGTGAAAATTCATATTTATGACGTCAGTAACATGCAAAAATTAGTATGACAATGTGGTGCGGGTTGCATAAATCTAAAAATTTCTGATCACTGCTACGGAGTTACAGTTGGGTTTTGAGACAAATTAAAGTTGTTTATGTAAATCCCATCAAGTGTTTTGTGATATAAATGCTTATATTTTTCTCTGGTCTATTCCTTTAAAGCGAATGTAAAAAAATCGATGCTAGTACATCAACAAGTCAATATGTATTCTATCAGTGTAAATAAATTGATTTCATAATTCTCATCGCCTGATTGTAATTAATTATTAATATTATTAAACCTGTTTTTATATATATATAGAAATATTATTCTTATAAAATATATTTAATTATATATGATCTAGCAATTTGATTTGCTTCAAGCAACAATTAAATTAAAAGTAATTAATTTATAAAACTTTTGTTTTTATATTTTTTAACTCTTTTTATACTGAAAGAGAAAGGGTGTGTAGTTTTGTGTTTATATGCACTTTTATATTTAAAGTCAATAAACACTCTATAATGTTGTCATGGTTACGGAACTATTTTAAATTTACACTTTTTATAATTATATAAATAAAAGAGTCAAAAGTAAAATTTAATAAAGCACGCATTTTTTTTTTTTAAGCGTAGAACATGTTTTGAACATAAAATTAGGCGTATACAGACAGAAGGCCCTACAACAAAAGACCCTACCTGTGAGCCGCTCGCCGATATATGCTTTACCTGTGCGCACAGCCAGGGCCTTTTGTCCGAGGGCCTTTTGTCCGCGGACCTTCTGACAATCTGTCAATCTGTCCTACCAATCAACGTTGATTATAGACTGGAGTCGTTGATTTCTAATTTATTTTCCATTCCAGAAATTGTGAATGCGCGGACTCTGACGTCACAGCTCGTCTGACGTCATTGTCCGCATTCCGCATCCTCCTTTTTGAGATAGATAATATATAGATAACATATTTTTATATATAAATAGAACTTCATGAACATAGATCCTATACTTAAAGCCATAGACCACATAAAACAACGCGTAAGGTTTAATGAATAAACACGAAATGGGATCTTCAAAACTTATGACAATTTTTACCAGAATGTTAATGTAGCCCCACGAGAGAGCGTGAAAAAACTTTAAAGTATGTCATTTGCGTGAAAATTCATGTTTATGACGTCAGAAACATGCAAAAATTAGTATGAAAATGTTATGCGGGTTGCATAAATCGAATTTTCTGATCACTGCTACGGGGCTACTGTTGGGTTTTGAGACAAACTAAAGCTATTTATGTAAATCCCATCAAGTGTTTTGTGATATAAATGCTTATGTTTTTCTCTGGCCTATTCCTTTAAGTGTCAATGAAAAATAAATTATGAATATTTTATTGCACGTTGCGTGTTTTTTTTTCTTCTTTTTTTCTTATTTTTTAATGAAACTGCGCATTTGGTTATAATTACAAAAGACAGTTAAAATTGAATATCTACCCTTATGTGCAAGGGGAGCGTATTTTTACATCATACATGAATTCAGAACCTTATAAAAAATCTTTGATTTTAAACGATTTGTGGGTTTATAGGTTTGACTAAATGATAGTTTCTTTCATGCTTATAGATTCAGAAAGTTATTTTCTTAATTTGTGTGGTATATTTAAGTATTAACGGCTTTAAATTGATTGTTTTAATTATGAGTTTAGTTATCATTGAAATTTCCTTTGATTTCTCAATTCTTGTGTACGTAATAAAAGACATTCAATATTATTGAAATCGATGCTCACTGCAGATAATTTGTTGTCGACAGCTGTTAACCTGACGTGTGATAAAACTTTTAATTTTTTATTATATCAAAATGTTCTCTACACCACCTGCTCTAGATTTGATGTTGATCTCAAAACTTTTATTTACTTTACTGTATTTTATATATAGATTTATGTTTCACTGGGAGGGTGCTTGCTTTTATTGCGGAATATTTTTATAGCATACTTGCACTGCTTTAACAAGTATACACTCTAAAAAAATGGTACATTACTTTAGGTACTAATCCTATAAGATAATCAGTTTAAGGGAGTAGGGTACTGACCTTTTATCTCAAAAAAAACTAGAAGTGTTTCCCGGGTCTCAATTTTGGTGTCATTGTGTAGTTAAGGGTTACACAATAAAAAATTTCATGATGTTTGACCGTCCCGAAAAATAGAAAAAAATATTGAAATTAGCATTGGGCCTTATAGGCTTAAAATTTCAAAAAAAGCATATAACATTAATTTGCACGGTAAACCCTCAAAATTTTTATGTATTTGAAATTGTCTCAAACTGAATCATTGTACAGAATTTCAGATTATTTTGACGAGAAAGGTTTGAGTCTAATGGCCGACGTCGGTACCCTACTCCCTTAAGGTTATTACGAGTAGTTAAAATAATGCATTTTAGCAAACTATTAAAAATAGCTATTTTCACTTAAAATAGCTGAAAGCAGCTATTTTTAATAACTTTCTAAAATGCAAATATTATTTTAGCTACTCATAATAACTTAAAAGTGATTGTGATTATCTTAAATAAGTTAGAACTTGTAACTAATGTAATGCACCAATTTTTAGAGTGTATACTTTTTTTTTATATAATACATTACTTCCTGTATGTATTAAACTTTCTGGAGTAATCTGAGTATGCAAATCAGAAACATGCAAGGCAACTTCATTTAAAAAAAATGATAAAAAAAAGACAATTTTAAATTTAATCCAGCTAAAGAGTTCTACATATCGGTCTATCCAACTTTTTTTTAGTGGCTTAAAGCACGTAAAAGTATGTCTATTTTTATATAGAGTCTTCTTTATTTATTTTGTTGTTTCTAGCCTCAATGCAGTATTTTTTATATTGTAATGTTGCTATTTTGTAATAACATAAATAATTATGCTGAACATCTTAACTATGTTATGTTATGTAGTATAGCCACTGTACAACACAGAAATAACAAAATACGTAATTTATGCTAAATTTATGTCATTGTAGCATAAATATTGCTAAATTAGAATACAAATATTTATGCTATGTAACAAAGCTATTATACAAAAAGCTTGTTTATGCTATATTGAACAAATTGTGCTGAAAATGAGCTAGCATAATTATTACATATTTATTTTTGTCCGTGAATATAGCATAAATTATGATGTTATGCATAAATATGAGCATAAATATTGCTGCATTGAGCTAGCATAAATATTATACGTGTGAACGTCTTTATTTGCATCATGGAAAAAAAATTATCAAATGAGTACCTATTTTACTTTTTTTATAATAAAATCGTTAGATACATACTAAACTTTTTAGAATCTAAAGAGTTAGCTATTTACCGCTAAAGAAATTACGTTTATACTAACGAGTTACTCTTTAAACTTTTGTCAAGCAAGTTATTGGTTTGTACTGAAGAGCTACTTATACGTATCTGAATAATTTCTTAAATTTATGTTTTCCGTGATGTCAGTATTTTTTTTACTGTAATATATTTCTAAATTTTCCCCTTATTTTATCATAATTTCTTTTTATCGGAAAGTGAGAAAAAATCTCGACATATGCATACATCAGTTACCTATGAGGAAGACTAATGATTTTTGGGACAGCATTTGAGCACATTTTTAGAAAGAGCATAATTAGTAGATTCTATTGACATTAATATTTACCTTTATTACTTAAATTTCAGCGATTAATTAATGATTTAAAAGTGGCAGCCACGCCCCCAAGAAGCCTGTGCCGTTAGTCATTTGTTTGAATTTGCAGCGGAGTCTGATCTTCTTCTGCAAATTTGGATACGAGAATTTAAAAATTCGCGTAAAATTTAAAATCTTGTATCCAAATTTGCAGAAGAACATCAGACTCCGCTGCAAATTCAAACAAATGACTAACGGCACAGGCTTCTTGGGGGCGTGGCCGCCACTTTTAAATCATTAATTAATCGCTGAAATTTAAGTAATAAAGGTAAATATTGATGTCAATAGAATCTACTAATTATGCTCTTTCTAAAAATGTGCTCAAATACTGTCCCAAAAATCATTAGTCTTCCTCATTGTCCCCTCTCTGGCTGGTTATATAACATGTTCATACATGTACTGTATATGGTCAAGGGGGAGGGAGACCAGCTGGATGTAAATATGCTAATTACATTAACTACACAGTTATCTTATCTATTTAATATAAAATTATTATCTTTTAAGCATTGTTATAAATTATTTTTGTATACGTATATGAAGAGATGAGTAAGAGATTGATTTAGTTTTACGTGTTGATAACAGTAATAATGAGCGCACCACGGAAAATACAAATTACACAAATTTTGCAACAAAATGTTTTGTTTATATCTAATAATAATAATCTTTTATTAAGGCGCATACATGGCTATTTCAGCCATATTACATGAACTTTGTCCATTTATTGAGCCAATAATATTACAATAAAAAGACAAAAACATTACAATATGCAACAAAATTTAAAACATTAGGGTAGCGCAAAAACAGCGCATCACATATCTTGCTTACTGGACACTATATACTTATTTGACACACAGAAAAAAAAAAAAAAAAAAAAATCTATAATACTATAGGGTGTGTACGCATGACGTCATTCTGAGTGCTTTTTGATGCTCTTCTTGAGCAATGAATAACATTGCTCAGCATAGGACAAACGTAGTTTTTGGCTATTTTCTTTGAAAAATTAGCTATTTTTTGGTCATTATTATTTTTCTTGCATATTTGAGGTACTAATTGAACCTGTTAACATCATCAATGCTCTCAAAAATATTGCAAAGTATTTTTAAAATGACAAAATGTGACATTTTCCTATATACAGGTTCATGTTATTTAGTACTCACTTATGACGTCGACTTTAACATGAATGAAACCACCCTATATGCAAATAAACTTTTCCTACCACTTATTTACGAAAATAGAAAAATATATATATATTATATATTATATTGGCTGTCTAATGCTTTAAAAAAACAAAATAATAAAATCGATAAGAAGTATTTAAAGTCGACTAATTTTTTGTACACTTTCAATGTAAAATGTAATTAAATAGAAAACTACTTTTTATTTGATGGTAATTAATAATTTCTTATACTGTATATTTTATAAATTTATATTTTACTACCGTGAAATGAATAAAATTTATAATTTATATCTTCCGTATAGCATCTCTCTCTCTCTCTCTCTCTCTCTCTCTCTCTCTCTCTCTCTCATTTTTCATTTCATTTAAAAATATTTAAAACTTCTAAGTAACTTAAGGGTTTCATTCAGTAAGTTCATGTCTATATGAAAAGTGAACCCGCTCATATTTTTTACGTCACTATAGGCAGTATATTAATAACATACTGTATTGTACTGTAATTGTGATAACAATTTCAGAACATTAGATAAGAGAGAGAGAGAGAGAGCATAAAAAATTAATGAAATTAGCGTGGGAACTAATAAGCTTTAAATTGCATATTTTGCATTTTATTTTATGGACTTGAACGGGCCGATTAGTATGTGTGTCGGGGGGGGGGGGGGGGGGGGGGGGTTAAGTCCTTACGTGTCGATAAACGAAGCTGAAGGTAACGTAAGGCAACGACTGTGAATTTCGTTCGTCTTTTCCGAATTTGCCCGATCGACGAGATCTATTTCCGGTAAAATTTCATTTTTTCAAAAAAAAATTACACACGATAATATTTTTCCGCCATCAAAACGTGAAAAATACCGGAAATAAAGATTTAAATCTTGCAGCAGACGCACGAAATACGCAGTCGATGCCTTACGTTACCTTTAGCTTTGTTGGTGTCGATAAGACAGTGTCTTGACTGGGACTGAGATTGGTGTAGCACAATAAAACAATTTATCAAAAACAAAAAACAAAAAGTGGTAAACTGATTTTTACGTAATTCATACCACAAAAAAATAACTATCGTTAAAAGTATGGGGTGTTACAATCTCTAAATATTGAATGAATGAAATTTTAACTTCGTGAGGTTTATCTTAATTAAAAAAAAAAAAAAAAAAAAAAAAAAAAAAATCGCTGGTTATTTAAATGAGGACCTATACGATGATATTATTTATCAAAGCTAACATTATAACATAATAATAACATAAAATATAGCCAATGATAACAGTATAATTAGCTTTGAAATGAAATCAAATATGATAACAATGGTTATAGTGAAAATCTAAATCTGCATCTAAATCTCTGAACTTTAACCTTAAAGAGATTTTAAAAATCCCCCAAGTATACTCGGAAACTTCTTAAATATTTAAAAGACTTTTATTCTCAACTCTATGAACTCTTTAAGAGAGAGAGAGAAAAAAAAAAAAAAAAAAAAAAAAAACTTTACTGATGTCTGCAATACGTCCGTGCCAAAAAATCTTTTAATATACATTTCTCATGAAATATAAACTGAAAAACTTATACTAAATCATTTAATTTTGAACCTTATATACATTGCACTAATACATCATGAATATCACTTTCAAATTTTTTTCTCTTATTATTATATTAAAATATATATGAAATTGAACCTTATAGTGATTATATGTATAAAACGTTTTTTAAACTAATTCTGTACACTTGCCAAAAAATAGAACTGAACTTGTGCTGCTTCGTATCGTGAAATACTCGAATCTTTTTAGATATGCAATACTGATTGAAAATTAGGAGGTAAGCCAATAGTAAAATTTAAAAAATCTTCAATCTAAAATATTAAGTTTTAAGGAATAGACCAGAGAAAAACATAAGCATTATCGCAAAACACGTGATGGGACTTATAAAAATAACTTTAGTTTGTCACAAAAACCCAACTATAGCTCCGTAGCAGTGATCAGTAATTTTGATTTATGCAACCCACACTACATTTGCATTCTAATTTTTGCATGTTTCTTACGTCATAAACATGAATATTCACGCAAATTGCATACTTTACAGTATTTTCACGCTCTCTCGTGGGGCTACATTAACATTGTGGTAAAAATTGTGAACAGTTTTGAAGATCTCATTTCTGGTTTATTCATTAAAAATCACACATGTTGTTTTATGTGGTCTATGGCTTTAAGGTATCAGGATGTTTATACTGTACTGTTGGATTTAACCAAAAAGTTTTAAAGAAAGAAAGATCTGAAACTTTGCACAATGATACATTAGGATAAGGTATCTAATAGAAATAATAACCCGGTTTTCTTGCTATAAAAAAAAAAATAATAATAAATAAATAAATAAATAAAATAATTAAAGAAACGCGCATTACATTTAAATAACCATAGTTCATCGTCATTTTAGGAGCAAAAAACATGAACGATGTTCGTTTGTTCGTTAACCTTGTTTTTCGTGCCCCCCCCCCCCTCTTCCCCCAAAAAATGAGGATCACCTAATGCTTGTTAATTGAAATTGCGCATTTTTTTTTTTTTTTTTTTTTTTTTTTTTGAGCAAGGGAACATGGTATACTATACGAACATCATTATGGTAATTACGAGCATCAGTATAATGTAACGATAAAAACGTAAATGACGTCACAAGCGTTAGAACTACATTTCGTCAAAGTTGTGGTCAATTTATATTATTTTCTATATAGTTCTAACTAACGCTTCTGACGTCACTTACATTTGTTGTTTTTTTCGTTTGAATGGACCACTTTCATTGAAGGAACTGTATTTAAAATAAATTTTAATATTCCTAATGCATTTCTAATAGACAAATCGTTTTTAATTATATGTTGCAACAATTAAAAACATTTCATTGCAAGTAGTCCATTTAACGCCTATCAGTGACGTCATAACCTTTACTTTTAAATTGCAAAGGTGTGAACACGAAGTGTAACCAGAGAATTTCCTTAGATTTTTCTAGTTGTAACGTTTATTTTTATGTGTCTATATTAATGCGGGAGATTGAATTTGTTTATCGTTAATCTTTTTTTTAAAGAGTAATTAGTGCCAAATTATTGGAATTTATGTGAAAAAAAAAAATATTTGGCAGGAATTTAAAGAGCAGCATTGAAAAAAAGAAAGAAAAAAGCTACAAAGATGTGCGAGAGAGAGAGAGAGAGAGAGAGAGAGAGAGAGAGAGAGAGAGAGAGAGAGAGAGAGAGAGAGAGAGAGAGAGAGAGAGAGAGAGAGAAGTGAATGGTTTACTTATAATTTTCACCAGTAATTTGTCATTTAAATTGTAGCTAAGTGTTGAAAAATGCTCATGCCACTTCACAATATTAGTTATAAAAACGTAATTAAAGAGTAAATTTGCATAGAAGAGGAATTTCAAGAGATATTTTTAACATAATATAAGTATGGTTTCCTGCGTATTTCCATAGAACAATATTTTTATACGATGTACAGTAAATTTTATTGCCATCATGAAATTTTAATTGCTTTGAATGGAGTGCTATATGTATAATTAAAGTCGCTCTCACGATACATAAAGTAATATATTGAGTCGTATTTTAACACCAGGATATCTTTGTTCAATAAAGAATAAATGTGGATGAAATTATAAAGAAAATTCTATAAAAATAATTTGAAAAAAAAAAAAAAAAAAAAAAAAAAAAATCAACGACTATTACATCACCAAACGATAAAATTCTAACGATAAACTGACATCAAAAACGTTAAAACCGCATGTAAAAAATATAGCTGTTTGCAACGAACATAATGTTTATTTTGATTCTAACGCTTTATCGTTATAGTGACGTCATTACCGTTAATTTTACATTTTAAACATTGCTTAGGTACAAGCATAGACATTATACCTTGAAAATGTCTATGGGTACAACTACATGCAAGCTTTTCAACGCTTAATTTTTAAAGTTGTTTTATATATATATATATATATATATATATATATATATATATATATATATATATATATATATATATATATATATATACCTCTTAAATGTTTTTACAAAGAAAATACTTGGTTTGCCAAGATAATATAAATATTTAAACAAATAAAATTATCGATGATTTCATCCTGCTGCTTCATTGACGTATTCACACTTCACTATATGGAATAAATTTTGAAGTATTGTACAGATTAAGAATAAAATAAAATAATATAACTTCGGCGTGGACACATAAAGGAATACACCAGAGAAAAACATAAGCATTTATACCACAAAACACTTGATGGGACTTACATAAATAACTTTAGTTTGTCTCAAAACCCAACAGTAGCCCCGTAGCAGTGATCAGAACATTCGATTTATGCAACCCGCACAACATTTTCATACTAATTTTAGCATGTTACTGACGTCATAAACATGAAAAGTCACTCAAATTGCATACTTTACAGTGTTTTCACGCTCTCTCGTGGGGCTACATTAAAGGAATAGACCGGAGAAAAACATAAGCATTTATATCAGAAAACACTTCATGGGATTTACATAAATAACATTAGTTTGTCTCAAAACCCAACTGTAGCCCCGTAGCAGTGATCAGAAAATTCGATTTATGCAACCCGCAAAACATTTTCATACTAATTTTTGCATATTTCTGACGTCATAAACATGAATTTTTACGCAAATTGCATACTTTACAGTTTTTTAACGTTCTCTCGTGGGGCTACATTAACATTCTGGTAAAAATTGTCACCAGTTTTGAAGATCCCATTTCATGTTTATTCATTAAAAAGCACATGTTGTTTTATGTGGTCTATGGCTTTAACATTCTAGTAAAAATTGTCATCGGTTTTGTAGATCCCATTTAATGTTTATTCATTAAAAAGCACATGTTGTTTTATGTGGTCTATGCCTTAAAAAAAATAATAATAAAGAAGTTTATCCTATGCTGAGCAATGTAATTCATTGCTACAGTATGGCGTCGAAGTGCATTTCTGCCTTTTTTTCATGCACATAACACTGCATAATGTTACATAATTCCATTTTACAGATTAGCCATATAAGTTTTTGCATAACAATTATGCTGTACAACATAGTTACTGCAACATTTTATTCCCTCGTGTACAGTACAATTGTAACAATTCCAAATACTAAAATAATGTTTATTTATATTTTTTTCTATTGTCAATTTTGCGTTAAAGTTTTTATCACTTTGGCAGCCAAACCAATTTTTCCCCCTCATTAATTAAATAAGTGGAAAGAGGTTTCTTTGTGTTTGTTTCTTGTCAAACAATAGAATGGGCTGCAAACTTTAAAACACCTTAACCTATTATTAATGCTCTCTTGTGGTTTTTGAGATCTTAGAAGAATTTAGTTTCATTGGTTCACAATTTCAATCACACAAATAGATAGACAATTAGTATAGCTTACTTTGATACAATTTGTAGTTTGAAAATGGTTTTCAAATAGCTTACAGAATCTTAAAGAGAGTAATGCTGTTCGTAAACCCTGTTCTCTGCACCAAAAATGACGATCGCCTATGGTTATTCAAATGGAACGCGCATTTTTTGGTGCAAGAGATCAGGGTTTACGAACAGCATTAGTGTAAAGTTAAAAGGTTCGTATCCCTGAAATTTAAAAGTTTGAATGTCATTTTAAAGTCATTGGGGATAACAACTATATATTTACACGCAGACAAAAACCAATAATATGAAATAATTGTGCGTAATGCAGCAATATTTATGCATAACAACATGTATGTTGTATTGTGTAGTAATTATGCTACATAACATAATAGTTAAGATGTTCAGCGTAATTACTTATGTTATTACAAAATAACAACATTTGTGCTCTATAATATAGCAAGTGTTTAATTCAGAATAAATTATGTTTTTTTTTTTATGTATAACAGTACGTTCTCTGATACTTTTCATACTTCATCCCAAAATTAATTTGATATATATGTAATGTACAGTATTTTACTTCTTAAATCACCAGGCTGTATAGATATAGCGTAATAAAAATTTAAATGTGAATAAAAAATAAAAAATAATAAGTGAAAAATAAAAATAAAGGCAATTTTTAATAAAAACAAAGGAAGGGAAGAAAGAAAAACCAGGAACGAAGAAAAATTGAAATGACAATTTTGGTATAATATGGTCTCTTTGATTCATATTAATCTCTCTTAATGTTTGCCTTAAAAAAAAAAAAAAAAAAAAAAAAAAAAAAAACTTTATAATTAATAATAAAACGTAAATTCCGTTTATTTTTTTGATATGAAAATTTGCTTATAAATTTTACATTAATTTATAATATTTTTATTCATTGTTTTGTTTCAATTCTTTGTATTATATTGTAACTTCTTAGAAATCAGATCAACATATCTCTCTCTCTCTCTCTCTCTCTCTCTCTCTCTCTCTCTCTCTCTCTCTCTCTCTCTCTAACTCAAGACGAAATTCTCACTTAATTTTAAAACAATCTTATTTATTTTCTTTTTATTTAACTATGTTCGTTTTTATTGCTCGACAAGTTCTGGGGCGGTTTGTACAACTAATAGAGTAGTTGATGTATTAACAGCACTGATATATTTTTTTCTGCACTGAAATTGTTAGGTATAATAATATAGCCACAATCAAGATAAGCTCTAGCTAGCGGAACGTCATGCTCCATCTTGCTCGGCTTATTAAACGATACTGCAAACGGAGCAAAGCAATAATTGCTCGAACTGCTCATGTATAAGGGTTGTCATTATAATACTCGTGGCTCAAAAAAATGCAAAAATTTTCTCTTCTTCCATACATTTTTAAGGCTTATTGAAATCAATAGTAAAAATGATCAAAAGTTCAGGATTCAACATCAGATGGAAGAAAAAAAATAACATGGGGCCTTATGGAGTTTAATTGTCATTATTAAATTGCAATGGCCTTAAAATTTTGCAAGATATAGTTTTTTTTTTTTTTTTTTTTTTTTTAACGTAGTTTAAATATTTTAATATATTCGTGCGGGGATAAAAATGCCTTCAAAACTTTTAAAATTAAATTACTGCTGTATATACTCCATGCATTAGAATTATTTATTAATATATTATATTAGTTCGTTCTATATAAACTACACACAACTCTTGAGCCAGCTTCGAAATGTTTCCTTTGTTAAAAACATCTGATCATGACATCATTACCTGATTACTACGTTTATATATATAAATGGTCGATCATTGTTATTTCTTCTTTTAGACCTTTGGACCTGATAAAAATGAATGAAACTTCAAAAAATAAAAGTAAAAGTTTCATGCGCAACATGCGACTCACTTTTATCGGCTCAAAAAACAAGATCAACCAATGAATGTGTCTTATTTTGTTGGTCAGCCAATCACTGTTATTGAGATTCACTTTACTTTACAGAACAAACTATGGACAACCACAGTACATAAAAAACGAACATTCCTTGTTCTCTAATAGACTATTTTACCCCTCTTTTTTCAATGTCTATACGACGATCATATAAACCGCGGGGTCTTTCCAACTATCTACTTTTGGCACCGCAAAGGTATAGAGGTCAAAATAAAAAAAAGAAGATATATTTACCTATAAACATTTTCACATCTACGCAAAAAAATCTGTGTCTACTTAACAAATATAACTACCGAACCTATTATTACATGAAAACACATCACACAAAATGATTACGTTAATTAAACGTTAAGTAGCAACATCATTACTATGTAATCTCTTTTTAATGTAAACAAATAGAACACGTGACTGTGATACTTGCTTTTTATAACTCTCTACGGCTTTATCTGGATTTAAGAATTTTTATTATTTAATTTTTTTTATTATTTTTAGTATTTTATTTATTATTTTTAATTATTATTATTATTATTATGAGTTCTTTTCTTTCTTCTTCTGTAACACTAACACCGGAATCCTACTTGATTCAAGGTGAAGGTGAGAATAATCCAGTACCAATTATGTCAGAAACTGCAGATGGTATACAGAGGGGTCACATACTAAGCACTTTGCGCACGATGTTAGCTGTGCCAAGAACTGCAGCTTTCTGCATGGCACGTAAATGCCTGTGCTTATTATTATTATTATTTTGTATTGGAAACTTTTCTTTATCACGCAATTAAGATAGTATAAATTACATAATTTATGTTGTATTTATGTCATAGTAGCATACATTTTACTAAATTGGAACCAGTAGTTAAATATACTGTACAACATAATATTTCTGCTATGTAACATAGTTATTATGCAAAATGAGCTAAAGAAAATAACACCTTTTTGGTTTTATATTAAATCTAAGTTTTATACTTATTGCATTTTTTTGCACCAAAAAAAAGAGGAAAAAAAGAGAGGAATATTTATGCTTTATTTTATAATTAATTTAGCTGTACCAGCTACAGTCCGTGCCACCTAAGGATGTTTGCGATTAATCGAAATCGAGCCACTATCCAATAGACACTCAAGCGCTCAAGGTCACTAGGAGGTGGGGTAATGTTAACTAAATGTAGAGTTTTTAGGCGCTCTCTCATTGGTCGCATCCTTAGGTGGCGCGGACTGTATGTTAAGCAGCATAATTAATTGCGCAATGAGGAAAAAAAAAAAAAAAAAAAAAAAAAGATTAAGGGATTCGGTAATTTTATTTCATAATTTATTAAAAGAGTACATTATCATTAATCGATTTATAATTATGTGAATTTTTAATTTTTGAGTTCATGAAGTATTTTTAATTAATGTTTGAAAGTCACAAAATGACGTCACAAGCTGCAACTTTTACCTATGCCCACTTAATGAACTCAAATATTAAAAATTCACAAATGTATCGATTCAGGACAATGTACTCTTTTAGAATATGCAATAAAATCAGCCCTTATAATTTAGTGTAGTTTTCCTGATTATAAAATATCAATGTTTATGCTATTATATTACATAAATCCAGCATTAAAATATGTAATTTCTTTTCTCCGAACTAACTTTTCAAGTTTGGAACGTGTACCTTGAAGTATACTAAAATAATCAATAATTAATAAAAAATGAGTTTAAAATATGTGGCAGCACTAAAACTTCAATGAGATTCTCAAGTCATATATAATAAGACATTAACAAATCATCATTAACACATAAATCTAAATAAGAAAGTGCGAGTACTATACTAATTGTATAACTGACTTATTATTTAAAAAAAAAAAAAAAAAAAAAAACATTGTGTGGTTCATATTTTAGATGTCTAGTGTAGTAAATTTGTCCCTAGTAATTTGGCAAGCTTCTAAGCTTTGTTCTTTGTGTTCTTAAGAAGTTCGTTGTCCTTGCCTTTGTCTAGTGTATAGTATGCCATACCGTGCGGGGGGTTGAACCAGCATTACGTAACATTTTTGCAAGGACAAAAATTGTATGTCTACACCCTGGCCAAAATAAGAGCAGAGATTTTTACAACCGGATAAAATCCTTTTTCTGAAACAATTTTTAAAGATTAAAGATTTTTTGTGGTCCATGTCTTTACAGAGTAGATTAAGTCAATTCATACATATACATAACACTTAAAAAAAGAAAAAAAAAGATCAATAATATAGAAAAAGCTAAGTGTGCATATGAACGCAAGTAAAACTTTAACATTAGCTGCGCAAGGTAGTCTGACACACTATACAACATATTTTCCAACAGTCTGCATGTATTTCTGAGCTGACTTTTTGAAACAATCATATGATTCACATAGCTTTATTTCATTGGGGAGTGCATTATAAATTAGGGGTATACAATACTGAGGACCCATTTGCTAAGTGATATAAGCGTTGTTTTTTCAAGGTAAGGGTGGTTTTCCCAGATATAGGGTGTTTTCATTCATGTTAAAGTCGACGCCATAAGTGAGCGCTAAATAACATGGGCCAGTACGGGAAAATGTTTCGTTTTGTCAGATTAAAAATACTTAGTAATGTTTTTGAGAGCGTCATTAATGCTGTTAACAGGTTGAATTAGTTTTTCAACTATATGCAAGAAAATTACTAATCAAATTATTAAAAAAAAAAAAAAAAATTAAAAAAAAAAATCTAATTTTCCAAAGAAATGAGCCTTTGTTCTATGTTGAGCATGATATAAGGAGAGATGTTGAGCAATGTTTTTCATTGCGCAAGAAGAGCATCGAAAAGCATTCAGAGTGACGTCATGCGCACACACCTTATAGGCGGGATTTTAATATCCATTTAGCAATACAAAACCATCCTTAATTGAGAAAACTATAATTTATAATTAAAATTTAAAAAAAAAGCGCACTCAAATGATTGTTTGAAGCTTTAAAAAAAAAAAAAAAAAAAAAATTGAACTAAAATTTGCACGTGTAATTTCCAAAGTGTGACTTGACTAATGAGTGTTGACGTTTGTTACAGGCATGTATAGACGACAACCTGGAGATGGTGGAGTTCCTCGTGTCCCGCGGTGCAGACGTTAACCGCGGAGACAATGAAGGTTGGACACCACTTCATGCCACCGCCTCGTGTGGCTTCCTCAGTATCGCACGTCACTTGATGGAACGAGGGGCGGACGTTGCAGCCGTCAATAACGACGGAGAACTACCCTTGGATATCGCGGAGTCAGATGAAATGGAGTTTCTACTTTTTAGTAATGTCACAGCATTAGGTATGTACAAACATTAAAACTAGGGATAACCACTAAGAAGGTGGTATAATTCGCTCTTTTAAGCGCTAAACATAACCAAGTGGATTTGTGAGCATTTTCAGGATTCGGAAAACTTGCAACACGAAACAAAAATATTCACAAATGTGATAGCCAATAGCAGCGAAGCTTCAAAAGCCGCGCGAGATATTTCAAACATTTTAATAGAAATGGATAAAAAATAAAAATAATGTAATCGAAACAAAAACGTCCACAGATTGTTTCATATTTGTTGCTAATGATAATTATATAAAAAGATAATTTTTTCTTTGTTATTTAACCCACTGAGGGCAAATATTAAATTGTGCCTGCCAAACATGTGTTCTGTATGGCGGCCATCTTTGTTTGGTGGGGCGGCGCAAGCATTGTCAGTCGGATTTCAAATCCAAATCTGCTTGGTATAGCCAAGCAGATTTGGATTCGGAAATGGATTTGAAATCTGCTTGGCTTGAATCCGAATCCAGAGAGCTAAATTGTGAAAAGCCAATCAGAAGACAGCATTTCTGAAATCCAGTTGGTTATGTTTTGCGCTTTACTGTCGTCAGAACTCGGTTTCCTTCGTAAAACTTCAAATTTTGACATACGTGATACAAGGTGACTGTCAACAGAGCCACGTGGTCTCTCAGGTACAATACATTATGTACCTGAAAGAGGAGGAGGGACAACAAATTTCCCCTCTTTCGGCGCTTTAAATTTCCCCTCTTTGTTTAGATTCACCTTGTGTGACGTTTCATCCTTGCTGCTACCTAGGCAAACTACACCACCTTCTATAATATTATATACATCTTGGGGTTAAAAAAAAAATGTGCCTATGGTTGTGCTAAATAGAAAATTAGGGGTTATTTAGCTTCTTCCGCGTCACTTGTATGGCTATGGTTCTCCACCAATAGTTGCCATTAAAAAAAAATGTGAAAACTATTAACAAGAGAAGTAATGTAAAGAAAATCATTGTTACTTTATTTTGATTGGAATAAAAGGCCCAGTAATTATCATTTTAGGAATCTTATCTCCAAATTTCAACCCTCTATATAATATACTTGTGTATAAGTACTTTTAATTACTGAAGTCAATGGTATGGTCTACCTTATGGTCTACCCTTGCACATCCGTGCGCTTTGTCGCCATGTTTGTGGTGCCTAATGCATTGTCTAGCATAGAGGAAACATCATTTCTCCTAACTTTTCACATAAAAAGAGTTTATTTCAACTGAATCAATTTACTTCATTCTTCGAACTTATTAGGAGCTAGAAATATGGCTTTGATTGAGGTTTGAAGATTTTTTTGCTATTATAACAAATAAAAATTGCGTTTTTCTTATGTTGGCCTATGTATTCCTGACCAACAAAATAGCGGCTCTTAAATATGAGTGCAACCGGTCAGTACTCATGGTCATTAGACAACGAAGAAACAAAAAATCATTCAAATTAATATGATGAAAAAAAAAAAAAAAAAAAAAAAAAAATCGGTGACAACTTTTTAGTAAACCCCCACAGTACAGCGATTACGTAGTTGGGTAAATTTAGTGCATGCGTAAACTTTTTACCAAAAGCAAGACAAGTAAAACAACAAGTAACGCCATCTAATAAACGTAATTAGCGTATTTTGATTTACATTTAAAGCCCTTGTAACTTGTAAACTTACTTTTTAATCCTTTAGAATCATAATACATATTGATAATTAACATACCTTAATATCCATGAATTAGACACCAACACGTTGATTTTGTATTTATTTTCGTTTATTTTGCTTTTTGCGGTTATATCACGTATCTGACGTCACAATGTACCACCGCCAATCACAGTCACCGCTCTGGTCACGTGATAAATTTAAGCCTCTCCCTCAAGTTCTTTACCCCTATCTCGGCGCCTTCGGTACATTGTGACGTCAGATACGTGATTTAACCGCAAAAAGGAAAATAAATACAAAATCAACGTGCTGGTGTCTAATTCATGGATAGTAAAGCATGGTAATTATCAAGCTAGTATTCTAAATGATAAAAAAGTAAGTTGACAAGGGTTTTAAATACATTAAACATTATTCTTGAGCATATTATGCCGTTAGACTAATGCTAACAGTTAGTACATTTCAGCAAATAATACTGACCACATTGCTCACCACACAACTTACATTTACATGAGGTACCACACTCGTGCTACTCTTTAATGATGCACATCTTATGGTGAAAACTGTGCACTGCAAATCTATAGTAAAAATGTGCATATTTGATTTTTCCAATTAACATTATTAAAGGCTGGGGTATTGCTAATTAAAACATAGAAAGAAACAGGGAAAAATAAGGTGACAAATAGTTGAGCAATACCCATGGATGCATGTTTTACAAAAGTGTCACTTTATTAATGTTTATCTCAGTATATCCTCTCATGACAATGAAATAAATAACTCGGCAAGTCTCGTACGTAGTCTTGTGTACTAAACTTCCTGCTTATATGTATAGTACGATAACAGAGAACCATTACTGTCAATACGTCATATATTGATAAATTGTTAGATATGGGGAAGAGGACAACGGTTTTTATACGAGATATACGGAAAATCCGTGTATTGAGTATTGTAAATAATTCCATATAGTTTTCTACAGCTCGTTCTGTAAACTACACACAAATATTGAGCCAGCTTCGAAAATGTTCCTTTGTTAAAAACAGCTGGTTATGACGTCGTTACCTGTTTACTACGTTTATACATATGGTCGATCATTGTTATTTCTTCATTTAGAACTTAATGAAAGAAACTTCCCAAAAAAAAGTTCCAGTCTCAATATGCGACTCACTTTTATCGGCTCTAAAAACAAGATCAACCAATGAATGTGTCTTATTTTGTTGGTCAGCCAATCACTGTTATTGAGATTCACTATACTTTACAGAACGAGCTACTATTTATTAATTTTTTTTTTTTTTTTTAGAGTATTAAAAACATAATACAAAAAAAAAGTTACAAAAAAAAGATGATGACAACCCAATAGGTAGGGAGAAAGAGACAAATGCCCATACACATTGTGATCGCCTATCATGCATAAAAAAAAATCAGAATACTACTGCTTTTTTAAAATCAACAAATATATAACAACATAATAAAAAATAATAATAATAAATAAATAGGGAGAGGAGTTCTACTGCATAGGGTAAAATGAGCTGGTTACACCATAGAAACATAATATAAAATATATATAAATTTTTGACTTAAAGTCCTTGTCAACTTACTTTTTTATCATTTAGAATACTATAGATTGATAATTACCATACCTTATTATCCATGAATTAGACACCAACACGTTGATTTTGTATTTATTTTCATTTATTTTTATTTTAGCGGTTAACTAGCATTTTAACGGTTATTTCACGTATCTGACGTCACATTGTACCAATGGGGCCGTGATAGGGGTAAAGAACTTGAGGAAAGGGCTTAAATTTATCACGTGACCAAAGCGGTGACTGATTGGTGGCGGTACATTGTGACGTCAGATACGTGAAATAACCATTAAAATGAAAATAAATACAAAATCCACGTGGTGGTGTCTAATTCATGGATAATAAGGTATGATAATTATCAATCTAGTATTTTAAATGATAAAAAAAGTAAGTTGACTAAGGCTTTAAGGGATGTATTCAAATGGCTTGTATTTCATAATATAAAAAAGAAAACTTGCAAACTTTATGTTACTATTTGAAAGTTAATCGTAACAAAACTTAATATATATATATATATATATATATATATATATATATATATATATATATATATATATATATATATATATATATATATATATATATATATATATATATATAAAATATACATTTTTTTAAAATTTATTTATTTATTTTTTTAAGATAGCTTATTCTAATATGTATCACTGTGCAAAATTTCAGATTTTTCTTTCTTTGAACTTTTTAGTGATCTTCCGCCTAAGTTGATTTCTCACCTTACAATAATTAAATAATAAATGTTGTTCGTAAATCCTGTTCTCTTGCACCAAAAAATGCGCATTCCATTTAATTAACCATAGTTGATCGTCATTTTAGTAGCAAAGAAAGAACTATATATTTCATCTTCCACTTGAACTCGTTACGCAACATTAAATTTTTATATAAAAATTATCATAATAATAAATAATAAAAATAAAGTTTGTCATGAATATTACTGTATAATATAAAATTGGTTACTGTAATTAATAGTAAAATAAAATATGAAAAAAAAAAAAAAAAAAAAAAAAAAAACATTTCCGTTGAAAATTTCAAACGTAGTTTCAATATAATGTATTTCAATGACTTCGCAATATTTTAAATGTGGTAAGACCATTTTTTTATTCTCTCTCTCTCTCTCTCTCTCTCTCTCTCTCTCTCTCTCTCTCTCTCTGCATGTATTATTGGGTTGTTATACCTATTGCAATAAAAGTCCGATAAAAAGTAACCTTTTTATGTACTTGTTTCAAGATCTTTTTGAAAAAAAGCAGTATTTTTTATTATAAGGGAGTAGGGTACCGACATCGGCCATTAGACTGAAACTTTTCTCGTCAAAAAAATTTGAAATTTTGCACAACGATACTTCAATTCAAGACAAAATCAAAATATATAAAAAAAATTGGGGGTCACCGTGCAAATTAGTTTCATATGATTTTTTGAAATTTTAAGCCCGTAAGGCCCAATGTAAATTTCAATAATTTTTTTTCTTTTTTTCGGGACGGTCAAACATCATGAAATTTTTATCACGGCTAGGTGTGACCCTTAGCTACACAATGACACCAAATTAAGACCCAAAACACTTCAAGTTTTTGAGATATAAGGCCGGTATCCTACTCCCTTAAAAAAAATGTTTTACAAACGATTGTAATAAACCATTCAAAAACTCAAGCTAAATTTGGATTGTTATTCTTATGAGAAAAGATGCTCTGAATTTATATGGTACTATGTTTTATCACAATCACAGGGTACCCATAATTTTAAAATTACCCAAAAATGGATTAAAAAAATAATATAATAATAATTATAAAACAAACAAAAAAAAATCTAGAAAATGAACTATTATTTTAGTTATCATTAAAATTAAGTCTGAAATAATATCGCATATACATAAAATATATAAGTAAATTGCATTTTCAGCTACATTTATTCATAATTATTAATTAAGAACATCATGTACTATACTTTCATAGCTACAGTATATTAAATATTGCATAAATATTATAATGTATACATAATTATTTATGTTATATCATTTTAGTAACATTTATGCTATATAAAATATACAGTATAATGCAGCATAAATTACCTGATTCATTCTTATCAGAATTTTCAATGTTTCAGTGTTAAAAATGGTTATTTTTAAGAAAAAAAAGTAGTTATATTAATATTCATTCATTCATTTTCTGCTTATAAATGCAAACGTTCTCTCTCTCTCTCTCTCTCTCTCTCTCTCTCTCTCTCTCTCTCTCTCTCTCTCTCTCTCTCTCTCTCTCTCTCTCTCTCTCTCTCTCTCTCTCTCTCTCTCTCCCTCCCTCTCCCCCGCCGCAAAGTTGCAATGTTTATTTAAATAAGAATAATAACAAAATTTATAACTACAATTCAAGATTTTTCTCATTATAGCTCAAAATTTCAGCAGCATATTTTTTGTTCTGGCTTGTTTAGTTTTCTAGCAATAATTATTTTTCAGTTATTTTATTTCACCTGGCGGCTAAACTTCAGGGAGAAGACTTTTGAATTTTTTATGGGAGTTAAAGAAGTTTGTGCGTTACACACAAAAAAAAAAAAAAAAAAAAAAAAAAAAGGCGTATTGCATCACTTTTTTTTTTTTTTTTTTTCGACTACTAAATAATATTATGTAAAAAAATCAAATCAAATATTTTGTAAAAGTAAGTTGATGTTGTTACCGAAGCAAAACTAAATTGTTTACTTTCGATATGCGGAGGTATAATTATGCCTGATTTTTTTAATGATTCATTATAAATAAATGAAATTCTTGGTATTATTTAAAGAAACAATGAACTGCGTTTTTACTATTTCCTAAACTACTTTACTTACGTATACTAAATTCGTCGAACTTATTTTTAATTTTCTTTGTATATTTATTTCTATAAGCCTTAAGAAAGGAAATTGCTTTAACTTTACAAGTTTTATATAACAATATTAAACTGAATAAGATAGGAAAATCAACCTTATTACGGACGTTAATGTCATATAGTTTAAAATGTTTCACATGCAATGTAGATATAGCAATTAGTTTTTTTGATTGTCTTTAAACGCAGTGAAGACTAAAAATTGGATAATTCGGTAATTTACCCCCCCCCCCCCATTTCCACAGTACTATAGCATGGTATTATTATTTAAAAATAACATTACTCCAAATATGCAAATATTTTGAAGCAATTCACCACATGTAAAACATAAATTTAATAAAAAAAATTCAGATACATAGAAAAAAGCATTTAATTTAAGGTAACGTTTAAAAAGGCATTAAAAACGTTACTATCTTCGGAAAATAAGTTATTGTTGTTGTTATTATTATTCTTCTCGCATACTTGAAAACCTTATTCAATTTGTTAATAGCATCAATTCCCCCCCCCCCCCCCAAAAAAAATTGCTAACAATTTTGTTTTGTACGTATTTTGAAACTTCCAAAATGTGTAATTTTCCTATACTGGCCAATGTTATTTAGTACTCACTTATGGCGTCGACTTTAACATGAATGTAACCACCCTATATATATATATATATATATATATATATATATATATATATATATATATATATATATATATATATATATATATATATATATATATATATAAGAAGTTATTGGTTTAGCGCGCGAGGATACGCAGGAAAATATAAAAGGGTCCCCTAATTTAACGTTACGCTTATGAGGATAAACACGTTGCGATTTTTGAGAAAACTATTCAACTGATTTCGGAGAAATTCAAATGACAAATACTAGACATACTTTTACGTGTTTTAAGCCATATAGAAATTTTAAAGAATTTTTTAGAATGATAAAAATGATAACATCCATTATGACCCCTAATTTTTTTTACTTTATATATTTGAGTGTTATGTGTATTCGGAATGTCAGTCATTTCATTATACATATACGTATGAAGGTTAAATTACTCTATAACTAATTAACGTAATTACAAATTGAACTGAACAATAATTATTTCGCACGCTATAGTAATTGTAAATAGCATGAAATTATTATTAAATTTGATACGGTAATTCATTATATGAGAGATGTCTGGAGGACAATATGATTGTTAGTAATACGGTAGTTTTGTTGCTTTAGGTATATATAAAGAAATTATTGTAAACAAAGGAGTATAATTTTTAGCGGTGCCTTGAGTAAACTATAATATTTTACATCCTCGAGTATAATTGCTTACAAATTATTTTATTTTTACGTTGAAAGAATAGTAATAAAATTTTAGTAATTTTTGTAAACAATATTTTTGCGGATATAAATAGTGTTCTGACTATTTTGAACTGACTGAAAAATAAAAAACTTTGCACATACCTAAAAAAAAAAAAAAATAAAAAAAAAAAAATAATAATAATGACATTTGAAAAAGAAAAAAAAAGTTTTTTTTTGCACTTTTAGTAAATATCTTTGTTAAAATAATTAATTATTAATTTTTTTTTTAAAACATAATATTGAGAAGATTGTAGAAGACAAGTTTAACATTTACCTCACATTACGTATAGGGTGTATGCGCATGACGTCATGTTTAATGCGCTTAGAGTCCATACTGGAGTAGTGAATAGCATTGCTCAGCATAGGACAAACTTATTTTTACGTTATTTTCTTTGAGAAATCGGTTAATTTTTTATTATTGTTATTTTTCTCAATAATATGTACTTGAGATACAAATTCAACGTATTTACAGCATCCATACTCTCAAAAATATTGCATAGTGTTTTGAACTGGCCAAATTAGTTATTTTCATATGTCACCCATGTTATTGAGTTATCCAACATGGCGTTGACTTTAACATGAATGCATACACCCTATATAGCTTTTTATTTTCTACATTTTTTAAAAGCTCTTTTACAATATAAAATAAACTTTTTTTTTTTTTTTTAATCATGTTGGTTGATTTAAAATTTTACAGCAGGTACAAAATCAATTTTATTACAGTGGTATATTTGCATATTTAGATCAGTATAATAGATCAGTGATTTAGACTTTTAAAGCTCCGCATTTACGTAAATTTCAACACTTTTTGCATCCAATGTTTCATTTCAAAGTAGATAAATATTTAAGAAATATTGTACATAGAATTTCGACTAAAAATACCAAAATTTAGTTTTCCCGCATGCAATGAAAGTAAAAAGACAAAATTTATTATTGTTTTACTTACTTTACCCAGTATGCTCTAACTTTAGAAATCTTCTCCTACCCTCCTCTCTTTGTAAGAAAATAAACCATGCTTGTCTTTATCGTAATTTTAACTTATAAACAAAAGTAAATTTTTACGTAACTTTTAACTATATACATGACGCTGCTACTCAAGTTTTTATACAGAGAATTTTTCAAATATTTAGCTGCATTTATACAAATATTCTTACTTGTAGATTTTTTATTATTATTATTATTTGGTATATAATAGTATACAGTCATTTGACTTAAAAATGAATTCTTATTTGCTTATGGGGCTTATGGCCATACAATACAATCAGATGGAGCTTTCAGTTGACGCAAAATTTCCTTTAAATACGTGTATTTTTTTTAATTTTGCCCATAAAAATTCAAATTTTTCCCGGATTAAAAATTCCTTCGAAGCACTAATGCTGTTCGTAATTTTGTTTTCTTTTACTAAAATGACGATCAGCTATGGTTAATTAAATAGAATGCGCATTTTTTGGTACAAAAAAACAACAACACACAAACAAACAGGGTCTACGAACAACACTAATGCTGTTCGTAAACCCTGTTCTCTGCTCCTCCTAAAATGACGATCAACGTTGGTTATTCAAATGGAATGCGCACTTTTTGGTGCAAGAAAACAGGAATGTTGTTCGTAAACCCTGTTCTCTTGCACCAAAAAATGCGCATTCCATTTGAATAACCATAGCTGATCGTCATTTTAGGGGCAAAGAACAGGGTTTACGAACATCATTAATGTCTACGAACAACACTATTTTCTTGGGACACAATATTGATGTTCGTAAACCCTCTTTTTCGTGCCCCAAACCACACACACACAAATGACAATCACCTAATGCTTTTTAAATGGAATTGCGTTTTTTTTTTTTGAGCAAGGGAACAGGGTTTACAAAGATCATCATTATCACCAATTTTTAGCAAAATCGAGGACGTGATGATGAATCGATTTGAGAGTTGAGAAAAAGAATGCCACATGTTATATCCATAATATACCAATAGATGTGTTTTTTTATATAATGTATATATTTTTTTTAGTAAAATGACCGTAAAACATTATGTACGGAGAAAAAAATACGTATGCCATATGCTGCATTTATGTCATTATCAACTATGGTTTAAATTACATCTAACATAAATTAATTTACAATAGGCTTATATGTTTATAAACAAGTAACAAAGTTGTATGTAAGAATGTCATGTCATAATTAAGTCAGTAAAATGTTCCAAATTTGAGTGTGTTGAGTACTTTTTCTTTCATAACAAAATTGAATTCTATTGGCATATTATGTGAATATGTATTGAATTGAAATGTATAGTTTTGCGACAAATGAAAGCTCCATTTGATTGCATTGAATGTAATTTTTACTGTACATAATATCAATTTCTTCAATTTTTAAATTAGGATCAACTAAGTATATAAAAGTATAATATTCTTTATAAATTAAAAAAAAGAAGAAAAAAATCAATGTTTTTAAATAATGTAACATTATATAGGGTCTATGCATTCATGTTAAAGTCGACGCCATGTTGGATAACTCAATAACATGGGTGGCATAGGAAATAAAATCATTTTGCCAGTTTTAAACCACTATGCAATATTTTTGAGAGCATTGATGCTGTAAATATGTTGAATTAGTATCTCAAGTATGTGAGAAAAATAACAATAACAAAAAAATTAACCTATTTCCCGAAGAAAATTAGCTTAAATGAAGTTTGTCCTATGCTGAGCAATGTTATGTACTACTCCAGTATGGCCTCAAAGCGCAATAAATATGACGTCATCCGCATACACCCTATTATTTAAATTTTTAAGTATCGATAGTATAGGGTAGGTGCGTATTTCTCGTTCTCGTTTCAACATCTTTTCACCTCCTAAACGTACAAAAATAAATACGTTATAATAATCATACATGCTCATTTTTAGCACCAATTATTATTAATATATCATAATGTATGCTATAAAAAGCAGCATTACTTACGTAAATTATACTTTCCGATCTAAATGTTCATCCAATATCAACATAAAGACAGTTGCATTAAAATACACAAAACAAAAGAAATAAGAGAATGTGTTTATGTTAAAAGAGCGGAAAGAGTGCATACAATAATAATACATAAGAATATATATATATATATATATATATATATATATATATATATATATATATATATATATATATATATATATATATATATATATATATATATATATATATATATATATATATATATATATTATATATATATATATATATATATATATATATATATATATATATATATATATATATTATATATATATATCTGCATTGTGACGTCATTTAGTTTGTGTTCAGTGAATAAGATTTTTCGGTCACGTGACCTTCTTGATGAAGATCAAATTTCGAGGCTGCGGCTTTTGCATGGATGATGTATATATATCTTAGACAAGAACTCTTGTAAATCAAGTTAACTGCATGGTCTCCAGTATACACACGCAGAAAACAAATATATACTACAAATAGAGAGCAAAATGCATTGGTAGTGCGATTGCATTGAAATGTTTCGTCAAAGCTGCACCATTGTATTTT
>OX439137.1:2217248-2282248 GCA_949318235.1 Ecdyonurus torrentis | reverse complement strand
AAAGTTATAGAGTAAGTTGGCGATCTTCGTACATGGTGATTACGTCGTAGACTGATTTTTCAATTAAAAAAAAAAAAAAAAAAATTATTAGGTTCTGAAAGCTTTTTTTTCTTCCCCCAGTTCTTTTTTAAATGTATTATTTAATTAATATTAATATACTTAAAAATAATATTAATTTGAGCTTCATAGTAACCTTTAAGTATGTTATTAGCATTGGTATAGGCAATAAAAATCGCCTATTGTATTAAAAAAAAAAGTTAAAAAAAGGGAAACTAAATTGGAATTAATTAATCTTTTTCCTCTTTTTTGTAAATATTAATATAAATTTGAGTATCTTAACTTATGAGCAAGTTATTGTAGCATTTGTAGGCAATTTTTATTGCCTTTTGTCACAGTTAAATTTTTTTTTTTTTTTTTTTTTTTTTTTTTTTTGCTGATGTGTATACCAGACTAGTACTTATTGTATGTTTATGACATTCAGGATTCTGCTGCAAGCGGGCAGTGATATCAATGCACAAGACCTAGATGGCTGGACCGCTCTACATGCAGCTTCCCACTGGGCGCAGAAAGAAACGTGTGAAATACTCATCGACAACCTCTGTGATATGGACATTAAGAATTATGTGGTACGTCTCTCTCTCTCTCTCTCTCTCTCTCTCTCTCTCTCTCTCCCCTCTCTCCCCCTCTCCCCCTCTCTCCCGATCTCCCTCTCTCACACTCACTCTCCTCTATTTTTGTTAACTTACCAAAAACATAATTTAATGATAAATTTGGAGGAAATTGACAGAAGAAAATCAACAAAAGCCTTACCATAGTAATGAAAATCCCATAAATGCTGTTCGTAAACGCTGTTCTCTGCTCCTAAAATGACGATCAACATTGGTTATTCATATGAAATGCGCATTTTTTGGTGCAAGAAAACAGGGTTTACGAACAGCATTTATGGGATTTTTGATGAAAAATTAGCTTTAAAACATACATACATACATATCATGACGCTATAAATCCCTTTCGGGGTAAGCCAACAACACAGATGTTTTATCCTGACCCAGTGATAGACCTCCACAACTTCCTATCCTGACATACTTCACTTGCTTCCGCCAGTCTCATACCTTGTTTCATACATTTCCTTTTGCATTTCATACTGCGTATATTCTTATTTTTCAAACATCTTCCAACCACCTCAGACCATCATGTTTTAGGCAAGCTGCCTCTATCTCTCCTTCCATCCACTCTACTATGAAATACCTGCTTTGCTATTCTTTCATCACCCATTCTCTCAACATGACCAAACCACCGTAATACACTGTTCTCATACTTCTCAGTCACAGTTTCTTTTACTCCACATTTCTCCAACACCCAAGTATTCCTTACCCTATCTAATCTTGTTTTACCACACATACTTCTGAGAAAACTCATACCAACAGCATTCACCCTACTCATATGCCTACTCTGACATACCCATGATTCAGAACCATACAAGATAGTTGGGAGTAAGACAGAATTGTACACTGTAAGTTTTGCTTTGTTTGATAAAGCATCACTCTTGGCCAATCCTGCCATGCTGCCAACTACTTTCCTACCTGCCGCCACTCTCCTCTCAATCTCCCCATCTATACTTCCATTCTCTTGATATAATCTTCCCAAATATACAAACTCTTTCACTCTTTCCAGCTTTTCTCCATTCAGTGTGAATTCATTTCCATCATCATTTTCTCCACCAAATACCATTACTTTAGTTTTCCCAACATTTATTCTCAGATCCATTTGTTCTGTGCTTTCTTCCAACCTATCAATCATCTCTTGCAATTCTTCCTCACTCTCAGCCACCATCACCTCACCCATCACTAACACATATTTGAATATATCTGCGCTAGCAAGATTTACACCAAACTATGGGACTCTCTTCACCATGGTTGTTAGTTTACTCTATCATTTCATTTTCTGTAATAATTGGTCTTTCTTATTTGCATCAATGTTGTGGAGAGAAATATGAGCATTGTATTTTTTTTTTAGCGCATGAAGCAAAATGTGTATCTCGTTTATTGTCATGGGAAATAAAATATGTAAGTCGTTTCCGAATTAATGTAGATGGTATTTGTGGACTTACACATAGAACCTTAAAGGGCCACAGAAGAATTTTTTTTTTGAAGTTGTGTTTAATCCACTATTTAGTAATTTACTATTTGTGAAAAATAATTGTAAATGTCGTATTGAGCTGGTGCGCCTCTTCCTTTTAATTAAAAAAACTAAGTCAATGTTTGACACGCCCCCTTATATACTCCGCTTCACGTATCTTCAGAACCGTCTCACGCTATTTGGTCACTTTTGGTGGCCAAAATCCCATTAACAGTTATTGCCGCTACATACAAGGCAATACCTGTTTGTCATTTTGACCATAAAATGTGGGTGAGTGCTGATTAAAGCTAAAAACTTACGTGAATCGAAGTATAAAAGTCAGCTGATCATTGTTTGGCCAAACAACGATCAAACTTTAATTTAATATTTAAATTAGAAGGAATAGTTGCGTCAGATTTTAACAACTTGTAAAATTATTTTTGTACCTCAAAGATTCTAAAAAGCCAGGGTGTCTGTGGGCCTTTAACAGAGAAGCGACAACCTCATGTTTTAGGCAGAACTGCAATTCAGTTATTTTGAAAGTCCCTCTAAAAGCACCCAAATTGTTAAAGGCGTAGAACACCTTGAACAAAAAAGTTGCGTAATATCCTAACAAACCTGAAAATCAACTTTGATTTGGCCGGAATCATTGATTTCTAATTTATTTTCCATCCACAAGATGCCGCTGCCGGTCACTGACGTCACAGCTTGCCTGGTCCACGCCCGCTTAAACCGGACGAGCTGTGACGTCAGTGACCGGCAGTGGCATTTTGTGAATAGAAAATAAATTAGAAATCATTGACTCCGGCCAAATCAACATTGATTTTCAGGTTTGTTAGGATATAACGCAACTTTTTTGTTCAAGGTGTTCTACGCCTTTAAGCTAAATGATTGGCTACCCCACAAAATTGGAGCTTTCTCATTGGCTATCATGTTAGTTTGGGTATTTCAAAACATATGTATTGCAGGTCTACCTAAAACATGAGGTTGTCATTTCTCTGTTAATGTTCTCTAATGTATAATGCTTACTGTGACAAAAAACGAGATACAATTTGTATATATTTAGTTTTCTATGTACCTTTGCCTCATGTTTCTCACGTACTAACCCTTGCATCATATTTCCTCAGGGTCAAACACCTGAAGACGTAGCCGACCCTGACCTCGTGACGTACCTTGAAGACCTGAGAAAGAAGCAAGCAGTATTGCTACGAGGCAGAGGAGCCATACTACCCCCAGCCAAGAGAAGTTCATCCATCAGTAACCAAGCTGGAGGCATCGGCAAGCGACGGTCTCTGGATAACAATATTACTATCACACCAACTCAGCAGCAGGCGAATAACAACAATATCACACAGTCCACTAACAATCAACAGATCATGTATGTACCAAAGCATTTGGTGGCAGAACACTCCACTTTATTTAATTATAAGTTTATATCTCTCTTCTCGTTACTTACGTTAGTGCAAAATCTCAGTTATCATTTCTCCCTTACACGGATATATAAACAGGATTGGAAGCTATTGTTGAAAAAAACGATCCCTTTATGATGCAATTCAAATTTTCGCCTCATCAATGCAAGAATACAAAATTACATATAAAAGTAGCGCTGCGATCTGGAGGATTTTTTTTTTTTTTTTTAATTTTCCCCAGATTGCAGCGCCATTTATATTTTACATGTTGATTGTTGCGGCAAAAATTTTAACTACATAATTAAGGGAACGTTTTTAAGATAGAGCAATCAATAATACAGAAGCTCACCGTTAACTACGTTACTGGCAGTTAATCGGGCAGTAACACTACGTTACTGTCATTGGATATTACGTGCCCTAACAAAATAAAAAATATATGTATAAAAAAAGTCAAAATAAAATTCTAAGGCAACTAAACTTCAGTGTACTTGCCTAAATTGACGAGAAGAACATTTTAGTGCGGAGAAAAAAAAATCAAATTTGTGAGGCCAAAATTTGTTGTCCTATATCTATAAGAATGCTGAGGTAGATTTTATATCATAATAATAAGTAGCGGCTTTTTACTGAACGAAATCAGGTGTACAACCTCTCAATTTAACCCAACTGTTTTACAGTACAGTCAGTTACAACTTTAACATGGCAGTAACGGGCGGAATTTTAGTAGGCGACAGTAATGAAAGGTTAAGGAGGTAGGGGACTGTAGATGGCAGCACTGGGAAATTTCCGCAAGATAAAGTTAAATGGCAATTATTAAAAGAAAATACAAATCTCCTTAAAGCTTGTTAAAGTTATGCTGGTATCCCTCATTTATTAAATTAGGGGGGGGGGGGGGGATTGATGCAGTAGTTTTATCAAAAACAGCAAAAAGGAGTGCAAAAACTAGTTCTGATTTTCTCCATCTTTATACTTTTGATTTAATTGTAATAAAATATACTCTCATTTATTTATTCAATTATTATTATGATGAAAAATTTAAAAGAAAATAGTAGGAGAAAGACTAGTTGAATTTAAAATAACTAAAATGCTAAAATTCTCTAATTTATTGTCAAGTAAAATGTAAAATTGAGATTTTGCACAAACGAAGGGGCTAATAATTTTATACATAAACCTGAATCTTAATGAAAACACATCATTTGTGTTTCTTTTGTAATACAATTATTAGGCCTATATATATATTTTTTTAAATATTATTATTGTTGCAATTGAAAATCTTATTAGCCCCTATTGTAACTATTTTCAGCTGTAAATGAATGCTTGTTTTTATTCCTTTTAGATTCCTTTCCTAATCCTTCATAATACTTTGTAATAATATTTTCCAATATTTTAAATTATTTTTATTAAAGTCAAAACACAATATATTTTAATGCTCTATATCTTTCTTCCTTTTTTTAAAACCATCACTGCTTAATATAATACTACAAATATCGTGCAAAACCTAGTGTTGAACATAAGCCACTAAATAGTAAAAGTAGGGGAGAAAATTGACAATCTTTAAGAGGGGGAGGGGTAAAAAATTCATTGTTAAAAAAAGTAAGAAATCATTAACATGAAATTTTAATCTCATTTATTGGGAATTAAAGCTCTTGTCAACTTATTTTTGTATCATTTAGAATACTAGATTGATAATTACCATACCTTATTATCCATGAATTAGACACCACCATGTTGATTTTGTATTTATTTTCATTTTGACAGTTATACCACGTATCTGATGTCACAATGTACCACCGCCAATCACAGTCACCGCTCTGGTCACGTGATAAACTTAAGCCCCTCCCTCAAGTTCTTTACTCCTATCGTCAGTACATTGTGATGTCAGATGCGTGAAATAACCGCTAAAATAAAAATAAATACAAAATCAACGTGTTGGTGTCTAATTCATGAATATTAAGGTATGGTAATTATTAATTATCTATCTTGTATTCCATATAATAAAAAAAGTAAGTTGACAAGGGCTTTAATAACAACAATAGCAAAAAAATTAACATGGGTTTTGCAAAATGTTTTCTATATTTCGGTGCTGTTGCGAACAAAATATCTATCTTGTGTTTTGTCACGCACAGCAAATTGTCTATCTCGTTCCTGAACGTTATGTAGATGGCGCTCAAAATACACATTTTGCTTTGTGTGACAAAATACGAGATAGAAATTTTGTTTCAACAACATTGATTTATATTGTACATAATTAAACTTAAAAAAAATAGCTTCTTTAAAATTTTAATTAAAATTTTCCATGCTTCAAAATAATCAAAATTAAAACATTAAACTAAATAATTTTGCTGTAAAAAATTGGCTAAATTAATTAAGTGTTTTGATTTTTTTTTTTATTAATTAATTAATTCCTACCAATTTATTTCCTCCCTTACCTCACTAAAAAAAAGCATGCATTTTTTTTATTTATAATTTTACATTATTTGAGTGATTTGTTCTCAAAACATATAAAGTTCACTTGTTAATAAGTTTGATTTGCATATGTTAAGTTATGTTAATTTGAACATTATTAACAAGTGAAATTTACTTGTTTTGTAAACATTTACTGAAGATTTTATTCTTGCTTTTTTGCTCTTACACAAAACCAAGAAAATTTAAAAATATAACAAAATTAAATTGCCCTAATTACATAATAATATAAATATTTTTAATATTATTAATAAAATAAATATCTAATGCACACTTTATGCAAACAGAAATACACACCATATACATTAGTTTATATTGATTGGTCGTTTAATTATGTAGCTTATTTAATTACATTCTAGCATAAATTTTGCTATACAGTATTCATCAATTATGACGAAAATGCTGAAGTCAAATTTGACCCTAAAATGTCTCATTTTTTTTTTTTTTTTTTTATCAATATTTTTATGGCTAAATTTATGCTTGAATCTAATTTCTACTCAAATTTTTATTTCAAAATGACAAAAGTTTTCATTTTGTGACCAAATATAAAATATTTATTTTATTACATATCATCGCCGGCAGTGCAAAATTATAGTAAACATTTTTTTTAAGTTGTCAATTCAGTCTAATAAATTATGATTTTTTTAATTAAATGCAGTACTGTTAACTCTCGATTGTGTGAAATTGCAAGGGATCGCGTAGATAATATTAAAATATATTTTGCCCAGAGCAACAGAGAGAGAGAGAGAGAGAGAGAGAGAGAGAGAGAGAGAGATAGAGAGAGAGAGAGAAATGAAGAACACAAGTGTTTGAAATTTTAAGTTTTTTGATAAGAAAAAATAGTTGAAATAAAAGACAAAAAATAAAAATGGTGCTAAATTTTCGATGAGTTATGAAAAATAATAAGCAGCCTAATAGAAATAGAAGTATTATTTTGATCTATGTATATTAAATATTAACACATGATTTCTTTAAAAGGGAATTTATTTATTTATTTTATTCAATAAACACAATTGATGTACTACGTGACATAAATTTTCTTAATATTAAGGGAGTAAGGTACTGACCTTATATCTCAAAAACTAGACCATGTTTTAAGTCTAAATTTGGTGTCATTGTGTAGCTAAGGGTCACACCTAGCCGTGATAAAAATTTCAAGATGTTTGACCGCCCCCCAAAAAAAGAAAAAAAATTATTAAAATTAATATTGGACCTTATAGGCTTAAAAATTAAAAAAATCATATAAATTTAATTTGCACGGTGACCCCCCAAAATTTTTATATATTTGAAATTGTCTCAAGCTGAAGTATCATTGTGTAATTCAGAATTTTTGACGGTATAAGTTTGAGTCTAATGGCCGACGTCGGTACACTACTCCCTTAGATTAAATACAAAAAGACTGAATTGACAGCTTAATTATGTTACTGTTCAGTTCTGTAGTTAAAATTGACCACTAAAAATATTATTAAACTCAAAATACACCTACATAAAATGCACTGACTGAGTTGAAAATAAAAAAGACAATGCAGTTCACCAGATCATAGATTAGTGCAAAATTGGATGAACTAATTAATTATAGTAGCATATTTATATCAATTAATAATATTAATTAATGTAATGCTTCGTAGTATAGAGTAGAAATAAATACCAAGATTTTTACCTTCTTGTCCTTTTAGTATCACTATAGATGAAGGAAAAATGTTATCAAATCGAATGATGATTTTATAGAATTATATTTTGTGTGGGTATAAAAATGATCTGATTTATTTTTGAGAAAAGTAGTAAATTTTGTGTTTGATATGAGAAAATAATTAAAGGAGTCATTATGTGTGCTAAATTTAAAAATAAGTATACTAAATTTGAAAGAAAATGCTAGGAGAAACCATAGCGCTGGTCTTACCATAGCAAAGAGAGTCCCATAGTTTGGTGACAAATCTTGCTAGCACAGATATAAAAACACATTGGAAATATTTCAGCAATAAACTACAAGAGAGATGGGGTGTCTTTATCAGTCATTACAGACTTGGAGAGAAACTGTGAAAGATCATTCAATCTCTGTAATGACTGATGAAGACACCCCATCTCTCTTGTAGTTTATTGCTGAAATATTTCCAATGTGTTTTTATATCTGTGCTAGCAAGATTTGTCACCAAACTATGGGACTCTCTTCACTATGGTAAGGCCAGCGCTGGTTTCTCCTAGCAGTGTCTTTCAAAATTATCATACCTAACCACGATGGTTTATTTTCCTTAATACATAGGCCCATATCTCAAATTAAAAAATAAGGGTAAAAAATGATATGAATTTATGATTTATTATTAGGCCTATTATTTTTTTAAATGAAATTTTGCTACTTTTCTAAAGAATGGAATCAAAATTAGGGATGTACTGTACAAAAACTGTGATTTAAAATTTTACTCTTGATTTCTTATGTCCATAAAATGCATTCATAGATTTAAATTATTGTATTGATAAAAAAATCTTCAGGTTTTTAATGGTGCTTAATATCATGGCATATTCTAAAAGAGAATATCCTTTTGAATTGATAGATCGAGTGATTTTCTAAATTTTGAGTTCATCAAGTATTTTTAATTAATTTTTATGATAAGTAAACTTTTGTGTTTGCACTCTAATGCAAAAGTTACCTACTGGAATGTCATATCATGATTTTCAAAAGTAAATATTTAAAATTAACTCAAAAATTATAAATTTGTAAATCAATCGATTCAGGATGTTTTCCTCTTTCAGAAAATAACATAATGTTATAATTATTTCAATGGAGGTTATCGGTTTTATTAAATTCTTAAAAAATTTCTGTCTTAAAACTTGTAAAAGTATGTCTAGTATTTCTCATTTAAATATCTTTGGAATCAGGGCAACAGTTGTTTCAAAAATCGCAAAAAAAAAAAAAATAAAAAAAAAAAAAAAAATAAAAAAAAAAAAAAAAAAAAAAAAGTTTTTTTTTCCCTTAAGCGTAATGTTAAATTAGGGATCTGTAGCTTCCCCCGTGTTTCCCCACACGCTAAACCAATAATTTCCATTGATAGCATTTCCATTGTGCAAGAGAGTAAAATTTTATATTACAGTATCTTTCATATGACAGTGTGACTATTAATTCATAATTATTATGATATTCATAGTTGAAAACTATTTAGCAAGGTTATTTTGTAATCAAGGAAACTGTGTTGAAAAAGTGCATTAAAAAATGGATGCATGATCCTAGATTATTAAAGTTTCAAATATTGATTGGTATTTTGAACTGCTGACCCTGTGTTTGATTATATGTATGTATTTTTGTGTATATTTTAGTATACATAACGTTCAGAATATGACCCAACTTTTAGGCAAGATTCCACATTACTAGTTAGTGGCAAAATCAATTATTTTAGTTAGGGTGTTCTTACAAATTTAGATTTTGTTGCATTTTTTTTTTTTTTTTTTTTTTTTTTTTTTTTTTTTCTGTGAGTGATTTGTGAGGTACTATATCGATGCTTCCCTGTTGAAGTGAACATGCTACACTTTACAAATTTTGTGAAAAATGAAAGATTTACACTTTACAAATTCCAAGTTCCCCCATCTAGTTCTCATGTTAAAACGCATAGAAGTGCCAAACGTAGATCATTCATTTTGAGTGAAATTTGTAAAGTGTAGTTCTTTCACTTTGACGGGTAAACATCGATATACTGTACTACATACATATCATGACGCCATAGTCCCTTTCAGTGTAAGCCAACAACATAAATGTTTTATCCTGACCCAGTGATAGACCTCCACAACTTCCTATCCTGACATACTTCACTTGCTTCCTCCAGTCTCATACCTTGTTTCATACACTTTCTTTTGCAATACTGCAGTATAAATTCTTATTTTTCAAACATTTTCCAACCACCTCAGACCATGATGTTTTAGGCAAGCTGCCTCTATCTCTCCTTCCATCCACTCTACTATGAAATATGAACTTGTTTTGCTATTCTTTCATCAGCCATTCTCTCAACATGACCAAACCACCTTACGTAACACACTGTTCTCATACTTCTCAGTCACAGTTTCTTTCACTCCACATTTCTCTATCACCCAAACAGTATACTATAGATTGTCATCATGCTATAGTAAAAGTAATACAGATTTACATAGGAAGTCTCAAGAGACATCAAAGAGAATTTGTCAATTAGGAACCTACAGTCCGTACCACCTAAGGATGTTTGCGATTCATCAAAATTGAGCTACGAGCCAATAGACGCTCAAGCGCTCAAGGTCACTAGGAGATGGGGTACTGTTAACTAAATTGAGAGATTTTAGGCGCTCTCTCATTGGTCGCATCCTTAGTTGGCGTGGACTGTACATAGTCTTGTTAACTCTAGGTCACCAGTTAAAATACCAACCTATTGGATCATGCCTTTCAATGAAAATTATAGGAGAAAACCAGCAAGAGTCTTACCATGGTGAAGAGAGTCCCTATATCACAATTTTCACCAAACTATGGGATTTTACTATTGTAAAGCCAACGCTGGTTACTTCTATCCATGTTAGAGAACCTTACCAGAGAAACGACAACCTCATGTTTTAGGCACACCTGCAATACATCTGTTTTGAAAGTCCCGCTAAAAGTACCCTAACTTTTAAGCTAAATGATTGGCTACCAACAAAATTGAAGTTATCTCATTGACTAAGAGTATTTCAACTGTCATTTAAGTTTGGGTACTTTTAGCGAGGCTTTAAAAACAGATGTATTACAAGCCACAGTAGATGATACAGTAGTCCATCTCATATACTGGGAATGTCAAATCAAAAAACGCGCGACTGGGTGAAGCGGGCAGCACTAAAAGTAACTGAAGTAACGTTACGCGTGTAGTTCAGCCCGCTTCACCCAGTCGGAATTATGGCACGCATTGATCTGACATTCTCAGTATAGGAGATGGACTACTGTATCATCTACTGTGGTTACAAGCCTGCCTAAAACATGAGCTCGTCGCTTAAAGAGTAAGTTCAGTGGTTACAACATGGCTTTTCTGATGTCAGATAATGACAAGAAGTGTTCATAAACTTACATGATGACCCAAAGCCCTTCCATAGCCCCTTAAACTTGCGCTCATCCTGCAAGATATGAACCTACTGCAACATTTTCTATAGTAAAGCCGTAACTATGACATAAAAGATACGGGACAGGTTGCATATCTCGCAGGATGATCATGAGTTTAAGGGGCTACGATAGGGCTTTGGGTCATCATATGTGAGTTTATGAACAGTTTTTCTCATTATCTAACATTGAAGAAGCCATCTTGTAACCTCTGAACTTTCTCTTTAAGGTTCTCTACTATCCATTTCTTTAAAATTTATTATGATAGCTTGGTGAAAATCTTGATGGCACAGGTTACACAAATATTTACAAGTCTATAGACTACACTCTAAGCAACTGAAGAAGAAGGTTGTTGCCCTCAAAACATCTTAAAACTTGTAAATATTTGTGTAAGCTATGCCATCAAGATTTTCACCAAGCTACGGACCTCATCGTGGTAAGGCACTTGTTAGTTTCTCCTATCATTTTCTTTGATTATCAATTCAAACCCAAATGGTCCTAATTAATTACACAAATTTATAATGATAGTTTATTTTCCTTGATATATCCTGACATCAATTTAAGGAAAAAACCATCGCGGTTAGGATCAATGATAAAGAAAAGGATAGAAAAACCAGCAAGGGCAAGTAGAAGTTCTATGGAGAGGTTGAGGTCTTGCATGGCACAGTATAATGTTATAAAAGTTTCTTTACAACTGAGAGCTTTCGTCATATGATAATGACATTATCAATCAAAAGAGAAAATTACTTGAGCACATCACTGAGCAGTGTCTTGTCTTGTACTGCCCGATTACATTATACATTAGACCTCTCCATAGAACTTCTACTGTGGTAAGGCCCTTGCTGGTTTTTATATCCTTTTCTTTATCATTGATATATCCTGATTATGTTATATAATGTCTACTCCAACTTTGACTTACTTGATATATTTCTATGTACAGTTCGTCCGTGACTCGCATGTCCGTGGCTGACAAGTCCAACCTAGTGAGCAAAGACGTGAGTGCCGAGAGACAACAGTTACTTGGTCCTGCACAGAGAGGATCTGAGGAAGCTACGGAGTCTGAGGAAACTACTACCTCCACTTCTGAGGAGAGTGAGATTGGTATGTATATAGTAATAGTTACTTTGAAACACCCATTTCTTAAATTGTTGGGCAGGAGGTTAGCAAAAAAATTAAGAATTGTTTAAAAATTACAAACCCAGTACCCTTTTTATGCTGAAAATTAATAACATAATGTCGATATGCTTACACGTCGGAGTGAACGTACTACACTTTACAAATTTTGTGAAAAATAGACAATCTACACTTTACAAATTCCAAGTTCACCCATATAGTTCTCATGTTAAAATGCGTAGAAGCGCCAAACGTAGATCGTTAATTTTGAGTGAAATTTGTAAAGTGTAGTTCATTCACTTTGACGGAATGTGCCTTATAAGAATGGCAAGGAAATAAGTCAAACTTAAAATTTGTACCGTAGCGTTGTGTAACTTTAGACCAGGGGTGTAACTTTGGACCATTTTTTAAATTGCTTTAACTCTGAAACTTTTTCAGTTTGAATGATAATACCAAATATGCTGGAAAGCTTATATAATTGAGCTATTAGACATTTGGGTATAATTGTTCTAACTAAAAAGTTTCAGAGTTATAGCAATTTAAAAAGAGGTATAAAGTTACACTCCTGGTCTAAAGTTACACTGCGCTACGGTATGTGTTTAAGAGATGATTCTTTAAAGTTGAAGGAGAAAGAAAATGAATAAAGTTTATGTTTTTTTCTAAAGAATTTGATATTTTTCTTATATTTTTTTTAAAGAAGTGTCATCTCCTAAACACCTGAAAATTTTAAAGTTTGAAGAATAGTGCTAAAAATATTACAATAAGGTATTCAACTTATAAGCGTGTCTGTAAACATTGCTATTTTCTGCTGCTTCAGAATATTAACAAAGCAATGTAATGAGTAGTCATAAGTCATCATTCTTTCAACACCGTCAAAAATAGAGCTTGGGAATTTATTTTTAAAAGAGCAGTAATAAAGTTTTTTTTTTTTTTTTTTTCCCAGTAGAAATTAATATTTTTAGTGGTTATGGGGACTCTTTTAACAAATTAAAGGTGGAAGTTAGAGAATCATGTATTGTAATAAATAGAACTCAATACTTAGTAGGCTATCATAATAATTTATTAACCTCGACTTACTTAGTAGACGTTGCAAAAGTAAGTTTAGATAAAATAAACAAACTGACAGCCCAACAATACTAACAAAGTGCTAGCAGACGACTTTGTATTCCTGTCTACATTTAACATGCTTTCTTATGAGGCAATGAAGCAATTAAATCCAAGTAAAATTTGTTTTCAAAACTGATATTTTTACTTATGTACTTGGTATTACAGTTTTTTCTTTTCTTGAATTGAGGGCATCTTGCTGTTCAAATGATTGATTCATCCAATTGGCTTGGTATTCATGAAAACAAAAGCTTGGAGGCTCAGTAATCTACACTAAAAATTTCAGCATTGGTAAAAATTTCTAACTGCAGTTATAGCTGCTTCATTGCCCCATAAGAAAGCATGTTAAATGTAGACAGGAACACAAAGTTGTCTGCTAGCACTTTGTTAGTATTGTTGAGCTGTCAGTTTGTTTATTTTATCACTAAACACAATTTTGCAACATCTGCTATTGTTAGGTATAATTCATGTATATTGTAGTCTGGAAGTATTTCTGTTTTTAAAAACAGTTTGAGTATTTGGTGTAAAATAATTAATATTAATTAGTGCTGTCAAAATTAACAATTATTTTCTAATTTGGTTCATAGAATGAAATATATTTGGAATTTACTGACACTTTTTTATGTAGTCTCCATTATCTGTATTGTGAAATAAAAAAAAAAAAAAAAAAATGAAAAAAAAAAAAAAAAAAAAAAAAAAAAAAAAAAAAAAAGGAGGCTCCAAAAATCAGATAAATATTTTTTTTCAAGCTTTTTTTTTTTTTTTTTTTTAATTATTTATTAATAATTTTTTTGTGTGATCCAAATACTCTTGGACGATTTTTTTTTTTTTTTTTTTTTTTTTAATTTTCAAAATTCAGAATACATTTGGCAGCACTAATATTACTCTAAAAATTAGTAATGGTTAAAAATTACTGTATAATATAACTGTATGATGCTAATTATTTTTAATATAGAACAATAATAATTATTTATTTATCGAAGTGAAAAAAAACTGTAAATCAATTTACATTATCATTCCGTAAATTTAAAAAAATAACATATTATTTCAAATTAAAAATTTAATATTAAGTTATATGAATTATTTGTAATAATATTTAAAGTGTCAGTTAACAATGGTGTTTTTAATAGTGATCATCGTGTTATTAAACCTCCTGGAAACGCAATGTCAAGATTTTAATTATTAACGAGCTGAGAGCAATAGCTGTTACAGCGACCCCAAACCTACGTCACAGCTACAGCTTGCTCTCATGCTAGCTTGGTGTGAGTGTGCTTACTTTTGTGCTGGATACTTAACGTAATATTTACGTAGATAATACATGTTTGTTTTTGTCAATCTTCTCGCGTCAAGATGAAGCTACTACACTTTACAAATTTCCGAAAAATGAACGATCTACACTTTACAAAATTGCTGTTACCTGGAGCTTCACCTACCTGTTTTATATAGCAGAATCTTCAGGTAGCCGTGACTTTGTAAAGTGTAGATCGTTCATTCATTGCAAATTTGTAAAGTGTAGTAGCTTCATCTTGACGCGAGAAGATCGATATGCATATTGGATATATAAAAATAAGAGTAACTCTCATTCGTACCAAGCTATAGTTAGAGCAAGTTGTAGCTGTGACGTAGATTCAGGGTTGCTGTAATGGCTTTTCATCTCAGAGTGATAACAATTAAAATTTTGAGATCGGGCTTTCAGAAGGTTCAATAACAATGATCACTATTAAAAACACCTTTGTTAACTAACACTTTAAGATGTAGAAATTTAAATTTTACTTAACATGTTAGTGGTTGGGTAGATATGTAGTTGTTAAAGCGACTCTCCAAACCAGACAACATGCCCTTTTATTTCATTAAATACTTAATGGGATTTCAAAAACTACAATTATTTTGTCCAAGAACCCAATTGTGATGCCTTAAAGCCCTTGTCAACTTACTTTTTTTTATCATTTAGAATACTAGATTGATAATTACCATACCTTATTATCCATGAATTAGACACCAACATGTTGATTTTGTATTTATTTTCATTCATTTTCTTTTTGACGGTTATTTCAGGTATCTGACATCACAATGTACCACCGCCAATCACAGTCACCGCTCTGGTCATGTGATGAATTTAAGCCCTTTTCTCAAGTTCTTTACCCCTATCACTGCCCCATCGGTACATTGTGACGTCAGATACGTGAAATAACCGCTAAAATAAAAGTAAATACAAAATCAACGTGTTGGTGTCTAATTATGGATAATAAGGTATGGTAATTATCAATCTAGTATTCTAAATGATAAAAAGTAAGTGGACAAGGGATTTAAATGTACAAGAACATTTTCAACTTATGTAACCCGCAACACTTTTTCTATTGAACATCACTAATCATGACGTCAGCAAAAGTGTGGTTATGCCTACTTTACCATTTTTAAGCTCTTTTTCAGAGTTACATTTGAGTAATCAATATAAGGAAAAAACCATCGCGGTTAGGATCAATGATAAAGAAAAGGATAGAAAAACCAGCAAGGGCCTTACCACAGTAGAAGTTCTATGGAGAGGTCGAGGTCTTGCATGGCACAGTATAATGTTATAAAAGTTTCTTTATAACTGAGAGCTTTTGTCATATGATAATGACATTATCAATCAAAAGAGAAAATTACTTGAGCACATCACTGAGCAGTGTCTTGTCTTGTACTTTTATAACATTATACTGTGCCATGCAAGACCTCGACCTCTCCATAGAACTTCTACTGTGGTAAGGCCTTTGCTGGTTTTTCTATCCTTTTCTTTACATTTGAGTAATAATGAAATTGAAATAACAGTACATGGTGTTAGGTCTGGCAACTAGCTTTAATGTATAAAAAAAAAATACTAAGCTAGCGTTGTTATTATTTTTTCCTCATGCTAAGACGATGAGGATGAGGAATCTCCTCTTTCTTCCCCTACATCCCTTGACCAAGGTAAGATTAACCCTTATTGCATATCACACTAAAAGCATGATGTACTATAATGTATAGCAGTAATGGTGCTCTAGAGTTTATTCTAATATAATGTATGTACCTATATTGTAGGTTATCGGTATTTTTTTTTTTTTTTTTTTTTTTTACATATGATTGTGACAGGTAGAAAATTTTACCATGTAAAAAAAAACATGCTTGATTTGCAATGACATTTGTATGAGAAGAAATATATTATGCTAAATTTTAAATGTTATCACAATTATGTGTATACATTACATATTATAGGCCTATTCATTAGATCATTTTGTAAAAGATAGTGCTTTTTTTTATTATTATTTTTTATTATTATTATTATTGTCAGTTATGTTTATTTTGGTTTCTTGTAATCTGGTAGTTTATTATTATTTTATTTTTTTAATCACAAGGTGATCAAAGCAATCAAACAGCTTGCACAATTCTCTCTCTCTCTCTCTCTCTCTCTCTCTCTCTCTCTCTCTCTCTCTCTCTCTCTCTCTCTCTCTCTCTCTCTCTCTCTCTCTCTCTTTCTCTTTCTGTAAATCTTTAAAAATTGCAACTATTTTACAACATTGTGTTTGCTTATTTGCACATAGCAATTTGTTCACCTGCATAATTTCAGCACCTAGTCATTATTTTGTGTATATCATATACTCATGCAAACTTGTTCTGTATAGCTCACTTATTTCTCATGTACACACGTAAAACATACATTGTACAAATTGCTCTGTTACATATAGATGTAACTCTTCAGTACAAACCAATAACTGCATTGAAAAAAGATTTAAACAGTAACTTGTTAGTATAAATGATATTACTTCAGTGCTAAATACTTAGCTCTGCACATATTAAAAAAAAAAAAAAAATACATACATACATACATACATATCATGACGCTATAAATCCCTTTCGGGGTAAGCCAACAACACAGATGTTTTATCCTGACCCAGTGATAGACCTCCACAACTTCCTATCCTGACATACTTCACTTGCTTCCGCCAGTCTCATACCTTGTTTCATACATTTCCTTTTGCATTTCATACTGCGTACATTCTTATTTTTCAAACATCTTCCAACCACCTCAGACCATGATGTTTTAGGCCTGCCTCTATCTCTCCTTCCATCCACTCTACTATGAAATACCTGCTTTGCTATTCTTTCATCACCCATTCTCTCAACATGACCAAACCATCGTAATACACTGTTCTAAATGTGAACATATTAGTTACTTTTGTTCATGTATAAAAGAGCAATAATTATGCTAGCATGTTTTCAACAAGATTTTTATTTTATACATTATAACATAATTCATGCTAGAATAATAGAGTCATGCTGCACAGCACACCAGTAATGTTATAAAGCAGAATTATTATGCTATTCTTGATATAGCAACATTTATGCTATAAATGTAGCATAAATTATGTGTAATTTATGCTATGTGTGTAAATAGTGCTCTATGGTCTTACCACAGTGAAAAGTGTCCCATAGTTTGGTGACAAATCTTGCTAGGACGGGCATTATAAACATATTGGATAAGCTTTCGGCACTCAACTAAAAGAGAAAACTTTTTTATTATTATTATTATTATTATTTTTTTTTTTTTTATTTTTTTTTTTTTATGAACAAAAACTGTACACTCTGCTTTCTTTGAAGTGTAGTGCCAAAAGCTTTCCAGTGTGTATGATAGCTGAATTATGAATGTATTTGCACAGTAAGTTAGTGACACATTATATATTATACCCCCCCCCCCCCCTCTGCACATGAGGGTAGATATTCAATTTTGATTGTCTATTGTAATTATAATCAAATATTAAATTTAATTATGTTATTTTTTTAATTGTTACAGAAAAACGTAACCGAGCCAATAGAGGAGAAACCACTGGAAGAGAAAGTAATAAGAGCATTCCCTTCCCTGTAAGTAGCACTTTTTATGTTAATATAAGCAAAGAAATTTATTTAACTTAATTAAACTAAACTAATTTAATTTAAGGAAAAAACATCGTAGTTAGGATCAATAATAACAAACAGGATATATTTACCAGCGCTGGCCTTACTTAGCACAGTAGGAGTTGTATGGAGAGGTCGAGGTCTCACGTGGCACATATTTTGTTATAAAAAGTTTATTTATCAATCAAAGAAGAAATTTACCTGAGCACATCACTGAGCAGTGTATTGTACTAATACTGATAAAGCTCTCAGTTATAAATAAACATTTTTATAACAAAACACTGTGCCAAGTGATACCTCAACCTCTCCATACAACTTCTACTGTGCTAAGTAAGGCCAGCGCTGATAATTCTATACTTTTCTTATTATTGATCCTAACGACGATGTTTTTTTTTCCTTTAATTGAGCTTTAATATAAATAATTACTTTTATTGGGTGAAATCAGGCTACAAACCACTCAATTTAACTCAATTGTTACACAGAACAGTCAGTTACAAATTTAATGTAATTCATACTAAGAAAATTTAATACTATACATTTTCTTAAATAGCACAAAGTACTGTGAGTTTTCATATTAATTGAATATATTTATGTTTTCAGGCACCCAGTTCACCTCCCAAACCTCCCCTGGACTCAGATGAATCAGGAATACCTTCTTGGAGAAGACCTGGTTCTTTGCGTTCTCGTACTAACGGCAAAGAAGATTCTAAGACCTCAAATCGTAAGTTGGCACAGGGATGTATTCAGATGGCTTGTATCTCAAAATCTAAAAAGAAAACTTCCAAAACTTTATGATGACATTTGAAAGTTAATAGTAACAGCTACCTATGATAACAATTTTTAGAACTCATGACCATCAGATAAGAGAGAAAATAATTACTAAAATTAACATGGGCTCTTATGGGACTAAAATTTTAAAAAATCATAATTTAAAATCTAGCATGGTGACCCCCATTTTTTTTTTTTTTTTTTTTTTTTTTTTTTTTTTTTTTTTTTTTTTTTTTTTTTTACATTTTTGAGGATATTATAATCTAATGTATCAATGTGTAACATTTCAGCTTTTTCTTTCTTTACAATTTTTTAGTCAAATCTCACAGTACCTGATTTCCCGCCTTATTAGTAGAGCCTCATTGCTAAAATGATTTAAATTTATTATTATTCTCATCATACTTATCAACTATCATATTCAGAACATGTATATATAGGTTTTAAAATCATGAATTTTTTTTCAGTAAATAGTGAGTGAAAAATTAAAGTGACAAAATTCACCACACCTTACCATTAGAATAATATTCATCAATTAAACTTAAAGTAGTAGGACCGACCTTATATCTCAAAAACTAAAAGTGTTTTGGGTCTAAATTTGGTGTCATTATGTAGATAAGGGTCACACCTAGCCGTGATAAAAATGTCATGATGTTTGACCGTCCCGAAAAAAAGGAAAAAATTATTGAAATTAACATTGGGTCTTATGGGCTTAAAATTTCAAAAAATCATACACGGTTTCCCCCCAAATTTTTTATATATTTGAAATTGTCTCAAGCTGAAGCATCATTGTGCAAAATTTCAGATTTTTTTGACGTGTAAAGTTTGAGTCTAATGGCCGACGTCGGTACCTCACTACCTTTAGCCAAACAAAATGCTGACAAATGTTTTTTTTTTATTTCAGGTGTATCAGACAGAAGCAGCGTGGAGTCCAATTCTTCTGAGGTTGTTCTACGTAGGACTCATAGTTTTGAATCAGATGACAAGTAAGTCACCCCTCCCCCCTTCCTCTCATATTTAACAATCAGGGGCCATCTTCACATAGAGTTAATGTAATTTATTTTGGTGGGTTTTTTGATGAGGGAATCTTTGTGACTTTTTTTTTTTTTTTTTTTAATGGACTAATTGGTTACAATTGAAATTTGAGAAGGGCATTACTTGATATTTTCTTTGGGTATCGGGATATCATTTCTATGTAATTTTTAATTATGGTTTCTTGTAAAAATGTTTGTTTTAGATAAATTCCTTTTTTTTTTTTTTTTTTTTTTTTTAACTTTTATTTGAGAGTAACAATTATGGTGCACCGGGAAGAAAAAAATCATTGTTCATTAATTTAAAGAAAATTTTAAACCATGTTTGTTCGGATAATGTTATCAAAGGAAAGAATAGGACAAAACATTTTGATGCCACCCAATAATAATGAGTGGCTATTCACATTGCTAACACCAGTACTGGTTTCCCCTCTCCCTTGCTATTAATTTTATTAGGCCTATACAGTCAACCGGGGTGAAATTGAAAGTGCGGGGTGAAATGTAAACTCCAAACATGTGCAAGCTTTCACTTTTCCTTATCTCGCTAGACACAGAGTACTTTGAAAGTAGGTCTGTCATTGGCTTTCAATTTCACCCTGCACTTTCAATTTCACCCCGGTTGACTGTACTAATATCCAAACACAATGGTTTATTTTACTCCATTGATTCATTGTAACAAAAAGCAATATCAGGGCATGCTTATATTGCTATAATAATTTTATGCCGTAAAACTAACTGCTACAGCTAATTATTGCCCAACCAATATGTGAAATTGATAATTAAATAACAGAATTGACAGTAAAAACATATTGATAGATTATAACAAATTGAGAAATGTGAGATTGTGAGCTTATAACTGACAGGGTCACCTTGGGAGAGAGAAAGAAAATTACAGGCATAGACAACATAAAAACAAAAAAAAGCATTTATATCACAAAACACTTGTAAATAACATTAATGGGTTTCAAAACTCAACTGTAACTCCGTAGCAGTGATCAGAAAATTTGATTTATGCAACTCGCACAACATTTTCATACTAATTTTTGCATGTTTCTGACGTCATAAACATGAATATTCACGCAAATTGCAATTGTTACAGTATTTTTCACGCTCTCTTGTGGAGTCACATTTACATTCTGGTAAAAATTGTCATCAGTTTTGTAGATCCCAATTTGTGGTTAATGATTAAAAAAACATGATGTTTCATGTTTTCTATGCCTTTCAATAGTTAAAAGAGAAAATATTAGTTTAAGGGAAAAACATTACGATTGGAATCAATAGGAATAAAGAAAAGGATAGTTATCAATGTTGGCCTTACTTAACACAGTAAAAGTTGTATGGAGAGGTTGAGGTCTCACTTGGCACAGTGTTTTGAGTACAAGACAAGATACTGCTCAGTGATGTGCTCCAGTAATTTTCTCCTTTGATTAATAATATCATTAATATATGACAAAAGCTCTCAGTTATGAAATGAACCTTATTTTATAACAAAACACTGTGCCACGCAAGACCTCGACCTCTCCATACAACTTCTACTGTGGTAAGTAAGGCCAGTGCTGCTAAGTATATCCTTTTCTTTAGTATTATAAAAGAGAAAAGGGTAGAGAAAGCCATATACTAATCTTACCATAGTGAAGAGATCATAGTTTGGTAACAAATCTTGCTAGCACAGATATAAAAGACATTGGAAATATTTCAGCAATAAACTACAAGAGAGATGGGGTGTCTTCATCAGTCATTACAGACTTGGAGAGAAACTATGAATGATCATTCAATCTCTGAGTCTATAAGGCCTGATGAAGACACTCCATCTCTCTCTCTTGTAGTTTATTTCTGAAATATTTCCAATGTGTTAGTTTTTTTTTTATATCTGTGCTAGCAAGATTTGTCACCAAACTATGGGACTTTCTTCACTATGGTAAGGCCCTTGCTGGGTTCTCCTAGCATTTTCTTTCAAATTTATCATAGTTACTCACGGACTTACAATAAATTGATTGTTAAATCAAGAAAACAGCAGCCTCTTTCTTTTAGGCCAAGGATAAATGTTTGGTAGATACAGTCAACCGGGGTGACCTTGAACACCCATTTATCTCTACTTTGGGCACTCGTTAAAAATTTTGAAACTTGTCATTAAGATCAAAATTAAATTTTAACAATAGTAAGATTCTTCATATTTCTAAAATCAGGCCCCAAGACAGAGATAATTGGGTGTTCAAGTTCAAAGTCACCCCAGTTGACTGTACCCCTGTTTTTGGCAGCCCAATAGCCCAATAGCCCAATAGCCCTTAGAATTCGGCGTTTTTTTTTCTGGGAAAACCACCAACAGTTGAGATTAGAGAAAAATTAAGGGGTGGGGGAAGTAAATCTTATTATCACAAAAAAATGTTCAGCTCTTGGAATTGTTTACCCTTGTAGTAAAAAATATGTTAAAAGTGGGTTGCCGAAAACTAGTCCCTCTACTATACAATTTAAAACCAGTGATATTATTTGCAATTATTTTTACCTAAATAATACAGTCTCTAATATAACCTTGTCCTCCTCTATAGAAGTTGATTTACTAACCTTAGTGTTGTTGTTTGTTTGTTTTGCTTGCTTTGGTGTTGATGCTTGCTGTGGCTGTGGTACATTAAAAAAAAAAAAAAAAATCAGATTCTATCGTCAATACAAAGCCCTACAAGAGAGAATCAAAGCAAGCTCTTGTCCAGTACTTGCTCATCCTACACCTCTTGCTAACCTAAGATCTAACGCTACGTCAACTAAACCATGGCATGGACGCTTCAATACAAGGTACCTACCTACATTAACACCTGCATACCTACATACATTATAATATTATGGTAATTAATACTATTGTGTCGGACCTTAACCATCAAAGTGAACCAACTATACTTTACAAATTTCCCTTAGGGCTGTAAGCTGCAACCTCTAGTTAAACCTTAGTTTCAATTCTTGCAACAATCAAAATAACAAATTACGTAACTACGGTTTAAGTAGTTAGTTAGCGTTGCAGCTTACGTGGGTTAAAGTCCTTGTCAAGTTACTTTTTTTATCATTTAGAATACTAGATTGATAATTACCATACCTCATTATCCATGAATTAGACACCATCACGTTGATTTTGTATTTATTTTCATTTTGACTGTTTATCACGTATCTAACGTCACAATGTACCGCCACCAATCACAGTCACCGCTCTGGTCACGTGATAAATTTAAACCCCTCCCTCAAGTTCTTTACCCCTATCACGGCTCCATCAGTACATTGTGACGTCAGATACGTGAAATAAGCGTCAAAATGAAAATAAATACAAAATCAACGTTTTGGTGTCTAATTCATGGATAATAAGGTATGGTAATTATCAATCTAGTATTCTAAATGATAAAAAAGTAAGTTGACAAGGGATTTAAGGTTATCTATTTAATAGGAGAATTATGCCAGCAAATTTGTGAAGTGTGGAGCGTTCATTTTGAACTTGAACAAAATTTGTGAAGTATACATAGTTTGTTCACTTCAATGGGTAAGCATCGATACGTATAACAATACTCTTGTGTTGGTGAAAGAAAGACACCAGAAACTTTTTTTTATACAGTATCCAATATCACCCATCACACTTCAATCCTTTTCCAAGAAATCTTATGTAAAAGTCAGAATATCAGACAAAAACAGTGAAACATTGACTAAAGCCAGCATTTATTATTATTGTATAAATATGTGAAAAAACCATCGCGGTTAATGCTACTAAAATAATCGGATAGTCTCTCGTCCTATCACTATTATCCTATTGATTTATTATTATTGTGAATTTAATTAAGTTAGCGCCAGGTGTGGTGATGTTGGACAAATTTTTCAACAATTATTTACTCTCTACCTAAAGGTCATAGAAAAGTTAAACAGAGACTAAAAGATAGTGCAAAATTCAAGTTTTATTTCGTTTTTTTTTTTTTTTTTTTTTTTTTTTTTTTTTTTTTTATGAGCTTGAGTTAAGGTGGAAATATGGCTTGAAATTTTGTCCAAATTCACCCCAGTTAATGGTAAATAATAATAAGCTAATAATAAAAAATAGGAAATAATAAAATTAAATTAAATTAAAAAAAAAAAAAAAAAGAAAAAAAAAAAGGGAAAGGAAAGAAAATGGTAATTTGAAATGCTGAATTGAGTGTGATTTTTCCCCCATCTAATTTCAACATATTTTCCACTTCTGGCAGCTTACATAAAATTCCTATGTGATTCTGTAATTCATTCTTTCACCTTAGCAAGGTATACAAGCTACTTCTAATTTACATTATGTTTTTTTTTATAGTTTTGCTACATTGCAATTTTCATGCTATCATTCTGAAACTGAAACCTGCATTTTGCAGTAAATAATGAAACGCTGTTCCCTTGCTCCAAAAAAAAAAAATAATAATTATAACAATAATAAAATGCTCAATTCCATTTAAAAAGCATTAGGTGCTCATTTTGATTTATTTTGATTTATTTTATTTATCTATTTATTATTTTTATTTTATTTTTTTGTCGTTTGGAGCTTGAAAAATAAGGTTTACGAATATTTTTAGTAACTACATTTTATGGTACCATTTTAATAAAGCCTAATTTAATATGTGCAAGGCAAAACTATAAATATATAAATTGATGAAACTACCTCACCTGTATACTTCATATTATACTGAATTGCAAACATAAATAATCACAAACAATTAAAATTTTAATCAATCATAATAACTTTGGTATTAATAATGCTATTAACTTAATAATAGAACTACGCTTATTAGTGCTGTCAAAATAGATCATGTTAAACGAACCTATCTAAATAATCCATATCATGATCCAATTTATTTGCCCCAATTGTGTGTGTAATCCAGTTAAATGGGAAAATATAGATCTGATCTGGGGTGCTGATTGTGTAACTTCATATATATTGAAATTGTTTGATTTCTAATGTAAATTTGAGTGTAATGATGTTCGTAAACTCTGTTCTCTGCTCCTAAAATAATGATCAACTTTGGTTATTCAAATGGAATGCGCATTTTTTGGTGCAAGAGAACAGGGTTTATGAACAGCATTACTTTTATAAAAGGAGAGAGAAAGAGAGAGAGATTAGCGTATCTCTTCTCTATCAAACATGATTTTTTCTGTTGATTTCAACCCATTTTTTCGTTTTTTTTTTTTCGTTTTTTTCGTTTTTTTTTTTTCACTTACTTATTTATTTATATTTTTTATATAATACCAAATCTGATTTTAATAATCTATTTTGATCTGAATTTGTTTTCTTTCCTTTTTAACTGAATTTAAGCATGGATTTTTTTTTTTTTTTTTTTCTACATGAAATTTTTATCCATAATCCAGGCTAGAAAATTATGTAAATTTTGACAGTACTAAAACGCTTATTTGATGCTACATAATCTAAAGTAACCAATACGCTAGCTTTGCTTTATAAAGCTAATAAATATCATAAAACTGACTCAGAATATAAAATATTCAAGTTTTTCTTTAATACGGTGCCTGTTAATTATATGGGGTTTCTGTGGCAAATAATTGAATAATACAAGAAGTCATTTTCATTTTAATAATAATTTTGCAAAAAGGGATGAATTTGTGTCTCAACTTATTTATGTAATCCACTAGCATGATTTGCATGGAGAAAATAGATAATTTTTTATAAATCTGGTATTTTTTTTATTATTATTATTTTTTTTTTTTGTGGAATGGATGCCTTTCATTAATGGTTAACTCATGGTTTAATTAAGTTTTTTTATTGGTGTATGTGAAATTAAATTTAGTAAAAAAATAATAATAATAATACATACATATCATGACTTTCTGGGAAAGCCATATAAATAAATGAAAGTTTTCAGGCTCAGTGAGTTACACTAAAAATTTCATTGTGAAGAAAAATATCTGATTTATGTCATGGCTGCTTCATTCCCCCATAAGAAAGCATGTTAAAATCAAGACAGAAACGCAAACTTTTTTTTTCCCCCAGAATTATTGGGAATGTTTTTTTTTTTTTTTTTTTTTTTTCCATCACTAAAAATAATTTTGCAAGTAATTTTAATTTTTTTGTCCTATAGGCCTAATAAAATATAGGTTGTGTACGCATGACGTAATTCTGAGTGCTTTTCGATGCTCATCTTGAGCAATGAATAACATTGCTCAGTATAGGGCAAACATAGTTTTTGGCTATTTTCTTTGGAAAGTTAGCTACTTTTTGTTCATTATTATTTTTCTTGCATACTTGAGGTACTAATTCAACCTAGCTGATAACAGCATCAATGCTCTCAAAAAATATTGTAAAGTATTTTTAAACTGGCAAAATGTTCCATTTTCCTATACTGGCCCATGTTATTTAGTACTCATGACGTCGACTTGAACATGAATGAAAACACCCTATTGAATGATAAAATATTATATATTTAAATTTTGTCGTACACGGAAGACAAGCTGAAGAATGAGTCACTTAACTCGTCATGTTTACTGATGTTTCAGTGAGAAGAGAGAAAGTGCCAACAGTGCCCCTGCCTCTCCTGCCAAGGGTCCCCCTGCTTCCCCCACATCTCTCAATGCACCAGCTGGACAAGTGCGCAGGTATGTTCATATTCTCTACTCTCTTGTATTCGGGGAAAGAAATAATAATTTACGTATATCAATGTTGTAGCAGAAAATATGTATAAGCTGTTTTTTTTTTTTTTTTTTTTTTTTTTAGTAAAAAGATTTAAAAAAATTTAATTTGTGTTAGTTAATTAGAGCACTAATTATGGTCCAGATTCAATTAATACATATTTATAAACTCCTCTCCTTCCACTTTTTTTATTATTATTATTTTTCTATTCTCCTGAACTAGAGAAAAATGATCACCAAAATGATTTTTAAAGAGTTTTGTCATTATTATTTAATGGCTTTTTACTGACTAAATTTTAAAGTAAAAAGTGAATACTCTCTACTCAGATAAACATTGACTTGAAAGTACTTTTGATACTACCATCAAGTTCCCTTGGTATCCAAATCTTTAGGTTTCACCTCTATAGCTTAATCAGTTTCGGGAAATATTGAGCCTCTTTATTTGCGGAAAAAATAAATTATAAAATTTATGCTGCATTTATGTCATTATAGCATAAATGTTGGTAAATTGAAACAGTATAAATAATTATGTTGTTTCAGTTATGCTATACAAAGTTGTTATTCATTTTAGCATAAATTATGCTATATTGAATAACAAATGTGTGCAACAATAAGCAGCATAATTACTATGCACTGTATTTAATTTTGTCCGTGTGGTATTGATTGATTATGGACCATAATAAGTGATTCACACCCTGGGCAAAATAAACAGATTTTAACAACCGGATGCACTCCCTTTTTCTGTTAATTTTAACATGTTAATACGTGTTAAATTTTATTGCTATAAATTGATTAGAATCTGAGAAAAGGGGGTGCATCCAGTTGTAATTTATTTTGGTATCGGTGTAGTATAATATTGTACAAAGATTTGCACCATTCAATTACTCCCCTACTTTCACACTGATACAATTATGTATAACTGAACTGATCTCTTATTTTGTATTTTATTTATTATTATTATACAGTATTTTGGTGTTGGTGGCTATCTCTCTTTTATATATGGCTGATTGTTTTTAAGGAATATTTTCTCTCTATCTCACTTTGTATTACATTTTTATTTTCTATAAAAAGTCTTGACAAAATAATGCCTTATTTTATGTATTGTTATTATATTGATATCAAAGTAGACTGGAAAAAATATTAGAGGGTGTGGGAGGGAATAAGTAAAACATACACAAGATTATTCAAGAAAATTTAAATTAGTGTATACTGTTGTAATAACAAAATATAATTACGTTAACTATTTATTAGAGCTGTAAAAAACTCGAAATATTTTTAGCCCGGGCTGACATTTTTTAACCCGGTTTGACTTGAAACCCGGGTTTAGCTTGAAATCGAGTTTAAACTCGAAAAACGAGCCAAAGCTCGGAAAGCTCGAATTTTGAGCCAAAGTTTAAAAACAAGCCTTCGAGCCTATGAAGAAAAAAGCTCGATTTTTATTATGAAAAAATTGTTTTTGAAGGATAAAAGTCACAAATAAAATGAAATAAATTTAAAAAATATTTTTAACAGCTTATTTTGCCACATAGCATACTAAAAATGCAAATTTAAACAAAAATTGCAAACATTTTTTTCTTTGCTTTGTTCAAAAATTGTGCTTTAGCTCGAATTATTTTTAAAAGCTCGTTTTTTTCGCGAGTCATTCACGAGCTCAACTCGAAAAAGCTCGTTTTCGAGCTAAAAGCTCGAAACCCGGGTTTACCATTTTCAAAAAAACGAGCACCCGAAGATTTTGGCCCGGGCGGGTGCTCGAACCGGTTTAAATTTACAGCTCTACTATTTATTAATTTTTTTTTTTTTCCTTTTTTTTTTGTTTTTTTTGTTTTTGTTTTTGTTTTTGTTTTAACAAGTTGTATCTAAAATCTTATTTTATTTTAAATTTTCATTCATATTCTAAAAAAGTACATTCTTCTGAAGAAATAAATATGTGAGTTTCTCATTTTTTTATTTCATTAAGTATTTTTAAGTTGTAAAATGATGTCACAGGCTACAACTTTTTCCTATGCCCACGCATGCATAAGCTGCAGCATGTGACGTCATTTTGCGACTTTTAAAAATATTTAATGAACTCAAAATTTATAAATTTTTATAAATATATATCAATTCAGAACAATTTAATCTTTTAGAATTATGAAAAAAAAAATGTACCGGTAATCTTCCTCATTCTTTAGGTCAAGTTTCACAGTATCGTAATAAATCACTAAACTAAACGTTTTTAAGGTCATCGTGCTATTTAAATGAGTTACTTATTTCATGTGCATCTACTTGTTGTTACGACTTAAGGTATTTCTATAGATAGGTAATCCAAAGAGAATATCGGTATTCAATTTTCTGTTGCCTTTAATTTTATTTTATCCTGGAAGCTATATTTTGTTGCCACATTTGATCAATGCAATTTTGACCAGCAATACACGTCTCCAGCTGACCAGTACTTTTTAGCGGGAATCCTCTCTGGATTACATAGGTTATCTACTTGTTGTTACGACTCGCATTACGTCCAACTCTACGCATTATACGGTGCTTTGAACGTTGGATAACAATATAATAATTTTGACTACGTATACTGTATAAGGCATTATTTTTGTGACATCTGTGATATATACTTACACGTATGGTATCTAATGTGATATTATGTATGCCAGTATGTCATTGCCCGTGTCGGCAACTGCTCCAGCCACCCCTGCCACCCCTTCTACTCCCACTACACCTGGGGGTAGTAAGCTAAGTCCTGGAAACATCTTTAAGAATTTCTTCAAGTGCGTAACTCTAATGCACGAATACATTTTCAAATTAACACTTTTGTTTTTGTTTTTCTCTCTCTTTTTCTCTGCTGCTTTATGTCTTGTCTTGTTTTTTATATTTATTTATAGAGATTGGATTTTTTTTTTGGGTAGAAAATGGCTTTATGCTTGCAAAAATAAGGAAAAACGAGTTTTTATTTATTTATTTATTTTTTTTTTATTTTTTTTTTAAGAAGAAATTATTCTTAATCGATTGATGCGTGATTTTATGATTTTAGAGTTCATTAATTATTTGTTGTAAATTCTTGATCGCACGTCATTCACGGTCAATTATAAACACTTAAAGGAATAGACCAGAGAAAAACATGAGCATTTATATCACAAAACATTTGATGGACTTGCAAAAATAACTTTAGTTTGTCTCAAAACCCAACTGTAGCTCCGTAGCAGTGATCAGAAAATTTCGATTTATGCAACCCGCACCACATTTTTTTTTTTTTTTACTAATTTTTGTATGTTTCTGACGTCATAAACATAAATAGTCACGCAAATTGCATACTTTATAATATTTTCACGCTCTCTCGTGGGGTTATATTTACATTGTAAAAATGATCATCAGTTTTGAAGATCCGATTTCGTGTTTATTCATTAAAAAGCACGTGTTGTTTTGTTTTAATGTTTATTTTAATGAACTAAAATATCGCACAATGATCCATACAGGAGAATACCCTCTGACAGACTATGCAATAAAATGTCCTTTAAATTATTCAGCCTACTTTATTTAATTATTTTACATGCATCTCGAACTACTATGGGTTTCATCAATATTTTATTTCTAATTCAAAATTTCACTATAAGACTGCCTAATAAAAATGCAAAGAATAAATATGTAGCAATTTGTTAATGAAAGTTAAAATACAAATTAATATATTTTACAGATTATTATTAGTAAAGAAAGTAAAAAGTTAATATCACTGTCTAGCGTTTTTTTTTTTTTTTTTTTTTTTGTTATTAATAAAATATTATTACCAGTAGATCTTGAGCAAAAAGCCTGAATATCAAACATGCAAGCGAGATCGACATTTTCTCCCGAAAAATCCGGTCTCTTCTTATTTGAAAATTTTCTTATGTGTGAAATTTTTTTTTCTTCTGCTTTCCATTATTATTATTATTGGTGATATTTTAATTGGTGACATGAGACTTAATGCATACGCTCTGGATCACGTTCTATGACTTGGACCATCTTCTGGATGTTGTAAAATAGAGCATCGTATCTTTTATATGAGCATCGGATACGAAATTTACACAGAGGGATAATGTGTTTGGGGTAAAAAAAAAAAATAATAATAATAATAATAATAATAATAGTCCGCCTTTTTTTATTATTATTATTATTATTATTTTTTTTTACTGTGCTGCTATCTACGGTCCCTTACCTCCTTAAAGAAATAGACCAGAGAAAACACATATCACAAAACACTTGATGTGACTTACATAAATAACTTTAGTTTGTCTCTAAACCCAACTGTAGCTCCGTAGCAGTGATTAGAAATTTCAATTTATGCAACCAGCACAACATTTTCATACTAATTTTTGCATGTTTCTGACGTCATAAACATGAATAGTCACGGAAATTGCATACTTTACAGTATTCTCGTGGAGCTACATTAACATTCTGGTAAAAATTGTCATCAGTTTTGAAGATCCCATTTCGTGTTTTATCATTAAAAAGCACATGTTGTTTTATGTGGTCAATGGCTTTAAGATGGTAAATGAGTGGGTCATTATTATTAAGTTACCTAATTAGAATATCAACCATATTTATTTCGTTTATAATATCATGCAAAGTTTTTGTGCTATTCTTGATTTTTTTGCATTTTATTTATTTCTGCTCTTATTTCAAACGCTCTCAGATATCATTAAATATATATCAAAAAGAAATTAAATAGAAATATTATGAATTCTGAGAGTGAAATATTTTATTACCGTAATTTTTAAAATTACTTAGCTTTGCATTGCTGCATTGCTTTTTGTTTTACGTTTATTTTAAATGCTATATTTTGCAATATTTTGTTATTTTATCTTGTAAAATTGGATTCTTCTATTAAATAACGTTACGAAGTAATCAAAAACAGTAAATTATAAAGTAGTGTTCGTTTAAGACTGTAAACTTAAAGACACAGAACACCTTGAACAAAAAAGTTGTGTAATATCCTAACAAACCTGAAAATCAACGTTGATTTGGCCGAAGTCATTGATTTCTAATTTATTTTCCATTCACAAAATTCCGCTGACGGTCACTAACGTCACAGCTTACTAGTCCACGCACGCGTAATCCGGGCGAGCTGTGACGTCAGTGACCGCCAGTGTCATTTTGTGAATGGAAAATAAATTAGAAATGAATAACTCCGGCCAAATCAACGTTGATTTTCAGGTTTGTTAGGATATTACACAACTTTTTTGTTTCAAGATGTTCTACGCCTTTAAGTTTGTATTGCCTTCAAAAGCATGTGTAACCAATTTGATATTGATTTGTCCATCGAATATGTGGGGAAAATTAACATGGTAAACATAGGAGGTTCTGTGCTTACTATGTTTTTGTTTTTTTTCCACATAACGAACGGACAAATCTATTTGCAATTTGGTACACAAGATATTGAAGGCAATACAAAGTTATGCTGAAATTAAAAAAGAAAAAAAAATGTTATCGAGTCAAAAAAAAAAAAAAATTAATAAAAATAAAAATACACGTGACGTTAATCGATAACTGAGGTTAATCGTTAAAAAAATAATCCACTTTTACAATCAAACATTTTGACTAACTAAAAAATATCATCCCCCCCCCCTCTCTCTCTCTCTCCCTCCCTCTCCCTCTCCCTCTCCCAAAATATTTATATTCTAACAATTTTATGCAGATTTGTGTGCCAGGCTTTGCAAAAACGATGAGGACCAATATTTTCTGTTTTATTGCATATTCTGAAAGAAAAACAATCATACTCGCAATCGATTGACGTGATATTTTGTAATTTTTGAGTTTATTAGGTATTTCGGATTAATTTTTGAAAATTATGATACGACCTCACTTTCGATATATTTTGCGTGAGGAAAAGTTATCGTCGTGTTACGATTTTGAAATAATTAAATACTTGAGGAATTCAAATATTGTAAAACTGTACTTCAATCGATTCAGAACGATGCCCTCGTTCAGAGTATGCAACAATTTTTTTTTTTTTTTTTTTTTTTTTTTTTTTTTTTTTTTTTTTTGGTCTTCCTCACTAAGCATGTTGTGTTTGATTTTGGTTTTCTTTGCTTATGGTTTGTTTTTACATTGAATACATCTATCTTGAAGTCCAAACCTCAATCTATACAAATTTTCTATCTTTTTTTTCTAAACTGAACTGTTTTCATCATTACTATGCAAGTGTCTAAATATACACAGAGTTATTCTAAATAATCTGAATAAAAAAGTAAAGCAATTATTAGGTATTATTACAATTTTGAAATGAGCAGATTTTTTCGTACTTTTTCATTATTAATTTTGGAGATTTTGATGTTTTGTGACATGTATGTCGATAAAAAATTAAACTAAAATTGAAAATTTTAATTAATTGATTAAAGAAAGAAATTGTTCTACATACATTTCAATCGATTGTCTGATTAAAAAAAAAAAAAAAAAGTATATTGATTAATAAAGGAACAATTGTTTTGAAGCCGACTATAAGTAATTTCGCTCACATCCGCTTCCGTTTTTACTTACTACGCATGCGCAGAACGTTGAAACGGAAGTGGATGTGAGCAAAATGGCTTATAGTCAGCCTTAAAACAGTTGTTCCTTTATCAGTCAATTAATCCTGAAAATTTAGCTCAGTGTTACAATTAAACCAAAAGAAATCAACATAACATTAATTTAAAAGTTAAAGGATGTCATTTTTGTTCTTTTAATTGTATGGGCTTAAGATCATAAGGATAAATTTTTTTTGTTAAATTCAACAATTTTTTATAAGCGTTAGCGAGCGCTATAAGTTATGATAGCAAATGTGATCACAATTGACGGTCATATTCTGAAAATGTGGAAACTCCACGTAAAATTGGAAAAAAATTATAATAACGGAAAATAAAGCTTCTTTTGATTATGTAAATAAATTTATATACATAAAAAAAACTTACGCTGGAACTTAATTGCTTTAAAACCCACTTGCACTGTTATTGTATTTTCACCCATAAATATCCATCCTTTTATTTTCTATATAAACACAACAACACTTAACCTAAACACCATTTCAAAATGAAATAAAATTCAGTTGCCATGCCATGACACTCCATGCAGTATAATATTAGTTTGGACTTCCTTAGCCGTGCTGAAGTTTTGTTTTAATTTTGTAACATTTTGTTTTGTTTTGCATTTGAGTATTATAGTAGATAATTTTAATACCAAATCTATTTTCAGTTGGTTCTGTTTCGTTTTTTTTATACATATATATATATATATATATATATATATATATATATATATATATATATATATATATATATATATATATATATATATATATATATATATATATATATAATCCCAACAATTCTAAGTACAATAGAATACACATTAGCTTGTGCAGTTAGAGAACTTTAAGAGAGAAGCGACGTCCCCATGTTTTAGTCAGATTGCAACACTCAACAGTTTTGACTTGGCAACGTTGCTTTTTCAAGCACCAATCAGAAGCCACAAATGGCAAAATCAAGGCTCCAATCAGAGATCGCGCTTTAGTAAATTCGTCTGCAGCGTTGCCAAGTTTAAATAAATGAGTATTGCGTGTCTGCCAAACACATTGGGATGTCACTTCTCTGTTAAAGTTCTCTAATGACATACAAAGGCGCACGCCACTTGAGCGCCTGGAGAAGACTGCAAGAACTAAACACTTGATTTGATTTGCAGCAAATTTCTAGTTCTTGTAGTCTTTTCCAGGCGCTGTATAAGCTGCTGTGAAAAGGACACAGAACCACTTATTGAAATTTCATGTGTCAGTTGTTTTAATGTTAAAAGATAAGGAGTTACGTCAAAAAATTGACAGTTGATATCCTATTGTATCTTAATAAAGGAAGTTCAGGGTTTACAACATGGCTTCTACAATGTTAGATAATGAGAAGAACTGTTCATAAGCTTACATATGATGATTGATGACCCAAAGCCCTTCTGTTGCCCCGCAAAGTCGTGATCATCCTGGGAGATATGCAACCCGTCCCGTATATTTTCGTCATAGTTATGGTTTTACTATAGAAAATGTTGTAGTGGGTAGCATATCTTGCAGGATGAGCGCAAGTTTGCGGGGCTATGGAAGGGCTTTGGGTCATCATATGTGATTCAATGAACACTTCATCTCATTATCTAACATTGAAAAAGCCATCTTGTAACCCCTGAACTTAACCTTTAAGAATCATTATAAAACTCAGATTGCGAACAGAATCAACTCTCTCATAAAGGCATTAAAAAAAAAGGTATAGAGAATTTTGTTCTATTTATTATTTAAATTTTCAGATCGTTCGTACCTCCAGTGAGAGACGAAGAGAGTGAAACTCAACGTAAAGCTCACGCCAAGCGAGTGCGAGAGACAAGACGTTCAACACAGGGGGTGACTTTGGAGGAGATCAAGTCAGCCGAGCAGCTCGTCAAACAGAAGAATAAACAGACAGAACCTCAGGTTAGTTATATGTGTAACTGTAGTCAAATATATAGGAGAAGTTATATAATATACACTTTGGTGTCACCAATTACTGGGCTCTAAATTACACGTTAAGTCTCATTTGTGTATACGGTATAGGGTGTATGCGGATGACGTCATATTTATTGCGCTTGGAGGCCATACTGGAGTAGTGTATAATATTGCTCAGCATAGGACAAACTTCTTTTAAGCCAATTTTCTTTGGGAAATCGGTTATTATTTTTTTTTTTTTTGTATTGTTATTTTTCTCACATACTTGAGATACTAATTCAACATATTTACAACATCAATGCTCTCAAAAATATTGCATAGTGTTTTGAAACTGGCAAAATGATTTTTTTTCCTATGCCACCCATGTTATTGAGTTATCCAACATGGCGTTGACTTTAACATGAATGCATACACCCTATAGTAGTTGAGCCTAGTAGGTTTAGTGGTGGCTCACTTCCCATAGAGGGCGTTATACACGTTGGTGCATCAAAAATACGTGAGCTTTGGTGCACCAGCGGGCTCTTATACACAGCTACTATAGAATTCACCAACGTGTAACGTCCCCTTACGGAAGTGCACCAGCACTGAGTAGTTTAACACTGGCTCTCACTAAAAAAAAAAAATAAAATAAAAATAAAAATGTTTTAAATTGATTTGATACATAATGTGAATTTCTAATTTTTGAGTTCATTAAAGTGTTATTGAACAATGTATTTTTCAGTAGTGATCATTGTGCTATTAAACCTCCCAAAAACGACCCCAAACCTACGTCACAGCTACAACTTGCTCTCACGCTAGCTTGGCGCGAGTGTGAGTTCCTCTTATTTTTGCTCTAGCTACTTGAAGTAATTTTACGTTTATAAAATGTTTTTACTGCTACAGATATGCAGAACAATAATTTAGGCAAAGATAAAAATAACTCCAGCTAGCGCCAAGCTAGCGTGAGAGCAAGTTTTAGATGTGACGCAAGTTCGGGGTCGCTAAATGACTTTTGCTCTCAGCGTGCTAGTAATTTATTTTTTGTGATCGCATTTTCTGGAGGTTTATTAACACGATGATCACTATTAAAAAGGCCATTGTTGACTTACACTTTAAAGTATTTTTAATTAATTTTTGGCAGTTGATAAGTGACATCACGGTCGGTAACTTTTTCCTATGCCAACATACATAAGTTACCGATCTTACTGATTCTTACATATTTATCTCAAAGGAATAGACCAGAGAAAAACATAAGCATTTATATCACAATACACTTGATGGGACTTATATAAATAACTTAAGTTTGTTTCAAAACCCAACTGTAGCTCCGTAGCAGTGATCAGAATATTCGATTTATGCAACCCGCACAACATTTTCATACTAATTTTTGCATGTTTCTGACGTCATAAACATGAATATTCACGCAAATTGCATACTTTACAATTTTTTCACGTTCTCTCGTGGGGCTACATTAACATTCTGGTAATTGTCATCAGTTTTGAAGATACCATTTCGTGTTTATTCATTAAAAAGTACAATGTGGTTTTATGTGGTCTATGGCTTTAAAGTACACATTATTTCATCAAATTTCCTACCCCATGTTAATTGGTGACCCAAATGGTATGAATTCTATATGTTAATTTAGGATACGTTAAAAAAAAAAGTGCCTATTTTAAGTCAGGTAACTTCACCCGCGAGCTACTAAAATATTTTTTTTATTTTTTTATTTCTTTCATGGTTTCTTCTGTTGACTGGCTAATTAAAATTTCACATTTATTTTTTTTCATTTTAAGAAAATAAATACTAATGCAGGTATTGGGTTTTGTTATAATAATTAACCACTTAATTAACTCAATAACTATAATTCAGCACATCATATATTATATTGAAAGTCAGTCCAAAATATGTTATCCTTGCGCAATAAAATTGAAAAAGTGGAAGTTTTTTTTTTTTTTTTTTTTTCTTTTTATTAGAAAAGTTTGTTTCACATTTTGACGAATCGTTTTGTCCAACTCGCACTTTTCTCTGAGCTGATAGAGTTCGGATGAACTTATAAACTTGCCAGCTTATTAGTTAATAATTAAGTTGATACTGTGGAAATTTTAGCAGTATCAAAAAAAACTATACCATGCAATAAAAGAGAGGCGTGTGTAAGACGAAACGATCCGTCGGTTTAAAATTAGGTAGATTTTGAATATTTCTTTAAAAAAAAAAAAAAAAAAAAAAGTGTTGAAAAAGCTTGTACACAGTTTCACGATGTTACGATGTTGGCCATGACGTCACTAAATGTTGAAATTATTGCAATAAAAAACGTAAGTGACTTCACAAGCGTTAGAACCCAAAAGAAAAGTTTGCAACGGCAAACTTTGAGGTTTATTTCATATTGGTATTAAAGGCATAGAAAACATGAAAACATTTTCATTTATATCACAAAACACTTGATGGGACTTATATAAATGACGTTAGTTGGTCTCAAACCCAACAGTAGCCCCGTAGCAGTGATCAGAAAATTTAGATTTATGCAACCCGCACAACATTTCCATACTAGTTTTTGCCTGTTAATGACGTCATAAACATGAATATTCACGCGCAAATTGCATACTTTACAGTTTTTTCAAGCTCTTTTGTGGGGCTACATTAACATTCTGGTAAAAAATATTATCAGTTTTGTAGATCCCATTTTGTGTTTAGAACATGTTGTTTCAATGTTTTCTATGCCTTTAAGTATTAACGATTGTGACGTCATTTACGTTTTTATTTTTACTATAATTCGTAACGTAACGCTTAGTGGCGTCATAACCGTTCATTCTACGAGACTTAAACAATAATGCTGTTCGTAAACCCCGTTCTCTTGCACCAAAAATGCGCATTCCATTTGAATAACCAAAGGTGATCGTCATTTTAGGAGCAGAGAACAGGGTTTACGAACAGCAAAATAAAATAAATAACAAAATAAATAAATGACAAAATAAATTTACAAGCTTTTCAACGTTTTTTTTTTTTTTTTTTTTTTTTTTTTTTCACATTTAAAAGTCACATTACTTCCGTTTTTCTGTATTTTTTCCTTTTGTAAATTTGGAGTTTTTTTTCTGCTTAAGTTTTAAATATATATAAATAGAAGTAAAAAATATTAATGAGTGATTTGAATGTTGTTCAATGTTTTGTGTGTTTTTGTGTTGTTTTTATCAATGTACATGCAACTAACACATAGCCATATAAATATACATCACACTTAAATATTACTTCAGTAATTCAAGATCATAAAATCTGCATCGTGGGATTTTTATTTTGTACGTCATTTTTAAAATTTTATATCATACAAATTACATTTTCAGACGAAACTAGCTTGAAATGCGAGAATTTGAATGTATTAATCGAGTTTAAAAATCAATTAATTGTGTTTTCTGATTGGGTTTAATTTCATTTGTTTTCTTAATAATGGACCACTTGCAAGGTACATTTTTTAATTGTACGCGCAGTCGTCTTAGTTTATTTATATAGTACTAAATAAATTTTAAATAAAATAAAACGGCTGCGTGGGTCCTAACGTGTTGTAATAACGATTTTTCCATAAGAAATGCATTTAAGCGGGACATCAGTTACTGCGGGATTTGACTAAAAGGTTGTAAAGAAAGAAAAATCTGAAATTTTGCACAGTGATACATTAGGATAATATGGTATCTTCAAAAATGTTCTAGTGTTAGTCTGATGGCCATGCGTTCTAACAAATTTTAACATAGGTAGCTGTTACTGTTAACTTTCAAATGTCATCAAAAAGTTTGCAAGTTTTCTTTTTAGATTTTGAGATGCAAGCCATCTGAATACAACCCTTAAGAATGTTTAAAATTTATGTTGAATAGTTTTTTTTTTTTTTTTTTTATTTTTTTTTTTTTATTTTTTTATTTTTTTTCATTGCAAGTGATCCGAAGGGAATCATTTCTCCGCTACTAATGTTCGTCTTGTTTGTAAGAGTAAACGGGGTAACATTTTTATATATTTTTTTTTATTAACATTAAACAATATTGCATTTTTTTTTATTATTATTATTATTATTTTGGTGTTTCAATTTGGACTGAAAATTTAATTTTCTATGGTATAAGATTTTGAAAATGTGTTTTGAAAATTGACAGGTTTTTTTAACTTCTTTTGATTAGAATTCTTTTTTCGTAATAATTTTTTTAAAGTTAAAAAAATAACCGTCAGTGGATTTAAGTATACATAATATGAAACTTTAAAAAAATATAATGGTAAAATACTTAAATTTCTAAAGTTTTGCGTGAAATTTTATTTTTAAATGCAGATTTTATGACTTATAAATTTAATTTTAAATATCTTAATAATTCCAACTTATAATTACGTGTTTGTTTTTTTACATTTCTTTAAAAATTCAAACACACAACGCGGACAGTTATGGGCTCCGCTAATTATTTTCTAACAAGCTAAGAGATGTTTTTTTTTTTTTTTTTTTTTTTTTTTTTGAAAGTAATGACTTCTGCAGCACTTGTTAAGCCTCAGCGTTGTCTCAAGCCATATAGGAGCTAGGTACCCAATTGATCAATCAAAATATCGCAAAATATTCTTGTGTACCACATAAAAATTAGATTAAACATTTTCGCATATCATAAAATAATTATTTAGACATTTATTTCAATGTATTTTTTGTGGGGGGGGGGGGGGGGGGGGGATAACATTTAAACATAACAAATTAGCATCTTCATACTATTAATATTGTTTACGGAAAAAATTATCTAAAGAGTTACTATTTAGACTTTTTTTATAATAATTTTTTTAGATACATTATACTAAACTTTTTAGAATCTAAAGAGTAACGCTAAAGAAATTATGTTTATAACTAACGAGTTACTCTTTAGACTTTTTTCAAAAAAGTTATTAGTTTGTACTGTAAAGAGTTATTTATCCATAGAGTTATTTTAAGAGTTAGTTATATATCTGAATAATTTCTTAAATTTATGTTTTCCGTGTTGTGTTATATTATTTACGTGATCAGTTATATAGAAACCAGTACAGTTTTGCATTTGGAAAAGCACATGAAAATGGTGTTCAAAATTAAATTTGGGTAGTTTGTAACACGTATGTTAGCAATGGAAGATACAAATATCTTGAAACAAATTTCTATAGCTTAAAACACGTAAAGTATGTCTAGTATTTCTTCGGAATCGGTGGAGTAGTTTTCTCAAAAATCGCAACAACAACAACAGCAAATAAGTGTTTTTTCCTCATAAGCGAAATGTTAAATTATAGCGTTCCCCGCGCTCTATGCCGATAAGCTCCATTAAATTTATATTATACTCATGTTTATTTATTATTATTTTATAATGTACAGTATTTAAAAATTTAGCTAACAATATAATCTCTCATCAGAAAGTAACATTTTATTTCAATTAATTTCTCGTCGTGAAATGCTGCAATGAGTTCAATAAAGTCATAGTTTTTACATCTTATAATAACCATAAGCTAGCAATACCAATTACAGCGCTTTTAAAATTAATTAGAAAAACAAATACAATGATGGAAAATTATGTAAAAAAAAAAAAAAAAAAAAAAAAAAAAAAAAAAAAAAAAAAAAAAAAAAAAAAACGGAAGTGCTGGAATCGGAAACTGCGTAACGATTAGATTGAAGGAGAAAGTCGCGCTCATTTCAAATTAACATGCAATTTGGCCTGATTTACTCCCACTTTGACTGTCATATGTTTTCCACTTCCGCGATATTTCCATTTTTTTGGGGGGGGGGGGGGTTTAATGAATTTCAATGGAATCGTACTATCGTTTGTAACTGATTGTTTATGTTTACTCAAAATGCGGAAAAGGAAGTGGCCGGAAGAGGAAACCACGTGTTGGTAAAAGTGGGAGAAAAGTTGGTGCCAGCAGTAAGCTAGGCCTGAGCCACCTCCCACTTTTACCGTCACGTGGTTTTCTCTTCCGGCCACTTCCTTTTCCGCATTTTGAGTAAACGTGCAGTCAAAGCTATAGACCTAAGCACACTTTTAACATAACGAGGTTTCCTTTTCCATGACTTCCATTTTTTGGTAGCTAACATAAGATTCCAATATCAATCATATAAGCTTTGTGGTTTGATCCATCATAATGGGAAAATTTTGACTTACATGAGCTCAGAGTAACTTGCAAACCAACTTGCTTATATTTCTCTTACTATATACCCACACAACTCACACACAAACACACACATACAACACACATGACACTAGCACACAAAGTTGCATGCATATTGTTTGTGTATAGAAGGTAGGACGTAATATTTACAGAGCACCACCACAACTACCACAACTACCACCACCACTGCCACTGCTGCCGCTGCTGCTACTGCTACTGTGGTGAAATGTGAAGAGTCCGAGAAGCCACGTGTTCCTGTGGACTTGAGTAGTGAGACTCCAGCAAGTACTGAGGACTCTACGAACAGAAGTAGTAGTAGCTCCACCACTGCAGAGAGGAGACCAAGTTGGAGGCTAAAGGTGGACACAGGCTCCAAGGTGTGGGGGTGAACTGGCTGCTTTTTTTTTTTTTTTGGTGTTTCGTGCTTTTCTTATGGCTTATACGTATAATGTGCTTTTTTTTTTTTATTGCAGTTCTATACAATGACATAAAAGTTTATATTTCTCTTACTTGGTTACCTGCTAAAATATCTCGCTTTATATTGAAGTGGATTTTTCATTCAATTTTTTTCTGTTGCACTACCTTTTGTTTATTTATATTTTTGTGTATAATATGAATTTCAAACACAAATCATCTATAGTACGCAATATATCTGATAAGTGTTCTTAATATTTTTGAGGAACCTAGCTGTACGCATTTATTTATTTATTATTTTATTATTATTATTATTTTGAGTTCACAATTGTACCATAGTCAAAATAAAATATCAGTCTTCATAAAATCAAAGTTATTTGGTCATTGTATAGAGTTGCATCTATATTGGGGATAAATACTCTTTTTCTCTGCTTTATCATCATACACTTCTGTGTATTGTATCAAACAACAAAGTTTGAATTTTAACGTTTTTCATTACTGATTCTTCTTTTCATTACATTTTTTTTTTCTTGTAAAAAATCTCAGCATCAAATTTCTTTTCTGGGCAATTCTACAAAAATATTTGAAAAGATCGTAAAACTTAAGCTACTGCAGCAATTTTTAAAAATTTCTGGTGCCTGCATTTTAAATTATAATTATATTATCTGAAGGAGGGGGGGGGGGATAAAGTCTAATAATTATATAAAAATAGTGCAACAGCAAAAATTGAACAAAAGAAAAAACTTTTTTTTTTAAGCGGGTGGCATTTTTTAAAATTAATCAAAAGAGCCAGAAAATCCTTTAAAAAATGCTGAAGTTGTTCAAAACTTTACGTTATTTTCAAAATTCTTAATTGAATCACCTGAAAAACTAATGTACAGCTCTGGTCAAAAGTTCCCGAACGATTTGCATAGGCAACCCGCGACCACGCTATGTTATCTTTATGTGAAAACGCAGCGGCTGCCGCTGCTCCGTTCGGGAACTTTTGTCCAGAGCTCCTCCCGCATAAATCTGACTGAAGCGTTAATCTCTCCAAATGTTAAATATATGAGCAAACTTTAACGCAAGTGGTCAGATTTATTCGGGAAGAGTGTACTTCCTTATTTAGCATACTAAAAAAAAAAAAATAAATAAATAAATAAGAAAATAATTTCTATCTTTCAAGTCACCTCTGTATTTATCCTCAAAATGTTAAAAGCTCCATCTTATTATGTTGTGATTGTCCTGTTAGCTATATCATCTATAGGTTTTAGGGTCTTAAACTTATTATTATTATCATTTTACTCTGTTTCAGAACTGATTTCTATAACACAGTACACACAAAACACACAAATATTATACTCTACTTTCTTCTTCTTCTTCTTCACTGTTATATTCTATCATGCAGCATGCTTAGTGTCACTAATATTCACTAATCATTTATTAATATTTAAATATATCAAATATGGTGCTTGCATTTTAAATTTTAATTATTCTCTATGGTAGCCTGAGAGGAGGGAAGGGGGGGTATGATTAAAAGACCGATAAATTAGTATATTGAAAATTTTGTAATTTTCAAAGGCGTAGAACACCTTGAACAAAAAAGTTGTGTAATATCCTAATAGACCTGATAATCAACGTTGATTTGTCCGGAGTCATTGATTTCTAATTTATTTCCCATTCACAAAATAAGGTTAGCGGTCATTGACGTCACAGCTCGCTTGTTTTACGCGTGCGTGGACCAGGCGAGCGGTGACGTCAGTGACCGCTCGTGCCATTTTGTGAATAGAAAATACATTAGAAATAAATGACTCCGGCCAAATCAACGTTGATTTTCAGGTTTGTTAGCATATTACACAACTTTTTTGTTCAAGGGGTTCTACGCCTTGAATAGTTAACTATCTGGAAAAAAATAAAATACATAATTTATGCTCTATTTGTGCTAATTTTTAATTATTTGTTAGTTGTTTTTTTTTTAGTAGCACGTGACCAAAAGTAAATACGTAATAATTATGCTAGTTGGTTATCAGCAATAATTGTTCAATATGATAAAAATATTATTAACTACATATGTTACATAGCATAAATATTATGTTATCTTTATGCTGTTCCAGTCTAGCAACATTAATGCTAGAACGTCATTATATGCAGTAAATTGTAGCCGTAATCACGCAATTTCTCCTTTTCGTGCATAAATAATTATTCTTTACAACATAATTGGGAAGCCGCGTAATTATTATTCAATATAATATAAATTATGTTATTATGAATAAATGTGATTTAATTCGAGCTGGCATAATTATTACATAACATACATTTTAGTCCGTGTCTCAATTATGCTGTACAGCGAAGTATCGGTCAGTTTGATAGCGCAGTAAGCGCAGTTAATTTCTTTCTTTCTAAAATATGGAAGCGTCCAACAACATAGCATATTTTGCTTTTGAAGTGGAATAACTACATTTTGTAGTATTATTATAAGAATAACATTTAAAATTTTGGCGTAAATGTATAAATAATAAAAAAAAAAGTTTACAGCATTTTTTTTTCTTATATTATTATTATTGTACTTTTTTCTGCTATTTTAATTTGTAGCCCAGCGTTTGTGCCTTCAGCATAGTAAAGATACCCAAGTAACAACTCAGAGTATGACCCCAAAGTTGGGTCACCAATTAAAATATCACTCGAGTTCTTACTGTCTTAAAACTATAATAGTTAAAGATATCATTAAATAATTAAGATTATCGTCGTAAAAAGTTTTAATTTTAATTATAAACATCGAAAAAGCATATTTTATTATCTTTCCTAATTTTTTCAAATATTTATTTAAGAAAAATCAGTTACTTATTTAAATTGTAAGCACCCTATTTTAAACTTACATTAAAAAATTACTGTACTGAACTTTTTCAAAATACTTAGTTTATAATATCAAAGGTTTTTAGGTCAGTTTTTATAGACTTATATTTTGTAAACAGTCAGTATGAGTAATATGTAAATATTTAATTGTAAAGTAGAATTGTCTTTGTAAATATTGGCTTCATTTGTGACGCTGTACTGTACTGTATTTTTTTATTTATTTTTTTTTATATATATATTTGGCTTTTTTCTATCTTATTTTCTCTCTTTACAGAAATCAGGCAGAGTATAAGCTTTTTATTTAGAATAGATTTTTTTGCTTTCTATACTAGACGAGCAAAAATAATTTCGTCTGGCTGAATATTTAAGTTCTTCGTCGAATTTCGTTTTTTTTTTTTTTTTTTTTTTTTTTTTTTACATAATTTTTTTACATAATTTTTTGAATTAGTAAAAACACTTCTAAATAAAGCCTTTTTTTTTTAGAGTGCTTTAATTATTTTTCTTTTTTAACCCAAAATGTATCGCAATAAAAACAAATCATTAAAAAAATGTTAAAAATAAATTATAGAACTTAAACGCACAATCAGAATTATGAAATCATTTTTACTAGTCTGCGTCTTTTCTCGTTAGAAAAATTGGAGAAAAGCTGATATGTATTGTGATATCTGGTAAAATCTTGGCTCTTTTTTTTATTGTTATTATTTTAGGCTTTATTTTTATGTCTGTTTTGCTACAAGCTTATTGTTATAGATCCCTACCAATGAATCTTTTCATCTCATTTATTCATTTTTTTTTCTTCCTTCCCTCTACTTTGCAGTGCTTAAATAAACTGAAAAACGTGCATCATAATCATTATGCTTTGAATATGCTTTAAAATTAACATTTTTTTTACTTAAGTGAGAAGGAAATGTTCATCAGTAGGAGCTGGACGTTTCACATTATTGCTTTTTTTTTTTTTTTTTTTTTTTTTTTTTCCTGCTTTTATTAAATTCAAGCTTCAACGTCTTGTTATAATAATTACGCGTAACGTATTTGCTTAAAAACAACTAATTTTTGTTTTATCAACAGTTACACTGATTCTGAATTTCTGCAATAATTTATGATTTTTTTTTTTTTTTTATTTTTTATTTATCTGATGTTGTATTTTTATTTGAGTCAAAGATTCAATGACAAAATATTGTCATTAGGCGCAAATCAATTTTGATTACCAAGCTTTTTTACTATGAATATCAAAATTATTTTATGGGTTTGGAATAAGATAGAGTTTTCAAATTTTGTTATGAGTCATAAATATCTATTTATGAGTTCTCCCTCTTCCCCTACTTTTTTTTTTTTTTTTTTTTTTTTTTTTTTTTTTTTTTTTTTTTGCGATGTCTAAATTATGCTGTACAGCAAAATTACTTTACACCACTAACGTAATAACGGTAGAGTAAAAAAAAAGGGGGGATTATGTCATATTCTAAAAGAAAACGTGTTTTATCGATTGATATGCAAAATTCAAATATTGGAGTGAATTAAATATTATTATTAATGTTTAAATATTGAAAATGAGTACATTTTGTAACTTTAAAAAATTAATTAAATATACTTAATTAACTCACAAAATACACATTTTCATATCAATCCACTTAGGACGATGTACTTTTTTAGATTTTTTTTTTTCTCTTTAATTTTTTTAACTAAAGCTGCAACCTTCCACGAACAAAGTATTGTGTTTTACAGCATATTTTGTGACATTAATTTACAATATCCAAATTTCTCCTCCCCTCCCCCTCGGGTCACTTAATCCATACACTGTAATTTTGCTACAGATGCCAAATTGTCTTATATCCAGGGGCATATTCATAAGCATAGAATAAGAAGGTGGTTTCCCCCCCCCCCCCCCTTGCCTATGCTCACTATAGACTGGACTCCTTCTGTTGCAAAATCCTGAATACGTCCCTGATTCCACTTACTGTAATTTTGCTACAGATTTCAAGTTATCTTATATATCTATCTTATTCCAAGTATCAGTTGTTGAGATGCATGTTTGATGGTACTAAAGTTTTGTGTGTGTTATTTTAATGTCAACAGTTCCTATTGGAAGATGCACGAGGAGGCAGTGCGACGTCAGATAGCACCGGGGCAGCCCCAAGTGCTGCATACACTGCTCGTAGAGCTGCTGCTGCTGTCGCTGCTGCTGCCACTAACTCTACGACAGCAACTAGTGCAAGAACAAGTGCCAGTGCCACAGAGAATAACGTCGATCCTTCTGTAACTGTAGCTCTGAGGAGAGGAGCAGCAAAGCCAGTACCTGCGCCAGTAGAAGATAAAGGTAAGATATAAGTCAAGAAAACAACAACATAACGCTCTTAAAGCCCCTCTCTATCAAGAAAACAACATAAAGCTCTTAAAGCCCCTCTCTATCAAGAAAACAACAACATAAAGCTCTTAAAGCCCCTCTCTATCAAGAAAACAACATAACGCTCTTAAAGCCCCTCTCTATCAAGAAAACAACATAACGCTCTTAAAGCCCCTCTCTATCAAGAAAACAACAACATAAAGCTCTTAAAGCCCCTCTCTATCAAGAAAACAACATAAAGCTCTTAAAGCCCTTCTCTAGGCCTAGAAATATACCTTTTTAATTTATTAAACACAAAATGGGATTTGTAAAAATAGCTTTATTTTGACTCAAAGTTAATTGCAACGTCAAAAAGACAAATGAGAAATGTCAACTTATGCAACCTGCACAACAATTTATTATGTATTGCGGCCACTCTGACGTCAGAGTTGCCTACTTTACAGACTTTTCATGCTCTCTTGTGTGTTTACGTTTGGGTCCTGGTGAAAATTAACACCACATTCAAGGGTCCTATTTTGTGTTCAGTGATATAAAAAGGCATGTTCCTAAGTGGACAGAGGGGCTTTAAGTTAGAACATTCAACATGGTAGTATATCCATATTTATGTAAGAGGCCCACTCGTTGAACATTGTAAAAGATATGGTCTTACCTGAGTAATGCAGGTACAGTAATCAAAATTTGACCAGTGATAAAGTTAGAGGAATAGGGGTGTAGTACGATAGGCGTAGCAGTAACAATTTTAATATATATTTGACGGCTTTTGTTGGACGAAATCAGGCATTAATCCTCTAAATTTAACCCAACTGTTTAACTGTATACACGAGTTATAATTATAATTTATTAACAACACACACATCACATTGCAAGACAGTTTAACAAGCCGATGGCTCCTCGTCTAAACTGGTAAAGTCTAAAGTCTCCTTGCGCCTCAAAGATTTGAAACATCTGCGGTAGAAATTATAGTAGTCATGATGTTTTTTTTTTTTTTTTTTTTTTTTTTTACATATCATTTTTTCTTAAGGCTGGAAATCAGGTAGATTTGACTACAAAGTTTTAAAGAAAGAAAAATCTGCGATTTTGCACAGTGATACTTTAGGTTACGTTATCTTCAAAAATTAAAAAAAAAAAAAAAAAAAAAAAAAAAGTGGTCACCATGCTAGATTTTAAAATTTGATTTGATTTTTTTTTTTTTTTTTTTTTAAAGCCATAAGCCATAAAAGCCCATGTACATTTCAAAAATGATTTTTTCTCTTATCTGATGGTCACGGGTTCTGAAAATTTTATCATAAGTAGCTGTTACCATTAACTTTCAAATGACATCATAAAGTTTGATTTTTTTTTTTTTTTTTTTTTTTTTTTTTTTTTTTTTTTTAGATTTTGAGATACAAGCCATCTATATACAAGCCTTAAATAAATAAGGAAATACTATTTTCTACATACAAAATGTATTCCATATAAAAATCCCCAACACATTCTTGTGTAATTAAATTCTAGTTAATATAACAGAAATAAGAATATGATTTTATATTCTTGGATTGTCGTAAGGAAATACAGGAAATATCAGACTACAGGATGTTGATAAGCTGGTTCTGTTATTATGAATTCTTACATCCTTTTTAATATTTATAATAATAAAAAAGTAGCACAGTGTCTAGTGATTTATTACAGTTTAACGTTAGCTGTAGTAGTATATGTGTGGAATTGTGATTATATTAACAGTGATTATCTTCTGTTAAAGTTTTTTTTAACAATTACCCTTTAAGTGCAATAAAATAGTATCACAGTATCTTGTGATTTTATACTGTTACAGTTTAACTTAAAGGAATAGACCAGAGAGGAGCATTTATATCACAAAACACTTGATGGGATTTACATAAATAACTTTAGTTTGTCTCAAAACCCAACAGTAGCTCCTTAGCAGTGATCAGAATTTTCAATTTATGCAACCCTCATAACATTTTCATACTAATTTTTGCATGTTTCTGACGTCATAAACATAAAAAGTCACTGAAATTGCATATTTTACAGTATTTTCATGCTCTTTCGTGTAGCTACATTGACATTTTGGTAAAAATTGTCATCAGTTTTGAAGATCACATTTTGTGTTTATTTATTAAAAAGCTCATGTTGTTTTATGTGGTCTAAGACTTTAAGCTGTAGTAATATCGCTGTATATGTGTGGAATTGTGATGAAATAAACAGTGATTATCGTTTGTTAAAGATTTTTTAAAATTACGCTTTAAGTACATTATCTGCGATAAAAAAGTATCACAGTGTCTTCTGATTTCATACCGTTACAGTTTAACATTAGTAGTAATATCCCTGTGTAGAATTGTGATAGAATTAGCAGTGATTATGTTGTGCTTAAACCGTCTGAAATTACAACTTAATTAAAACTTAAACCGTCTCTCAAGTGCAATATCTGTATAGATTATGGACTTAATTGAACTGTTAAATCGATTAGTGTTACAATTTATTTAACTATTTTTATATAGAACAGTAAACAAGAATATCTTTATTTAATCATACATACAAGGATATCCATTTAGAAAAAATAAAAACTGATTATTTTCAAGATTGTTATTGTAATTTAATAGTAGTTACCTGCATAACACGCTAACCAATCACAGGTGGTGTAACAAGAGACGCGCTCCTGATATTCTGTACCCGATTACAGTTCGGAATCTTCATATAAAAAAGTGCATCGAGGCGATATAGAATAGTGTTAATGGATATCAGATACGTATTTAAAGTTATAATAATTGACAGAATAAGTTCACCCGTAACAGCCATTCATTAATAAACCTCTGACAGTGACAATATCATAGAGGACCACTTTAGTGTGTTTTGTACCTTTTGTGGTCTCAATAATAACCATTATCTATGTAATTAACTGTATGAGTACTTAATTGTGATTTTTATATAAAGACGATCTATTTTATGATATGTGTTTAACCAGCACTGGTGTTATCATTATAGTAAAGTGATATCCTATATTATGGGTGTAAAATATTGCTAGCACAAAGATAAACATTGAAGACTTTACGCATTTAAAAATTATAGGAGAACTTGATTAGTTTTCTGCGTACCTTTTTGGGAGATTCCATTGAGAAATAAGGAAGGAAAATTCATAAACATTGCAACTTTTTTTTTTTTTTAATAAAAACAACAAGTCATAATTATGAAAACAAAAATGACGTTTTAAAAGCTACATAATCGCGGTTAAATTTCCTGTTTCACAAATGGGTAATGCTTTAAGTTTTGAAACAAAGCAGGAACTAATTAAAAGACATACAGCTCAGTGGCATGTTGCTAGAGAAACGCCATCTTTGTTATTAGACGATAGTGATACAGAACAATTTAAAACCTTCTCACGTTTAGTGCTATGTTATTGTGAAGCATTAGCAGAAACAGACACAAGTCAAGCGTCCAATATCGAAGTTTACGACGAGTTTTGTAAAATACATGAGACTATCCTGCAAGCCGAGAGAGATTCTCTTTTTGGTGACGTACCGGATTTTAAAGTAATTCATAGTGTGGTACAAGAAAATTTACCTGTAAAAGTAGAATTAAGTACTGAAAAAGAGTCGAAAATGAATGAGAAAGAATTGGTAAATTCTGAAAATATTAAAAAATTAGAAGATGGCACTGAAATGAACGCGAATGATTTAAAAAGTGATGAGAAGTTAGCTAAAAAAGATGAAAATATTAAAAAATTAGAAGAGGTTTCTGAAAAAAATGGAAATAGTCTAAAAATCAACGCAAAAGAAACTGAAAACATTAAAAAGTTAGAAGTTGGTTCTGAAAATGACGCAAATAGTCTAAAAGGCAATGAAAAAGAAACTAAAAAAACTGAAAGTATTAAAAAATTAGAAGTTGGTTCTGAAACAGACGCAAATAGTCTAAAAAGCAATGAAAAAGAAACTAAAAAAACTGAAAATATTAAAAAATTAGAAGTTGGTTCTGAAACAAACGCAAATAGTCTAAAAAGCAATGAAAAAGAAACTAAAAAAACTGAAAACATTAAAAAATTAGAAGTTAGTCCTGAAAAAGATGTGAATATTAAAAAAAAGAATAAAAAAGAATCGGAAAAAATTGAAACGATCAAAGAAGTAGAATTGTGCTCGGAAAAGCAGACTATTGTTCAAAAAAACGACGAAAAAGAACCGGGGAAAAATGAAAATATTAAAAAAGCAGAATTGTGTTCTAAAAAAGAGTCCAATATTCAGAAAAGTGACGGAACTGAATTAGGAAAAACTGAAAAAATTAAAACCTTAGAATCGATGCCTAAAAAAGATACTAAATCTCCTATAATGACAAGAGCAAGCGACAATAAAGACCTGTGTACGATTGTTGAAGAAAATAGCGATAAAGTCGATGGTAAAGACCCAAAACCAAAGAAAAAATTACACAGATTATCACAAAAAAAGACGAAAGAGGAGTTAGAAAAATTATCAGAAAATTTAAAAGCAAAAGAAAGTACTTCAAAAGGAAACACTAAAAAAGAAGAAAGTTCAAGTTCAAAATTTAAAAAACATTTTAAAATCTTAAAAAATGTATTTAAATCTAGTCATAAATTAATTGCTGATAATTCAGAACCCATCATTTGTGTGGAAGAAGTTGAGAAATGTGAGATTGAACCGGAAATCACGTCAGATGGGATTTCAGATGCAGAATTAGAAAGTCGTGATGATGAATCTCAAAATTTAGAATTACAAGAGAAAATGATTGAAGAGACGGCGAGAAGAGAAAATGAATTGAAATTAAAGGAACTGTTAATGGAATTAGAAGAAGCGGAGGATTCAGAGGAATTTGATGAGGATTTGAAAGATTTTGAGAATGAGTTAGGTGACGATTGCAACAGTGATCCTGAGCTGTCGGTGGAGGAAACAGAAATAGATGAATTACTTGGTATGATTGACGGGAGAACTTAAGAATTACGTAATTTACGTTAAATTTATATCATGTATGCACCAAAAAAATAAATTCAAGAAATTATTCAGAAATATGGAAGTAACTCTTCAGTCCAAACCAATAACTTTTGTTTAAAATAGTTGAAACAGTAACTTGTTAATATAAACGTAATTTCTTAAGCGGTAAATAGTTAGTCTTTAGAAATACTTAGTATCTAACTAATTTATTATAAAAAATGTCGAAATAGTAACTCTTCATATAATTTTTTTTTTTCCGTGTAGCATAAATATTGCTATCGTAGAACTACATTAATAATTATGCTCTGCAGTTTAATTAACTATTCAATAATGAAAACTATTTTTTGTTATGAATATTTATGTGTTCACGCCGGATTTTTTGCCCAATTAAGCCGTTAATATTATTATAATTATGTGGTGCTGTATTTTGTGTTAAAAAGATACTATAGCCAAAAAAAAACAACAAAAAAAAAAAAACGATAATAAATGGTGAGATGGTGCTATTTATTATACACAGCTTGTAAAGTAGACAACCAGCGCTAATAATTAATTAGTATTATGTAAATTTTTAAAATAAATAATTAAATATTTTGTGATGCATTGCTAGTCTGTGAGACTCTAGAGGCCGAAGCAGCCGTCAATCGCTGCCTGAGCGATAACCGTGCGACAACTATCGCTGGCTCCCGATTGGCTTTGCGCAAAAAGTTAGACCAATCCTAACTCTAGCGCACTCTAACGGTCTTTGTCGCAAAAAGACCGACTGACGGCTGCGTCGGCCTCTAGCGGGATAACCGTGGCGGGTGTTGTTCTTCTTCTTGTTTCGTTTCGACGTTTCAGGCACACCTGAAGATGCGCCCAACGTCGTGAAGACAAGAAGAACAATAACACCCGCCACGGTTATCCCGCTAGAGTCTCACAGACTAGCAATGCATCCCATACATCGAACCGTGAAAGCCAACATCAATAAATTAAATTTTTTTTTTTTTTTTTTACTATTGTAGACCTGGATTTCATAACATCATGATTTCCTAAAGATGTATATTTTACAGTTTTTTAACCCCACACGGAAATAATAAATGACGTAATTTATGCTATATTTATGTCATTATAGCATAAATAATGTTAAATCAGAACAACATAGATAATTATGCTGTACTTTATTTATACTTTGTAACAAAGTTATTATGCAGTGTGGCATAAATTATGCTGTATTGAACAAATTGTGCTAAAAATGAGCTAGCATAATTATTATGTAGTTATTTTTGTCGGTACAGTTTGTTAGACTACAGAAATATTGAGGGATGTATTATGTGTTATGTTATAAATGTCTGATCTTTTTTTTTTTTTTTTTTTTTTTTCCTGTAACAACTGACTGATAGAATTGTTGTTTGAATGTTTCAGATCAAGACAAGGAGAATGACAGTCGCAATGCTCAAGCCACTCAGGCAGTCATACAACGAAGAAGAAGACCTAAGAGACGATCAACAGGTGTCGTACATGTGGATATGGATGTAAGTAATCTACATCTCACCCATACATATTATACATATATATCTAAGTATCTATATGTAAGTAATCTCCATCTCACCCAAAACATCTTCTTTTTTATTTTTTTAGTCTATATATTGTAAAATTAATATTAGCGTAGAAGGAGACCGACTTGGACCGCAAATCGCTAAAAGAAGAACTATATTTTCACATTAATTTTTTGTACATTATTTATTTCCAACAAAACAAACAATATAATTTTCAAATAAAATCGAGTAAATTTAAAAAAGAAAAAAAATGTTCCAACAAAAAGTTTTATTATTTTTAATTTTAAAAAGTTTCTAATTTGACTAAAATTTGAATTTCCACCTTTACATGTTATCTTTAAAGAGTAATAACTTAAATATTTGATCGTGTTTTTACATGTTTGACAGAGGTTAACTTTTAAGTAACATTTCTTCTTTATTTTGTGTTTATACTATAATTTACAACCGTGTAGTTTGAGAGAAATCAGTCGGTCACGTACTATGTACCTTAAAGTTATACAATATGAGATGCTAAGAAAATTATGATGATGGGGGTTTACAGCATCACAATTAACCACAAACAACGTTTTTTTTTTTTTTTTTTTTTTTTTTTTTTTTTTTTTTTTTTTTTTTTTTTTTTTTTTTAAACGACTACAAGACTGATCACTGATCACATTCAATAATCATTTGACAAAAAAAAATGTTAGTATATTGTAATTTTGTTTTGTTTTATTTCAGGAGATTGATCCTGACAGACAGGATGGTGGTGCAGGAGATGGAGAGGATATCAAACACAGCGAAGAAGTGAGTATCAATCTTTTCTATTTCAGAACGTAGCGTGATAAATTTTAATTGTAATAATCGATCATTACAAGTATTTTTATTGAGGCTTTACTGTACAACAAAACAGTTTTTTTTCAGGGCGACAAAAAAATGTCTCTTTATAATTTTATGTCAGCTCGTCCAATAGGGATGTTATCTCAGGGGCTGTTTGGAATTGTGCTCCTCTATAATAAGAATGATTTCTATACCACACAACAAAGTAAAGCGAACAACGTGTCATTTAGAGTGCATAGGTACGAGAAATATACAATTGTCTCAAAAAGCCTGAGTCACCTGCCGTCCGACCTTTTACGGTATCGCCCAGCCGCCCCCCTGTGAAATGCGCACAAGAAAATGGGCGATACATTAGTGGTAAAACGATGAATCGGCTGAGGCTTTTTGAGTCGAGTATAGAAGAGTTGGAATGATATAATGTACAAATATAATTTTTTTTAACTTTTTTTTTTTTTTTTAACTGCGCAGTAGAATAACAATTTTCACTTAAAACAACGATATTTAATTTAAAAGCATAGACAACATGAAAACAATAGCATTTATATCACAAAACACTTGATGGGACGTACATAAATAATTTTAGTTTGTCTCAAAACCCAACTGTAACAGTGATCAGAAAATTTTGATCCGCACAACATTTTTTGTTGCTAGATTTTGCGTGTTTCTGACGCAAATTGCATACTTTACAGTTTTTTCACGCTCTCTTGTGAGGCCACATTTACATTCTGGTAAAAATTATCAACAGTTTTGAATAGATCCCATTTTGCGTTAAAGAACATGTTGTTTCTATGCCTTTAAATTTCTGCGCAAAGTTATGCAACAAATAAATATATAAATACGCCATAACAATAACCCTTAAAATAAAATCACTCATGACGTCAGCACAAACAAGACGTATTAATTTTTATGTACAGATGTTTCATATATAGCAATGAAATTATTAATAATAATAAAACTGTGTATATCTGTTCTTGACCTAAATGATGTATAGTAAATAGAAGAGCAGTTTATTATAAATATTACTATTTATTATCATTGTTTTATATTATATTGTAAGTAATAATGAAGGTGCATATTTATCCTATGACCTATACCAATTTATCTATCATTATAATACATCTTTGTATTGTAATGCAACTGTGTACTCTATATGATGATATCAGTCTGATATGAGATTGCAGTTGTAACATGAGTACATACTGATTGCAGTTGCCAGGTGTAACATGAGTAGATACTCAAAACTTTACGATTGGGAGGTATGTCTATTTTTTGTGTTACCAATTTTTAGTAGGTTTCTGTATTTATTTCCAATTTCATATATGTTTTTTTTGGTACTAAAATGAATTTCTATTGGCATATTATGGGAATAGAATGTATTTAGATAGAGTTTTGTGTCAACTGAAATCTCCATCTGATAGAATTGTATGGCCATAAGCCAATACAATTTCATTTTTTAGTAAAATGACTGTACAAGTCAAATTGAGAGAGAGAGAGAGAGAATAACAGAAATGTTAATACAAAGAAAATTTTTCTAAATTTGAGTTTTTTTTTTTTTTTTTTTTTTTTTTTTTATTAATTATATCACTGTACAGTATGTATATATTTAAATTTAAATTCAAACAAACAAAAAAGTTAACTATGACAAGACAAAACCCTTATGAATAAATAAATGCCTATACAGTACAGTATACTTTATACTAATTTTGTTTGGTTCCGTAATTTTTTTTTTTTTATTATTATATTATTTTGCACATTATAACCGCAAAATACAGTAATGTTACAGTAAGACCAGCCTGTCTAGAGTTTCCATTGATTCTCTATAGGGTCTATGCGCATGGCGTCACATTTAATGCACTTGGAGGCCATACTGGAGTAGTAAATAACATTGCTCAGCATAGGACAAACTTCGTTTTTGGCTGTTTTCTTTGGAAAATCGGTTAATTTTTTGGTACTGTTATTTTTCTCACATACTTGAGATGCTAGCTCAACATATTTACAGCATCAATGCTCTCAAAAATATTGCATAGTGGTTTTTTAACTGGCAAAATGATTTTTATTTTCCTATGTCATGTCGGGGACAGCACAATATTGGTTGAAGCACAATAACACAATATAACTAGCAACAAAAAAAAAAAATATAAAAAATAATAAAAAAATAAAAACTTGCATTAATTAATGTAATGCTAAAAAATGTTAGAAAAAAAAAGCTCGTATAGTAACGTAAAATGGGTATAAAAATATTTATCCTTAAAGTCAATTTATAAAAGAAAAATAAACGAACATCTAGTTGGATTAAAAATTATCAAACATAGAAAGAATAATAAATTTCCCCTTACACAAGTGTTAAAATAATACAAAAACATACATAAATATGAACCATAATGACTACAGAATCATAAGTTATAAATAAAAGTTATAATATTGTTGGCAAATGTGCTATAAATAAACATGACTTTTTCTTTTTACTTTTATTTCAACGCAAAATTTAATTTTAAGCATGACTGTAAAAATAATTGTCTTTTAAATTTACAAGAAATGTTATAGTTTTGTTTATGTGCGAAAATTACAAAGTTAAAATTAGAAAATGTGTCACATATTTTTTTGCAACACTTTAACCTTTCTTTTCATACGTAATTATATTTAAAGCCATAGACCACATAGAACAACATGTGCTTTGTAATGAATAAACACGAAATGGGATCTTGAAAACTATTGACAATTTTTACCAGAATGTTAATGTAGCCTCACGAGAGAGCGTGAAAAAACTGTAAAGTATGCAATTTGCGTGAAAATTTGTGTTCAGGACGTCAGAAACATGCAAAAATTAGTATGAAAATGTTGTTCGGGTTGCATAAATAGAATTTCCTGATCACTGATACGGAGCTACTGTTGAGCTTTTGAGACAAACTAAAGTTATTTATGTAAGTGACATCAAGTGTTGTTTGATATAAATGCTTATGTTTTTCTCTGGTCTATTCCTTTAATGATTTTCTTTACGCGATGTTTTTAAACAATTTATTTTATATAGTGAATGATTTGGATTGACCTATTTGGCTTCTAACTTTTGTTTTGGTTTTACTAATATATATATATATATATATATATATATATATATATATATATATATATATATATTATTTTTTTATGCTAAAAGTATAATTTTCATTTTTTTTTTTTTTTTTTTTTTAATTCTCGTGTAGAATGATAAAATTAGGTTATTAGGTCTTATTTCTACTGTATTGACCTAGTGTTTGGGACACTTGCTGGGTCCATTACTTTTGGACCCCGTCTAACAAGACCTTTAACTTGTAAGATAATATACTGTTTTTGATTAAAAATTTAATCACTTCAAAAAAAAAAAAAAAAAAAAAAAAAAGGAAAAGGAAAAGGAAAAAAATGATAAAAATGATAATAATAAATATGTTAAATACTATATTCTCTCTCTCTTTCTGATGGACTTAAGTTATGTAAAAAATAAATTTAATCGAAATACAGGTCTTTTGCAACAAATTTAAGCTTTTCAAAAATAAAATTTTTAAAAGTGATATTAATGTAAGGCAACTTTTAGAATTTATAACGTCATGAACTCAACATCTACAATATAAAATAAAAATTGTGTATTGGGGTTTACCTATAAAAGTTACGTAACTTAAAAAGTTTTTTAGGCTGCATTGAAAGAGAAAGGGTTAAAATAGGTGATATCATAAATATGTATGTTGGATTTTTCACATACAGGATCTATTTAAAGCGGGAAATCAGGTACTGATTAAGAATTGAGTCAAAAATCGTTTATTTTTATTATTATTATTATTTGCTTTATGTTGTAGATTTCTGCTCTAAAAGAGCGGATACTTGACTTGATTTACATACCCCGATGTTACAAATGGCCTCGTGTTACAGTCGAGTAGTAACGACGATACCCCTCAATGATATTTACATGAAAAATGACGTTACGTGAAGTTAAAATAACTTTTGACTGACATTTATTTCTAAACTTGTCTTATCTCTATATTTAACTAACCTCCTCCCTTGTGTGACGTCACATATCTAGTAAGTCCTTGACTACAAACTTGTGCACAAAATTATGACTTTAGGAAGAGTCAATCATAATAGTAAGTTAATCAGAAAAATCAGTTTTAGCTACATAACTAATTTTATTTTTAAGTTTTTTTTAATGAATATCATATTTTTTTCTGTCATAAGTGTGCGCTGGAGCATTACTGTCTGTCGCGTGGTTTCCTTTTTTCCTTTCCTTTTTTTTTTTTTTTTTTTTTTTTTTATTTTATTTTATTCATTGCTCTCACAAAAATAAATAAATATTAAGGCTTGTTCGTGTATAAACCGTTTGTTTGTTGTTGTTGTTGTTGTTATGATGCAGAATACAAAAAAAAAAAAAAAAAAAAATCAGTTTATTTTATTTTTTTTATTTTTTTTTTTTAATTTTATACCTACAGAAACACTGAAAACAAAAACTGTACATGCATAACTACAATATATAAATATTGGTATAATTTTTTACAATCCAAAATACAAAAGATAATTTAAATACAATTTCATCTGAAATGTCATGTAATCACTCGTTATTCGGTACTATTTATTTTCTTATTTTACATTCGTTAAAGTGAGAACCAATTAGACTACATTTTTATTTATTTACGTACTACATGAAGTAAATTTAGCACTATATGTACAGATAGCAAACGCAAAACTTTTAGTTCTATGCGCCAAATAGAACCTTTAGTAATGGGTTTTTTAATTTAATAACTGTACCTGTCAATTTTTTAAAAATTACTATTTTTTTTTCTTTAAGAATCGTTGAACTTGCTAATTTTATCTGACTTTGGTTGAGTCCACCTTGTGTGTTCTCTCTCTCTCTCTCTCTCTCTCGTCTGTCTAAACATATGCAAGAGGTTTACGTTGCTACCTACGTCATCATGTTAAAAGCACGTGTTGTATAAATATGGCACATATAAAAATAGATAATTTATACAATATAATGTTAAATGACAATCGGTCACATTGTCCATCTTTATAATTGCTTATATATAGAAATAAACGTTTATTTTTGGTTTAAAACTAAAGAATGTTTCTGCGCCATATACTCAGATAAAAATAAATAAGTAATAATGAAAGGCATAGAAAACATGAAACAATGCGTTCTTTTTTAACCATTAAACACAAAATGGGATTTATAAAACTGATGATAATTTTTACCAGAATGTAAATGTGGCCCCTCAGGAGCGTGAAAAAACTGTAAAGTATGCAATTTGCATGAATATTTCTGTTTATGACGTCAGAAACATGCAAAAATTAGTATGAAAATAAATGTTGTGCGGGATGCATTTTTTTTTTTTTTTTTTTTTTTAAATCACTGCTACGGCGATACAGTTGGGTTTTGAGACGTCGGTACCCTACTTAAATCCCTATTTTCGGTTTCCGTGCATTTAATAAGTAATAGTTCAGGCAGTTTTATAGGCAGTATGGCATATGGCAGTATTAGGCATACATTGTATGGCAGTATAGGCATAGTATACATTACTAGGGACCGGATTTCCAGTTTTGAAAATGTGCATTTTCAGTGCTGAATTCAGTCCAGTTTTTTTGCATAATCAGTTTGCAAAAACGGCAAAATCAGTTCACTTTCAGTTTAATTGTACAAAAACAGTGAAATTCAGTTTTGATAATTTTTAACTTAAAAACGAAAATTTATCAACAAAGAAGGTTAAAATTTATATTTTTTTATGAAAAAAAATCCGTTTAATTATTATCCGATACACTTTACTTGCGAGTATCAATGAGAGCTGTTTTTTGTCTTTTTGAAATTCTTTTTAACAATTTTTAATGGTGTTCATTTGAAAATATATATTTAAAAAAAAAATTGTTTTTCTTTTTTCTTTTCTTTTCTTTTCTTTTTCTTTTTTTTTTTTTTTTTTTCTTTTTTTTCTTTTTTTTTTTTTTTTGTTAAAACACGTCGTTTTAAGTTTTTGTGTGGTAAAAATCCATTTTCAGTTTCCAAAAACTGAGAAAAACTGGAAAAAACTGACAAAAACTTAAAATAACTGACCCAGTTTACAAATTTAAAAATCAGTTTTTTTCAGTCCAAACTTTTTTGCATTTTCGGCAATAAAACTTCATGATTCGTGAACATCTGAACTCAGATGTGACCTAGCATGCATATTTCAAAAACTGAACAAACTGGAGATCCGGTCCCTATACATTACATATAATTTTGCAGATAATTTTTCTGTATTATAGTAAAACATATTTGTTTTTATTTAATAATTTTGTTTAATCACGTTTTTCTTATATTTGCAAATAAATGTGTTACAAACAAAATTATCTATTTCTGTACGAAATTACTACATTACAAAATACTAATTTTAAATTTGTTTCTTTCTGCAATCTAAACTACTAAAAAGAACGATATTAATCTTTAGATTTAGCAAGATTACGCAAAAACAAAATTTACATATCATGATGAGGCAATGTTTACCCACCCCCACATTTCCTCTCAAATTACTAGACTTAAAATATTTGTGTATATAACTAATGTACATTTTACCCTTTCTACCCACCATAAGGACACATTGTATAATACATCATTTGACTTGTAAGATGTCAAAACCAAAGCTATATTTAGTTACTAATTCATACTAATTGTGTTATGTAATACAATTTTAAATAACATTACTTGCAAGTATAATATAATTGAAAAGTTTTAGCTATCGTGTTAAAACTTATTCATTGAAACTTCTCGTGTAAAATAGGCGCTAAATTACATACTCTTATAGTAAAATTTTTCAACAAATAATGTATAAAGGCACAGACCAGAAGAAAGCAGGTATTTATATCACAAACCACTTGATGGGACGTACATAAATAACTTAAGTTTGTCTTAAACCCCAATTAGTGATCAGAAAATTTCGGCTTATGCAACCTGCACAACATTTTCATACTAATTTTTGCATATTTCTGACGTCATAAATAGAAATATGCACGCAAATTGCATAATTAATAGTATTTTAACGCTCATTTGTGGAGCTCTTTCTGGTAAAAATTGTCATCAGTTTTAGAGAACCTATTTTGTGTTTCATCATTAAAAAACACATATTGTTTCATGTGGTCTATTGCTTTAAAAGTACTTATACATTATTAACTTACAATATTGGTAATAAGTGGTAAATAAATCATTTAAATTGAAGTATTTTGTAAAATATATTGAAGTATTTTGTAAAATATAGATACAGCTTTTAAGATGGTAAAGTCAAAGGTATTGGGCGTAACCTTTGATGAAAATTTCTAACAAAACAATCATTGTACAGCCACGTAAAAGCTTATAATCTCTATTTAAGGCGCATAGAGGTTTTTTTTCAACCATATAACATGAACTTTGGCTAAAACATATGCCAATATAATTATACATAATTAACACATAATTTAACAATCAAACACTTTTCCACTATAAGGTGGACACATCCAAATGACTTATGCGCTATAGCTCAGTTACAATTTTATTTAAGGATTAACCTCAGACCTAGCAAAAGCAAAATATCTCAAAATTGGTTCGACAACTTTTTTTAAAAACTTTAAGGGGGTTAAAAAAATGTCATGATCTACGAGCTCCAGTTAACAGAATATTCAAACAATATTTGTGACTCGAGATAATTAGGATTAAAATTTGCATATGATTAGCATTGTGTTTTTGTTTTTTCAGTTTAAAAAAATTTTGGTTCGACAACTTTTTTTTGAAACTTTCTGACGTTATAGATATGTCCAAGCTCTATCGATTACTTTTTGTTTTATATTTCAAAATTATTTCTGGTTCGAGAAAATTAAGCATTAGTTTGCCCATTTGAATAACATTGATTTTGAAATTTAACAAAGTGTAAACATAACGAAACTTTAATTCAAAACCGCATTATATATTTTAACTTATATCCCGGCCTGGGTGTTGTAGTTTCCTCAAAATAATAATAATAGCCCCCTCCCCCCACATCATAGAGTGTGTAGTTATAAAATTAAATAATAATAATAACGTGGTTCCGTAAAGCCAAAATTAATAGAAAATTAAGGGTTCCTTGCATTATTCTCATCCCGCCTAGCTAAGATTGGCTATGGCACACTACCCTAGCTAGTTACTATGTTCAAAGTAACGAAGTTCTATCTCTATAAATAAAATATATAGATCCATATTAGTCTAGTCGATATGTTTTGAACGTAGACAAATTTAACAACTATTTGCATTGACCTAAAAAGGTGATTTTGATGTTGAATAAAACAATAATAAATATCTTACTAAAAAATAATAATAAAATAAACGATTATAAAAAATTGTGTTTTTATTAATATTAATTATTTAAAATGTAGTCTCTTTGTAGCCAAACTTCACAGGCATGCAGGAAAAAAACACACGAACAACGAACAAGAAAATTACGTATCAGAATTTCATTAGTATATATATGAGTAATATAGAGTAGATAAAAATGCGACCAAATAGTGACGTAAAAAGAATCTCTTGAACACTTAGTATGTGTTTGAATCGTAATAACATATTTATTATTTATTTATTTATAACAAGTAGTGTAAAATCCTGACTTTATTTTTTATTTTAGCTTTTGTTTAAGGGAGTAGGGTACCGACCTTATATCTCAAAAACTAGAATTCGGTTCTAAATTTGGTGTCATTGTGTAGCTAAGGGTCACACCTAGCCGTGATGAAAATTTCATGATGTTTGACCGTCCCGAAAAGAAGAAAAAAAAATTGAAATTAACATTGGGCCTTATGGGCTTAAAATTTCAAAAAATCATATAAAAGTAGTTTGCACGATGACCCCCCAAAATTTTTATATGTTTAAAATTGTCTCAAACTGAAGTATCATTATGTGCAAAATTTTAAATTTTTTTGACGAGAAAAGTTTGCGTCTAATGGCCGACGTCGGTCCCCTACTCCCTTAATTTATTTTTTATTTTAGCTTTGTTTATTTAAGTTTATATAGATGAATTAGACAAGTTAGTAATTACACGTTCACCAACCTCTTATTTCAACGATGAGGTTCTTTTTACTAAGAACTAGTGGATGACTTGTACACATATGTACGCACGCACAATACACTAAGGTTTTACCTCACGTTTTATTATAGACAGAGTGGTGCGCCAATTTCATTCATCATCACATATGTTTGTACTTTGTCTCTCTCTCTCTCTCTCTCTCTCTCTCTCTCTCTCTCTCTCTCTCTCTCTCTCCACTCATTCTTTTTTAATTAAATAATAACGTACAGCTACAAAGGAATGTGATTTTTATTTCTAATTAGATTTTAATTGTTCTTTTGAAACTTCTTGAAAAAAAGTTACGCTGAGTGTACCGAATGATGTAATTTTTAGCATCATTTTACGTATACAGCTTACTAATTAATACCTCTTAATTAGTTTGGAGATTATATTGTTATCAGCAATACCGAGCTGGTATGGCCGAGTGGTGAAGGCAGCTGACTCGTAACTCTGTACTCCTCACCGAGTATAGGTTCGAGACACTGCTGGGTGCGTGGTACGTGAAGTGTGAGAGCACAACACGTTGCACGATGCATGTTTACATGCATTCCATGACGACGCACAGTATCGGGAGGTGCATGATTGATGTGATTGCACCGACCAGCCTGCCTAGACGTAAATATAGCGTAAAACACGTATTCTAGTATTTCTCAAATATATCGAGAATCGTTGTCGTATTTGCTCAAAAATTGCTAAAAAATAAATAATAATAATTTGTTTTTTTATTATTTATTATGTTTTTCCTATAATAAGCGTAATGTTAAATTAGGGAACGCCTAGCTTTCCCCGCGCGCTGAACCAATAAGCTCCATTAAAACAACATTATCTAACCTACAAGCTGCTCTTACCGTTGATATTTATACTAAAATTAACTTTTAAAGAAACATAAAAATGTATGTAATTCAAAATTCCTGGTTCATTAACAGGTTGATTTATATTTATATTAATTACTACTAAAATATTTTATTGCCCCATAAAATAATTCTATATAGCAGGATTATTAATACTCTACTAGAAAAAAAAAAGCAGGAAAATACGTGTGTTTTCCCCAACACGTTAGAATAGATGCGACTTAGGGTTGGTTTTCTAACTATATAGTAAGGAAGATGTGTGTGTTCTGAAATTAGAATTCTCGCTATCAGCAAAATGTTATTTATATTCTTTGAACCTAAGAGAGTGTCTTACTTTTGCTCGAGTCTCTCTCTCTCTCTCTCTCTCTCTCTCTCTCTCTCTCTCTCTCTCTCTCTCTCTCTCTCTCTCTCTCTCTCTCTCTCTCTCTCTCTCTCTCTCTCTCTCTCTCTCTCTCTCTCTCTCTCTCTCTCTCTCTCTCTCTCTCTCTCTCTCTGTCTCTATATAGCGCGTGCCCCCTGACGTTTAATAATTTATCATTTCGTTGAGAAGTAGATGACCCTGAAATTTTTATATATCAATTTATTATGTATACAAAGTTAATTGAAATGAGATGAAAAATTGTAAAAAAAAAAAAAAAAAAAAAAAAAATGACACGGGGAGGATTCAATAAATTATGCTACATTTATGCTACATAACATATCCCAACATATCCATATGGGCTTATATACAATTATAAATGATATAAGACAAATTCAATTGTCAGCCTCAAAAATGAATTGATGTTTTTTTGCTCATGATTTGCTGCAAGACTTGGGTGCCTATTTGAGCCAAAAATCTAAGAAATTTTATGTAATAATCGAGTCTACGTATTATGAAAATTTGTCTGTTTAAAAAACTGAAGTTAATAAAATTACGGTGAACTAATTTTTTATCGCTATTGCTTTTTTTTTTTTTTTTTTTTTTTTTTTTTTTTCCTTCTATTTCTTTCTTTTTTTTTTTTTTAATTTATTTATTTGTATATTTATTTTTCCTTCAAATTAAAAAATTTTAACTGGCAACTATGCTTTGA
>OX439137.1:2112966-2217048 GCA_949318235.1 Ecdyonurus torrentis | reverse complement strand
AAAAAAGGTGAAAAAATTGTCACAAATATTTCAACCTCTTCGTAAAGAAAATGATAAAAAAATAATAATAATAATAAATAAAAAAAAAAAAAAAAAAAAAAAAAAAAAAAAAAAAAGCTAACACTTGGTGAGTAGTAATTTTCTATTATTTATTTATACGTTCATTTTTTTCTTGAAATTAAAAATTTTAACTCACGATTTTGCTTCAAAAGAAGAAAAACAAAAAGTTGACTCTGATATTTTAAACCCTCCGTGAAGTTATAATAAAAAATTACGCCACTTTGTGAGAAGTAAATAAATATCTAATGTTGACTATACACGTGTATTTGAAATTAAATTTTCTATCAGTAACAAAAATAAAAAAAAAGAAAATAAGAGAATTTTATTTTGTTTATTTTTATTTAGCATGAGAATCTAGTATATAAATATATTAATAATATACTTTGGCTTGCAGCCTAAAACATTATTCCTCCCTGACCTCAAAGTAACGACATATGGATAAAGTTTAGATTATGTTCTAGTGTCCTCAAACTTTCACTCATTTCTCTATAATATATTCTATACTATTTGGCTCATATACGGAAATTTTAAAGCCATAGACCACATAAAACAACATGTGGTTTTTAATGAATAAACACGAAATGGGATCTTCAAAACTGATGACAATTTTTACCAGAATGTTAATGTAGCCCCACGAGAGAGCATGAAAAAACTGTAAAGTATGCAATTTGCGTGAAAATTCATGTTTATGACGTCAGAAACATGCAAAAATTAGTATGAAAATGTTGTGCGGGTTGCATAAATCGAATATTCTGATCACTGCTACGGGGCTACTGTTGGTTTTGAGACAAACTAATGTTATTTATATAAATCCCATCAAGTGTTTTGTGATATAAATGCTTATGTTTTTCTCTGGTCTATTCCTTTAATATAATATTAATTTCATGATTGCAGGGTAGAAAAAAAAAAGAAAGATGTTAATAAGAATTACGTTAATTTATAATGCATTTTAATTTTGGTTTACCTTAATAGAAGGCCTTTTTAAAATACCTATTTCTGTATTTATCTTATTGGGGTTTATCCTAGAGAGAGGAGAGAGAGAGAGAGAGAGAGAGAGAGAGAGAGAGAGAGAGAGAGAGAGAGAGAGAGAGAATAAAAATGAATACATTACAATTTTATAAAAATAAAAAATTTGCATTAAAATAATCTCGTTAAAGAAATGTGGTTTCTTTTTCTTGATTTTGACCGTATAATAAATTATGGTTTGCAAGAAGCTTAATTTAGGTTCGGAAATCACCATAGACATAATACAGACTGCTTGTTTTTTTATTTGTTTAATTTTGTGTAGCAACTGTAACGTAAGGTACATTTTCAATAGTTTTTAATTGAAGTTTATTAAAAAAAAAAAGAAAGAAAAAAGATGATAGTATTATACAAAGCACTAACACACAAGTACAAACATAAATTCAGGGGGGGGGGTTGGGGGTTCCCCCCCCCCCCCCCCGCCCCCGGCAGGTCTGAAAAAGCATAGGCAAAGGGGGTGGTTTACCCCCTTTGCCTATGCTCACTATAGGCTGGACCCCTACCGATGCAAAATCCTGAATATGCCCTGCATAAATTGAACAGGTAACTATTAATTAACGACTTACATTGTACAAAAAAAAAAAAAAAAAAATCGCCGTTGCAAGCTTTGCGATTAAATTGTCATCAGCTCAACTCCTTTAATTTTTTAAGAATGGGGGAAAAAAAAAAGAAAAAATGCAATCGTCTATTCCATAGAGATTTTACATTACGTACGTACAAGAGCTTTATTTCAAATTGCAGAATCTTCGAATAATAATAATTATATACAATATTTATTTACTTTAATATAATTTTATAAACAATTGGGTTAAACTGATCGCACTTTGGGTAGGTCTCTCTCTCTCTCTCTCTCTCTCCTCTCTCTCTCTCTCTCTCTCTCTCTCTCTCTCTCTATCTATCTATCTATCTATCTCTATATATCTCTCTGCCCTTAATTAAATGTATTTCTAAGTTTTATTCTCCACTTATCCTCTCTCTTCCCCCCCCCCCCCCTACTAGCAAAATTATATACGTACATTCATAATTTCCATTGATAAATGTTTCCGCAACATTTTAATTTTCACACTTTTTAATGACTGTAGAAAAAATTTGACTGTTCCAAAAAAAGACAGCCAATTTCTCTGTCCAAAATACTGTGACTTAAATATGTTTTTCATTACAAACGATGTCCTTGATACACATAAATTTTTTTCTCTCTTAAAATAAAATTAGGCCACGTGTAGGTAGTATTAAACTACCCTATATTATAGCATTCTCTATTTCGCTGTACGATGTTTCAAATTTTACTAAATCCAATATTTTGACTATTATGAACTTTTATATTGCAATAATTATCTTGTGAGTTATGAGTTATGATATTTTAAAAATTTTGGTATCATAAAATTAAAGTTTATATTACAGAGAAACAGAGTTATGTTTCTTTTGCCTTTTCATATGATAATTATAAATTATACTTTATTACAGTTTTTTGACGTTTTAAATGTTTTAAGCTCGATTTAATTTTTGCGTAAACACCCCACTGTTTCTTTTTCTTACTGGATCTGTTTGAATTTACAGAGAGAGAGAGAGAGAGAGAGAGAGAGAGAGAGAGAGAGATGTAAAACGTTTTTAATGTTTGTTTTTTTACACCTGATGAATTTGCAACACGAAACAAAAAAAAAAGTGCATTAAAAAGTCTTAATTTTAAATTTAATGCATTTGATGACTTTCATAAGAAATTTTTCCCATTTTTGTTGCAAAATCAGCGATCAAAAATATCATCTCTCTCGTAGAGCACCTTAAAAAACGAAACAATTAAAATTACGTCTATAGTACTTACTCCAAATAATCTGAAAACATCGCCTTTTTAAGACTCGAGCTCTTTCAGATTTTTTTTATTTTAATTTTATTTTATTTCTTATTTTTTTATATTAAAAATGTATAAATAATGTTTAAAAAAAAAATCAATAAACAAATATATATATCGTGCAAAATAATTTAATTTAGCTCTTCTGTGTGGTAGAAATAATAAATTTTACTTTACGAAATATATTTTTTATATTTTTGACAGCCTTCAGAGAAAAAAAAAACTTGAGTAGATTAAAAAAATATTTAATTCTATTTTCTCCTATTTATCAACCCACACTCTAACGTTAAAATTAGAAATCATAATAAAAAAAAATATATCAGTTTTTTTTTTTATATATAATATAAATCTTTCTATATTTGGTTTGTTAATAGCTTTAAGTGATATTAAATTATATGGCCTGATTATAACTTGAAGGATGATAGGGCGGTGGTTTAAGTATAATACTTAACTATAATTGTCTATTGTAAATGTTAATATTAAGTAGATATTATGTAAATTATTATTCTTATACTTTGATATATCAGTTTAAATATATATATATATGTATAATATATATAATATATATATATATAAATTTCCTTATGATGTTGAGTGACGAATATGGCTAGTTAATTAGGTATTAGAGGGTTTTTTTTTTTTTTTTTTTTTTTTTTTTTTTTTTTTTTTTAATAATTTAAATTGATATTTTGATGCTTATTTGTCAAAGTGAACGAACTATGTTTTACAAATTTTGTTCAAAATGACCGATCTACACGTTATTTTTTTTTTCTTTTTTTTTTTCCTTCAAATTTACCCATATAGCTCTCCTGTTAAAATGCGTTGAAGCGCCTAACGTAGGCCGTTCAATGTAAGTGAATTTATGAATTAGAATATAGTCTTTTGAAGTTAAAAAAAAAAAAAAAAAAAAAAAAAAAAAAAAAAAAAAAAAACTGCACGCAATTTTTTTGTCACACACAGAAAAAATAAAATAAAAAACGTATAAAGAAAAAAAAAATCTTTCTTTTTTGCATGTATGTCATTATAGTATATTATAAATGCTGCTAAATTAGAACAACACAAATATTATGCTGGTACAACATAATATTTAAGGTATTATGTAACATACTTGTTATTGTTTACTTTAGTAAAAATAAATGTGTTTTTAAAGTTAAAATTAAAACATTAAAAAGAAAGAATAAAAAAAAAAAAAAAAAAAAGGAACGGAACGGAACGGAACGGAACGTAACGTAAAAGAAAAGAAAGAAAAAAATATAACTTCTTAAAACATTCAAAAGAAAACATAAGATGCACTTAAGTAAGAGAACGATTTTGAGATATTGTTTTAAGAGGCTGTATAAAACCAATTGAAAATCTGTTTGATGTTTTTATATAGTCGCTTATACAGAAGTTAAGATTGTTATAGTTTGCATGAACATAAAAATAACCTAAAATAACATTTTCAAAATATTACGTATAATAATATTTGCAAATAATTGTCCCATTAAAACATGTACATTATAATAGCTTATATACACTCTGAAAATAAATATAACGAAGAGGGTACCGTCTAAAGAGGGTATCGTTTAAAAGTTCCTAATTTGACTCAAAAGTTGGCGCAAAATTTATAATTTTTACAAGGGAGTAGGGTACCGACGTCGGTCATTAGACTCAAACTTTTCTCGTCAAAAAATCTGAAATTTTGTACAATGATACTTCAGTTTGAGACAATTTCAAATATATAAAAATTTTGGGGGGTCACCGTGCAAATTAATTTTATTTGGTTTTTTGAAATATTAAGCTCATAAAGCCTATTTCAATATTTTTTTTCTTTTTTTCGGGACGGTCAAACAGCTTCAAATTTTTATCACGGCTAGGTGTGACTCTTAGCTACACAATGACACCAAATTTAGACCCAAAACATTTCTTGTTTTTTAGATATAAGGTCGATACCCTACTCCCTTAAAGGAATAGACCGGAGAAAAACATAAGCATTTATATCACAAAACTCTTGATGGGATTTACAAAAATAAATTTAGTTTGTCTCAAAACCCAAGAGGAGCCCCGTAGCAGAGATTAGAAAATTCGATTTATGCAACCCGCACAACATTTTTATACTAATTTTTGCATGTTTCTGACGTCATAAACATGAATTTTCACACACATTGCATACTTTACTGTTTTTTCACGCTCTCTCGTGGGGCTACATTAACATTCTGGTAAAATTGTCATCAGTTTTGAAGATCCCATTTCGTGTTTATTCATTAACAAGCACATGCTGGTCTATGGCTTTAAGTAACATTTCATCTTTACTTGATGTTATATTTGACAACCGTTCACATCGTGCGATATCATCCGGTCACCTGATTGGTCCGAGACGGTACATGAAATAATTCTTGATTCTACGTGTTTTTCTCACTAGTACTTTGTATTCATAGTGTATGTTAATAATAATTGCTTATAGCGCTCCTTATAAGATAAGGTATGATTTTTTTTTATTCTTCATTGTTACAAACTTAAGTTATTAAAGTACAAATAAGGATTGAAAAAGTTCATAAGGTCAAAGGGGGAGGAGAGAGAGAGAGATTGTGAAATATTTAAAATTACAACAATTGGTACTTTCTCTAATATTGATATGTTTGATTTGAAAATGACAGGTAATGGTCAAACATGACACCTACGCAAATTTATATTTTGTGTGCTACTTATGTTATGTTATGCAAATTTTTTATTTTTAGAATGATTAGCATAAATGTTATATCTTATATTGTTATACAAAGCTGTGTTTAAAAAAAAAATCGCGGGGTTTTATTTTATAATTTTTATTGCTATACTGTGCATGTAGTATTATATTTATATATACACGCGAACAAAAATAAATCCGTAATAATTATGTAGCTGCATTTATGCATAACATCATAATTTGTGATATATTATGTATAGTGATAATACAACATTTGTGCTCTATTATAATAGGAGAGGTTTAATATAGCTTCAATTCCTTTTTTTTTTTTTTTTTTTTTTTTTTTTTTTTTTTTTTACGTTTACTATAATGTACGAGTTAATGTGTTCACTATTACTGTATTATATCTTTGAATTAAGTATACTCTAAATTTAATTCATTGATTATACTGTATTTTTGGTAAATGGGTAAAAAAAAAAATGCATAATTTATACTGCATAACGCCAAACATTTTATTATTATTATTTTTTTTTATTATTTATTTAAACGTACACGTAATTGTGATAATCTACATCCAAAAACTTGCTCTATAATTGCAATGCTATTCTTATATGAAAAAAAAAAATACACGGTAAATTTAAATAGTAAAATAAAACAAATGAACATTCATACACTGACAAAAAAAAACGTAATAATTATGCTAGCTCATTTTTAGCATAATTTATGTTATGTAGCATAAATATTATGTGATACAGCAAAATTATTTATGTTCTAACTTAGCATAAGTTATGCTATAATAACATAAATGCAGCATAAATTACGTAATTTATTATTTCCTTATGTGGATATACAGCATAATTATTTTGTCAATATTATATAAATAAATGTTGTACTAAAATCGGGCTAATGTATATTATGTCTATATACGTATATGATCGTATATAGAGATATTTTTAATTATTTATGAAAGTTACGACGAAAAGCGATAATAATCATCCGTCACTACTTATGACTTACAGGAAGCCACATTACATAATTGGTGTGCAACTTAATCAAGTTTTAAACTACTGTACCCAAAAAAAAAAAAAAAAAAAAAAAAAAAAAAAAAAAAAAATCACTTTTTAAAACAAAAAGTTTAAATGATTTTTTTGTATCAATTATTTCTTAACCATTTTTATTTTGCCGCAAAATAAAAAATCAAAATTGTATGGGCAAGTAACTCTTAATTTTCTCAAAAACAAGATGGAAATTTAATATAAAACAAAAAGTAATAGGTAGAGTATAAATATATCTTATTTAAAAGTTAAAACAAAAGTTGTCGAACTAATATATAAAAATTTATTTATAATCATTTCTAATTGGCCCTTAAAATAAATTAATAACTAATAACTTTATAATTGCACAAAATGAATGAATGAAACTTACAAAAATCGTATATTTTCCCCATAAGGTTATCAAAGAGTCATTAAAAATCGACATCATAATCGGGCAGATATAAGATAATTATAAGATTTTATTATATACGTTCCATATCTTGACAGAATAGAACAAGTCAAAACACATCTCAAATACATTCACAAATTAATATAATCAATAAATAACATATTTTAAAAGAGTTAAAAGATGCAAGATCTTACTTGTTAAGAGTTGTATATAGATGGCTTGTATCTCAAAGAAAGTTTCAAAACTTTATGATGCCAATTCAAAATTAATTGTAATAACCTATATGATAAAATTTTCAGAACCCCTGACTATCAGATGAGAGAGAAAATAATTATTGAAATTAATAAGGGCTCTTATGGGACTATCACTTCAAAAAATCTAGTATCGTGACCCCTCAATTTTTTTTTTTACATTTTTAAAGATACCATATCCTAATAGATCACCCTGCAACATTTCAGATTTTCTTTTCTACAATTTTTTAGTCCAATCCCGCAGTACCTATATTTCCCGCCTTAAGATGGCAAACTGCATCGAGACTTTTATAAAATAGTCCATCATAGAAATAAAGATGTTTCAGAATATAAATACAATAGTATGCAAACGTTATAGAAAAAAGTTTTTAATCTAATAAATCAATCATTATTATACTACAAACTTAAAGTATATTAAAATGTAAAAGTGTTTGTTACATCACTCAGTAAAATCACTGAATAATTCATACATCGTATATACTTTACTATAAAGTGTTTTTAATGGTATAAAAAATTAGTCCAATGTTCTCTTATACATGGTATTCAATTATAATATTATATATACATAACAAGTTTCAAACAACCATATTTAGCCTTATTTTGCTTGGCTTATATGGCTTCAATTATTATTTGTTATTTACTTATTTAGAAGTGACTATATTATACTATATATTTTCTCTTTATATAACTAGTAAATATACTTGTTTTAATTATACTAAAGTATTATATATATATATATATATATATATATAGAGAGAGAGAGAGAGAGAGAGAGAGAGAGAGAGAGAGAGAGAGAGAGAGAGAGAGAGAGAGAGAGAGAGAGAGAGAGAGAGAGAGAGGATGTAGATTAAGGGAGTAGGGTACCGACGTCGGCCATTAGACTCAAACTTTTCTCGTCAAAAAAATCTGAAATTTTGCACAATGAACTGCAAAATGCACAAAAACTGTTTCTGATTTGTATGAGAGTGCTGAAATAATGTGCAAAAAAAAAAAAAAATTCAGAGGTCCAATATCTTGAGATTTTTTATGTTCTTCATCATTGAAAATTGAACATCATTGAAAATTTTTCTATACATGGAAAACATAAATTTTATAAATTATTCAGTTACTTTGTAACTTTTCAGTACAAACCAATAACTTGGTTGACAAAAATTTAAACAAACAGGAACTCTTAGTATAAACGTTATTTCTTCAGCGGTAAATAGTAGTTTTTTTTATAGCTCTTTATATCTTAAAAAAACATTGTGTGTGTGAATATGTAACAAATTTAGTATAAAAAAGTCTAAATCGTATCTCTTTAGTTATTTTTTCCGTGTACGTATTAACTAGAAACTATAGCAGTTTGGTAGCAATTTGAATTTTTGTAACTTGTACCTAAATTTTTGTTTGGAATCTGTGACCCACACAAATTTTTATATTTTTAATTGTCTTATCCTTTTAGGAATAAACTAGTAGACTAGTAGAAAACATTTTAGCATTTATATCACAAAACACTTGATGGGACTTACATAAATAACTTTAGTTTATCTCAAAACCCAACTGCCTGGTGATTAGAAATTTTCAACTTCTTATGCAACCTGCACAACATATTCCTACTTATTTTTACCTGTTTCTGACGTCATAATATAAATAGGAATATTTACTCAAATTGCAAACTTAAAGGCGTAGAACACCTTAAACAAAAAAGTTGTATAATATCCTAACAAACCTGAAAATCAACGTTGATTTGATCGGAGTCATTGATTTCTAATTTATTTTCCATTCACAAAATGCCACTGGTGGTCACTGACGTCACAGCTCGCTTGTTTTACTCGCGTTTTTTTCATGCTCTCCTGTGGAGCAACAATTACATTCAAAAATTGTCATCAATTTTGGAGATCCCATTTTGTGTTCAATCATAAAAAAACACATGTTTCATGTAGAGTCTATGGCTTTGAAAATCAATTTAAAAACCAACAAAAAAAATTTTCAAGCTAAATTACAACAGTATATTGTACACCAGTCTTATAAAATTTGCATATATTTTTACTTGTATAGTAACTATGTATAAAACCTGATTGATAATGTATGTGTGTGTTAGTCACCTTTTCTTTTTTTAAATTTATGTAGATTAAATACCGGTTTATATGTTTAATATACAACATAATAATATATCTTGTTATTATAATATAGTTATATATTTTTATTTCTCCTTCTTATATTTATCATGTGTTACATTGATGAAAGTATTATCGATATTATCTTATTATATTACGTGAGTTATAATTTTCTTCCTTTTAATTCTAATAATTAAATTTAATAAATTTGTAAAATATATATCTATAGACCGCTTGCACTCATATTTAAGAGTCGCCATTTTGTTGGTCAGGAATACATAGGCCAGCATAGGAAAAACATCATTTTTATTTTTTTAATAGCAAAAGAAGCTTCAAACCTCAATCAAAGCCTTATTTCTAGCTCCTAATAAGCTCGAAGGATATGAGAAAAATTTGTTGAGTTGAAATAAACGATTTTTTATGTGAAAAATTAGGAAAAACGAAGTTTCCCCTATGCTGGACAATGCATTAGGCACCACAAACATGGCGACAAAGCGCAAGGATGTGCAAGGGGTCTATAACGTATATTAGTTATTGTTGTTATTTTAATAAATGATTCCGTTTGTACATTTATACATTTTTAAAATATTTTATTTAAGGGAGTAGGGTACCGACGTCGGTCATTAGATTTAAACTTTTATCGTCAAAAAATCTGAAATTTTGCACAATGATACTTCAGCTTGAGACAATTTCAAATATATAAAAATTTTGGGGGGAACCGTGAAAATTAATTTTATATGATTTTTTGAAATTTTACGCCGTTAATTTCAATAATTTTTTTCTTATTTTCGGGACGGTCAAATATCTTGACATTTTTTATCACGGCTATAGGTGTGACTCTTAGCTACACAATGACACCAAATTTATACCCAAAACACCTTTAGTTTTTGAGATACATTACAGGTACTGCCTGGGTAAATAAAAATGTGTTATAATCTATTATTTTTAATATTATTACAAAGTATTTTCACCTTTTTTTTTTTTTTTTTTTTTTTTTTTTTTTTTTTTTTTTTTTTAAAGATTTGAATAGTTAGATCCGGATCAGTGGATAAATACGTATTTTTGTACCTCACGGAAAGTGAATTTATTTGTTTCTTTTTATGATCCGAACTTTGGTGTTCCGTTTGCAATCTCGGATAACAGATCAAAAAAAAAAAAAAAAAAAAAAAAAAAAAGTTAAAATCGGATACGTTTTACGTTTTTATCAGGATTGGAAAATTATCTGAATTTTGAAGCACTAATGCTGTTCGTAAACCCTGCTCATCTCTCTACTAAAATGACGATCAACTTTGTTTATTCAAATAGAATGCGCATTTTTTGTTGCAAGGAAACAGGGTTTACGAACAACACTACTTAAATACACACTACACTAGATTATTAAAGGCATAGAAAACATTGAAACAATATGTTCTAAACACAAAATGGGATCTACAAAACTGATGATATTTTTTACCAGAATGTTAATGTAGCCCCACAAAAGAGCTTGAAAAAAATGTAAAGTATGCAATTTGCGTGAATATTCCTGTTTATGACGTCATTAACAGGCAAAAACTAGTATGAAAATGTTGTGCGGGTTGCATAAATCTAAATTTTCTGATCACTGCTACGGGGCTACTGTTGGGTTTTGAGACAAACTAAAGTTATTTATGTACGTCCCATAAAGTGTTTTGTGATGTAAATGCAAATGTTTTCATGTTTTCTATGCCTTTAAGTTAATTAAAATAAGTATAAAAAGAAAAGTGTTTGTATATTAATTCAAACAACATAAATATATTATAATGTTACCATAATAAAAGTGGATCAATCATCCATGTATTAGAACGTACGCAACATAATGTCAATATAATACAAAATGTCAATGCCAATTGGTAATCGATTAATATTCAATCACGTCTCAATCATGCCTTCAAGATATTATTACATAAAATTGTTTACTGTAATATAGCCAAGCAATAAATAAGTGAGTGTCGACATAATTTATTTTATTACAATTTTTACTATATATATAAAGCATCAATTATTTTATATGTGTTTGTATAATAGAAAATTAGTCGTATCAAATGCCTTGTATGTATGTACAAATATTTTATATAGTAGTTTAATTAGAAGTTGACTTCCAAATTATGTTATTGTATTCTCTCTCTCTCTCTCTCTCTCTCTCTCTCTCTCTCTCTCTGTCTCTATCTCTCTCTATCTCTCCCTCTCTCACACACACATTCATTCACTATCTATCTATCAATTATTTATCTGTTAGTATCTATACCCATATTGATCTATATGTACTTGCTATACATAAATTATAGATTATTGAACAAAAGGCGCAGTCAGGACAATGAGTCCTGACTGCCCGATTAAAATAAGTGACGACACTTTATGAAATAATAAAAACAAAAATTTCAAAGAAGCATTATTTAGAGAGAGAGAGAGAGAGAGAGAGAGAGAGAGAGAGAGAGAGAGAGAGAGAGAGAGAGACCTAAACTCACTTTAGGTTGTTGATTTTTGTCTCCTAATTTTAAGTTCAGGGGAGCGTTTATTTTACAATACAGCAATATTAGCATCACAGCAATAGCAGAATGCAAATTGATCCTACTTTTTTTTTTTTTTTTTTTTTTTTTTTTTTTAATAAAGTGCTATATTGAAAGATAAAAAAACTCGAAAGTTTCCTTTGTTTCTCGTTCCTTAAAATTGTATTTTAAATCTAACTCAAGACATTAAAAAAAGGACTATATTTACAATACACAGCCACGATGTATATAATTAAAATCCATATAAGCAGTTATTACCATTATGTTTACGTAATGTAAACATGTATGGGACAACGTAAACAAAATGTCAGAAATAACCGTGCAGTAAATATAGGTGACTCACACATCATATGGGGTTATCGTTCATATAGAATACCTCACGTGTCTTGCCTGCTGCTTTCTGTTTATATTATATACGGGAGGAATTTAATTTTAACACACAATCAAAGTTTATGACGTCGTGTTTTTGATATTATAACGATGACAACTGAAGTGTGTCTTTTCAAACTGAACGTCATAGTCAGTGATTGACAAACTGATGTTTTTCTCCATTATTTTGTGACGTAACTACCCCGTTTTAATCGTTAGAATTTGAACGCTTTAGTGACGTTATGATCGTTAATTTTTAATCAGCGTCTTCCATTACATCGGAGTCGATATTTTGCTATGGATGAATTACAAAAACTTCAATTTTATGTTAAAAACTATGCACAGCATCACGGGGTTAAATTAGTAACTTTTAATCAACACCATCGTAGTTAGCGTGGATGTTATTATTATTATTATTATTTTTTTTAATTTTAATTGATTACATTGAAAATTGATTTCCAATACGCTTCATTGCAAAATTTGCACAAGCATTTCAACTCTTTTTTTTATTATTATTACTAACTGCAGACTGTACTGTAAAACAGTTGGGTTAAATTGAGAGGTTTTTATGCCTGATTTCGCCCAATAAAAGCCATTAATTATTATTATTATTATTATTTTATAAGCACACAATACAACTTTTTCCATCTCTAATAAATTAGGTTGCGTATTGACACTATATGTAAAAAAAAAAAAAAAAAAAAAAAATTCTAAGCGTGAAGCTCTTACAATGTTTAAACGCATATAGACAATATGAAAACATAAGCATTTATATCACAAAACATTAATTAATAGCATTAATTGGTCTCAACTCAAAACCCAACTGTAACTCCATAGCAGTGATCAAAAAATTTCAATTGACGCAACTCGCACAACATTTTCATACTATAGTTTTTACCTGTTTCTGACGTCATTAACAGAAATATTCACGCAAATTGCTTACTTTACAGTTTTTTCACGCTCTCTCGTGGAGCCACATTTACATTCTGGTAAAATTTATCGTCAGTTTTGAAGATCCCATTTTGTGTTTAATGATGAAAAAGAACGTGTTGTTTCATGTTTTCTATACCTTTAATATCCCATTACCAAATATAAACATGATTAGGTTTATGAATTACCCACACATAAATTGCCAATTTAAATATATAATATACAGAGTGACAAATTTCTTACAAACTGCAAATAAATTTTTATATTATAATAATAATAACATAATACTATGGTACTAAATTTCTATTCATGATTAAAATGATTTAGTTTGCAAAAATAAAAGTTGTCACTTAAAAAAAAAAAATATAAATTAATTATACTTGTCACCTGCGTTTTAATTGGTGATTATTTCAACGTGTTCAACATAGTACTTCGATGCGTCACACTTTTTATTTTGTTTGTTTCCTAAACTTGTTCTTCTACTTGTCTTGCTATGAAATTAGAAATAGGACATGTAAATATTTGTTTTTGCATTTTGTTTGCATAAATAAAAAAAATGTGTTTTTAAACAATTTATTGTGGCTTTTCTGCGTCTAACTGAGACAAAAATAAATAAATGGTTCAATAATTATTTTACGCGAACAAAAAAATGTATGCTGCATTTATATAATTATAGCATAAATGATGCTAAATTAGAACAACATAAATATAATAGCATAATATTTATGCTATTATAACATTATTATGCAGTATAGAATAAATTATGCTATATTGAACAAATTGTGCTGAAATGGAGCTATAGCATAATTATTACGTATTTATTTTTATCCATATAGCTCAATTTTAGCGACCCCGTGTGTGCTTTTTCCATTCATTGAAAAATCCTTACCTGTCGATACGATAATGTCTTGACTGGGACTGGGATTGGTGTAGTACGATAACACAATATGGCAAGCAAGCAAAAAAAAAAAAATAATAATAATAATAAATAATAATTTTAAAAAATAAAACAAACAATAATAATATATCGTATTTGTTGTAATAATAATTATACTGCACTATAAAATATATTATACATAGCATAATTAGGTATGCAAATCTACAATAGCAATATGTATCTTTAAATATAGCAAAAGCTTCGTAATTTATCCTATTGAAGTAAATTATTGGTTGTTTGTCTTTTTTTTTATGTCTTTTTTATGTCTTTTTAATGTAAATAGTGATAAAGTATTTTACTTTTAACTCGATGATATAATGTTATTTGTTAATGAAATGGACTACTTTCAAAACTTTAAAAATCGTTTTGTAAAACACAGACACACATTTAAAATAAGCGTTTTTTTTTTTTTTTTTTTTTTTTTTTTTTTTTTTTTTTTTTTTTTTTTTACCCTTAAAGCCCTTGTCAACTTACTTTTTTATCATTTAGAATACTACACGGAAAAAAAATTCTACTAACAGTTAGCTGTATGTTACTAAAATTTTTAGTTGAAAAGTACTTAGCGATCTTTCTTAGTTAATTTAACTAACAAAAGTTAGTTAACTCAATCAACAACAGAGTGATAGTATGTAATTGACAAGTTGGTAAATTTTAACAACTTTGTTTTTTATAAAATTGTAGCTAACTCAAGTTAATCAGTTTTACTATCCTAGCTTATTAACTTTTTACTATCTATGCTATTTACTATTAATGACAAGGTTGTTATATTTTATCAACTTAAATTATTTATTATAAATATAGTCAGATATTTATAAATTGATTTCTTTTTTTTATTATATAAACAAGGTAAATTAAATAATACACAAATATTTCACTTTAATTACTTAATTTATTAATCTCTCATGATAACTATACACTGTATTGCAGGTTGGGGGCAGGGGTTAGATTTTCACTTTCAGTTTTGGTCACAGTCATGGGTACACATGATGAGTGGATAGCACTTGTGTTGTCACTTAGCAGCTCCAGCATCTCAGTGTTATCGAACTGTAGAAATGGTCCATCAAGAAGCACACTCTGGTCTTGCAGTGATAAGAAGATTGTAAATCCACAAATATCCAAACTGTTGCGGGTGGCGGGGGAGAGTTTTAGGCCAGCTCTGTAAGCAAATAATGAAATGCAATGAGTGATGAGTTACATAATAACTGCTCTATGCAAACAATGGAATTTCATTTGAAACAATAATTTCCAAGCATGCTTTCAGAATAACATATTTCTATGTAGCTTACCTTAGTGTGAGTAATATATTCCAAAGTCAGTTCATCTTCTAATTGTTTTCAAGTATATTCTTGATGATTTTGAGGAGCACAAGTTTACTGTATCACTGTTTCGTCAAAACTGATAAAAAGAGGAGTGCAAGAAAGTGACGGTTATTTTTAACGGTCTTTTAATAATGTTACTAAAATGTTAACTGAATTCTATTAACATGTTCTCTTAAATAATATTTTTATAAACCTGTTAGTAATTTTTAATAAAGGATAGTTGGTAAAACTTTTCAAAATTAAAATAAACAAATATGTTGATTAAAATTTACTAACAAGACTTGCAAGATTAAAAACAATGAATTAAATAGTAAAAATTAACTACTTTCTTTCATCGCTTATAATTAATATCGTCAAAGAAGAAACCAGCTAAATTTTTGCTAATTAAATATCAGAATATCAATAATGCGTTCACTGAGTTAAGATCAATTAACTCTAGTTGGTAACAATTTTTTTCCGTGTAGATTGATAATTTCCATGCCTTATTATCCATGAATTAGTCACCACCACTTTGATTTTATATTTATATTCATTTATTTTCTTTTTGACGGTTATTTTACGTATCTGACGTCACAATGTACCGCCGCCAATCACAGTCAGGTCACGTGATAAAATTAAGCCCCTCCCTCAAGTTCTTTACCCCTATTACGACCCCATCGGTACATTGTGACGTCAGATACGTGATATAACCGTCAAAATAAAAATAAATACAAAATCAACGTGTTGGTGTCTAATTCATGGATAAGGTATGGTAATTATCAATCTATAGTATTCTAAATGATAAAAAAGTAAGTTGACAAGGGCCTGCAGACGACATACACACACACATGGGTACCATTATTTAAGGCGTGTTTGCTTTATAATAATATACTATGCCAAATCATTTAGACACACTTTTTTGTTTTTATTTTATATGTTGCCATATTTAGTTAAACCCAATTATAAATTGATTTGTGGAACAAATTTTAACATAATTTTTTATACTTTATTATTTTAAACTATAAACTGTCACCATGTTAGGACAATGCTTATTATTATTTAATAATAATAATTGTAAAGTATATAATATAACGTATTTTTTCTTTGACTTGTTCCTTGATGACTCATTCTATCTTTCTTTATTTGGATATTGTAGATTTCTCTCTCTCTCTCTCTCTCTCTCTCTCTCTCTCTCTATCTCTCTCTCTTACGTTTTTACTCAACTGATATCTGCAGATGGAATTATTTAAAGATCAATATCTCCAGGCTCGGACTGGTCATAAGAGAAAGTCCGCCCCCTGGTTTCGAAGCCCCTAAGACCCTAAAAGGGGCGTAACCAGGGTATTACACCCCCTTTTCCAAATAAAAATGAATAAATGTTTAATTATTTATTTATTTTACTTATATAATTTAAATTCATTCTCTCTCTCTCTCTCTCTCTCTCTCTCTCTCTCTCTCTCTCTCTCTCTCTCTTTCTCTCTCTCTCACTCACTCTCTTCTCATGGTGTACATACACTACATTTAACGAAAATTGATAATTTAAACTATTCAAATATATGCACCAAACTGTTAATCTATGAGAAAAATACGCGCGACGTTTAAATGTGGTATAAATTTTATCTTGAATGAATATTATTATATTCGCATAAAAAAAAAAAAAAAAAAAAAAAAAAAAAAAGCGCCTTCATTTTATCTATCACGTCATTTTGATGGCCGTTACTATGCATGTTTTGTCCTTAAAAGCAGTAGTAGTCTTTACGTAGTAATATAATAAATAAAATATTGTCACTTTTCAATGGAAGTGTGGGCTGCTAAATGTACAAAACATACATACACGAGTTTTAACACTTATTCTGACGCGTAAATCTTGTCCTTTTTTTTTTTTTTTAACTTCCATTGAGTTACATTTATACACATGAAATAGGGAGGTAGGTAGGTGGTAAAACATTTTATTATACAGTAAGCTTTAAGTGAAAGTTTAATAAGGATTTTAATATGACAAATGTTGTATTTATTTTGTTGTCTAATGAAGTAATAAATTTTTACAAAATATAGACTAAAATTTGTAAGAAAATAGCTGTAACTTAAATAATCCCATCTTTTTTTTTTTTTTTTTTTTTTTTTTTTTAGCAAATATGTCGATTTTTTTTTTATACAACTGAAATTATAATTAGAAAAATTGTATGTCCTTACGGGAGTAACGCTATGGTTGGGGGGGGGGGCAAACTCGAGCAAAATTATTTTAATATATATATATATATATATATATATATATATATATATATATATATATATATATATATATATATAATTATATATATAAATAACTTGATTTTGTTACCTAGATTTAAGGTATTGTATTCTATTGTATGTATGTAAGAAAGAAAGAAAGAAAGAAAGAAAGAAAGAAAGAAAGAAAGAAAGAAAGAAAGAAAGAAAGAAAGAAAGAAAGAAAGAAAGAAAGAAAGAAAGAAAGAAAGAAAGAAAGAAAGAAAGAAAGAAAGAAAGAAAGAAAGAAAGAAAGAAAGAAAGAAAGAAAGAAAGAAAGACCCCCCCTTTTTTTATTACTTAGAAAATATAATTAAATAAAATTTCATTTTTTTTTCTCTCTTCTTTTTGTGTTCTTAATTACGTGACCAACTTAAAAAAAAAGCTTTGATTTAAAATTAAAAATTGTTTGTTATTCCAACCATTATTTTAAATTTAACATACAAGAAGCTAGACGATAAAAAAAAGTTTTTAAGTGCAAAAAAAAAAAGCACATAAAAAATCTATTTCATTCTTATCTATTAATCTTCCATTCCTTTGTTTTGTGTCATCAGTTTTTTTATAGTTGAAATGAATAAAAAAGAAAAAAGTTTTGTGTCTAACCCACGTTATTCAGTATTTTACCTTGGTTCAAAGTTGTAACTTAGCCAAAATATTATACCATCAAGTTCATTTCTAATTTTGTATTTTTAGACCGTAGTATTTAAGATGTATGAAAAACTGTGAAAAAATAAGAATAATTATATACTATGTGCTAAAGCTTTTCATTGTTGATTCATGTTTACTATTTGAAAATATGCTTATTGCGTTGATCGCGCTCGAAAATCACGGCGGCGGAGTGGAAAAGTGAAATAATCCATAATATTCTAATCTCAAAATGAAGAGATACTTGATGAGTCTATGGGAACATCATACATACCTATAAGGTGTGTACGCATGACGTCATTCTGAGTGCTTTTCGATGCTCTTCTTGAGCAATGAATTACATTGCTCAGCATAGGACAAACATAGTTTTTGGCTATTTTCTTTGGTAAATTAGCTATTTTTTTATCATTATTATTTTTCTTGCATACTTACTAATTCAACCTGTTAACAGCATCAATGCTCTTAAAAATATTGCGAAGTATTTTCAAACTGGCAAAATGTGCCATTTTCCTATACCGGCCAATGTTATTTAGTACTCAATTATTGCGTTGACTTTAACATGAATGAAAACACCCTATTATAACCGTAAAAACTTTTAACTCTTACTTATACTAGGGTTTAAAAATAGTTGGGTGGCCAACTTTTATATATAATACAGAATGGGACACTCAGTAATATTATCACATTCCATTATTATACACAATCGTAACTCTGCAAAAGAGCACGAAAATTTGTAAAGTAGTCAAAAACACTATTGCTGACGTCATGACTAGTGCTGTTCAATAGAAAAAGTATTGCGGGTTACATAAGTTGAAAATTTTCTTATACGTTTACAGCAATAGACAGATCAAAAACATAAGCATTTATATCACAAAACACTTGATGGGACTTACATGTTTGTCTCAAAACCCAACTGTAGTTCCGTATGGCAATGATCAGAAATTTCGATTTATGCAACCCGCACAACATTTTCATACTAGTTTTTGCATGTTTCTGACGTCATAAACATGAATAGTCATTTAAATTGCATACTTTACAGCATAGATGCTTTACAGTATTTTCACGCTCTCTCGTGGGCCTACATTAACATTCTGGTAAAAATTGTCATCAGTTTTGAAGATCCCATTTCGTGTTTATTCATTAAAAAGCACATGTTGTTTTATGTAGTCTATATGGCTTTAAGGCGTCACGATTGGGTTCTTGGAGAAAATAATTGTATTTTTGGGAATCCTATTAAGTGTTAAATGAAATAAAAGCACATTTTGTCTAGAGAGTCGCTTTAATGCAATGGAGAAATACTCTGAATGTTATGCATATTGTTTAAATAAAAACTCAGAGCACCATGTAAATGGGTTTACGTATACCTTATATTTGGCCTCTAATTAAAACCATTTACTAGAATTATTATTTAGAATAATATATTAAGTTGCCTTAATATAATAACACAAGTAACATTGTACCACTCTAAAAAATGGTGCATTACTTTAGTTACGAATACTAACTTATTTAAGATAATCACTTTTAAATTATTACGAGTGCGCGCTAAAATAATGCATTTTAGCAAGTTAATAAAATTGGCTATTTTAAGCATGTTTTACGTTCTTTTTAAGATTTTTTCAACTGTTTTAAGTTAAAATATAGCTATTGTTAATAATTTGCTAAAATGCATTATTTTAGCTACTCATAATAACTTAAAATTGATTATCTTAAATAAGTTATAGGACTCGTAACTAAAGTAATGCACCATTTTTTAGAGTGACCTTAAAAGTTTTTACGTACAGTATAATATATATAATAAATTACAAACAGATTTAAAAAAAAAAAAAAAAAAAACGTCATCTCCCCACTTTAAAATTTTCGTCCTCTCCACTAAACACTCTCCCTCCTTTCTCTCTCTCTCTCTCTCTCACTCTGTTGCTCCTAAAGAGTTTTAAAACATTTAGTCAGTCTGTGTCTTACATTAACTAAGTGAACATCTATACTATCTCTCTCTACATAACAACAACAACAACAACAAAAATGTCATATTCTAGTACCCCAAGTGTACCTTTACGTAGAAATCATTTATATTCAAATCCAAGACCCAAAAGTTTACATTTATCAAGTAGCGGTAGACCATTATTAAATTCATCATATGATCATCGTAGAACCCCAGCATCAATGAGTTCTAGTATAGGACCTAGTAGTTATGGATATTCCAGTTCATTGATATCTCCTTCTTATCAATATTTACAACCTACTATATCTAGTAGATCTCATCATTATGATTCTACTGGATTTACTTCGAGGTTACCTATTACTGATTATACTTCTTCTCCTTCTTCCTCTTATAATACTACTGCTTCTACTACATCTCGGTATTCGTAAGTGTGGGATCTATACTAAGATCACAAGTAACGAGGTATTTTTTATTATTATTATTATTTACTTTATGCAATATATTTTAGTATAAGTCAAACATGGAGGTTATCGGTTTAAAAAAATTGTTAAAAAAATTGTATGGCTTAAAACACGTAAAAGTATGTCTAGTATTTCCAAAATCGGTGGAGTAGTTTTCTCAAAAATCGCAAAAAACGTGTTTTTCTCCATAAGCGCAATGTTAAATTAGGGGACCCTTAGCTTTCCCCGCAGCACCCCGCGCGCTAAACCGATAACGTCCATTGTATCAAATTATTCAGTTACATAGATGTAACTCTTCAGTACAAACCAATAACTTGGTTGACAAAAGTTTAAACAGTAACTTGTTAGTATAAACGTTATTTCTTCAGTGGTAAATAGTTAGCTCTGCACATCTGAAAAAAACTTTGTGACAAATTTATTATTAAAAAAAAAAGTAACTTTTTATCTACTTTTTTCCGTGTAGTGCTTGAATCTAAACGAAAAATAAAAACAACAACATGAGCTTCGATACAACTGATACAATATGAACGTTTAATATTTACATATTATTTGTATTAATTTTTCTTTCTCTATATTATTATATTTATGGATAATTAGCTGGATGGGCTTTGTCATTTTAATTATCCTTTTGAGCAATTGCATCAATGTTAATGACTTTGACTGTTATGTCTGTACAATTTTAATACGTCCATGCATGGAAATAATAAATTAAAAAGTTTAGAACACCTTGAACAAAAAAACACTTCTAATATCCTACCCTACCATACCTAAATATCAACGTTGATTTGGCCAGAATCATTGATTTCTAATTTATTTTCAATATCCAAAATGGCATTATGCGGGTCTGTGACGTCTCAGCTTACCCGTTTCCGCGCTCGTGGACTAGTGAGTTGTGACGTCATAAACCAGTAGCTGTCATTTTTTTTGAATTAAAAATAAATTAGAAATCAATAATACATCAACGTTGATATTTAGGTATTTTAGAATACTAGACACGTTTTTTTTTTTGTTCAAGGTGTTCTACGCCTTTCAAATTAATGTATAGATGAAAGTAATTTATGATGCATTAATATCATTATAGCATAAAGGATATGTTACATTAGTACATACATATATGTTGTACATCATGATATTTATGCTTTGTATATATATGCTGGCAACCATTGCCGAATTCGCTCATTGGCCGAAATAGGTGACCACATCGCAGCGTGGCAATGCAATTTTGCCATGATCCGAAATTCAGCACTTGTGCATCATAATGTTGACCATAGACAAAAAAATTTTGTCAAATTTATTAAGAAATCATTTTTATAAATTTATAAATATTTTAATTAACTGAAAACCATAATATAAAATGATGTGTTATAATAATAAAAAAAATATATGATATTATTCATACTTATACCAAATATCGTAACCGGCGTATTAAACATTTTGACCACTCCACGAACTGGCTAAAATGTATTTGCCAAAAATTTGGCATTTGTTAAAAACCATTCCGCAACGTGGTCAAAATTACGATGCATTTCGGATCTTGGCAAAAATGCATTGCCACGCCGCGACGTGGTCATTTATTTCGGCCAATGAGCGAATTCGGCAATGGTTGCCAACATATATATCCAACAAATATGTTTTTAAAAAAAACGGCTGAATAGTAATTTTTTTACATGCATTCAAAAGTTCTTCTCGTGTGTAAAATTTTATATTATAATTAGATTAAATCACTTATCAAGTTTTTATGTATACCGTCATACAACAGAAATTATTGTTCATTACAACTTATTTTATTTTTACCACATGTATGATAAAGATTTAAATTTAAATATTTGTTAATGGATTTACCTTACTGATAACAAAGTTTGTTGGTTTTAAAATGATGTTTGTCTGTGGCATTCAAGTTTATTAATAAGCCATATGCGTAATGATAAAATATAATTGTGTATTTATTTTTTAATTGTTAAAGTATCAAAAAATTATTATTTTTTTTTTTTTTGCTATTGTAATATTCGCGCCAAAATTTTACTGTTATGACAATAGTTTTTTTTTTTTTTTTTTCTTGTTTAATTTTTTGGATGATTATTGTTATTATTTTAATATCAAAGTCTATAAGAAGTCGTTGAAAAGTTACAAAACCAAAATACTTTTTCTATTTTTGTTATCACGCTTATAAAATTAATGCAATTGTTCCTTATATCAATAAGCCATCATATTTTTGTATATAGTATATTTTTTAAACATATTAAAAGTGATTAGGGGGGGGGGGGGTGAAGTACAAATTATGCAATCTAAATTATTACATCATATAAGTAAAAAAAACATTAAAAAAAAGTAAAGTAAAAATTTTATCACTTCAATTGTGTAAATCACTGCTTTGTGTAAAAACTGCATGTATGATTTTGCAAATTGAAATATATGTAACATTAAAATGTATGCACTGTAAAAGTGTGCTATTAAAAATAATAAATAATAAATAAATAAATAAATAAATAAATAAATAAATAAATAAATAAATAAAATTATTAACTTTTCAAGATTAAAAAAAAAAAAAAACATAAACTTTAAAGATGCTATATTTAATTTTTAAAAAAATAAAAATAATAAATGCTAAAATTGTAAAGATTTTCACTTTTACTCTAACTTTTGCTCATAAAACTATTTTAAAGCGCTATTATATGTTACAGTAATAATAAAGAATGTATATTTTCATTTGTAAAACATAATATAGTTTTATAATTATTATTACTAGTGGTTTAAAGATATTTATAAATAGACTCGAAACATATAGGTAAAAACATATGTATATGAAATATATATATATATATATATATATATTTCATATACATATATATATATATATTATATATATATATATATATATATATATATATGTGTGTGTGTGTGTGTGTGTGTGTGTGTGTGTGTGTGTGTGTGTGTGTGTGTATATGAAACATATACGTAGAAATGACTAAAATAACTTTTTAAAAGTGTTGAAAGCATTGTTTTAAAATGTAAGAAACAAAAATGGTTATGCGCCCGAAGTGATCTTACTTTTCGTATGCAGTATAGAAGTTAGTAAGTTTTTAATTTGTGATATTTTATCATGACCTTTTTATGTTTGTTTAAAATCTCTTATAATAAAAGTGTTTTCATCCGTGGCAGTTTCACGACGTTTTAATTTATATAAAGCACTTAAATTTCAATTAATTAAATTTATTATAAAATGTTAAAGTATCGTATATGTGAGAATAGACCGCATAAAGTGCATTTCATAAAGTTCTATATTTATATATCTATAAATGAAATTAGCATTAATTATGATGTTATATATACATAAATGCTGCTGCATTAACAATAACCTCAGATTAGAAGAAACTTTTTTTTTTCTTTTTTTTTACAGCATTTAAGTTTGTATTGCCTTCAATATAGCATGAGTACCAAATTTAAAATGGATTTGTCTCACACAACCGATGAACAAATAGATTTTAAATTGTATACACATGCTTTTGAAGGAAATACAAACTTATATGCCCGATCGATTCATCGGTTATGTATAGGACAAATCCATTTTAAATTTGGTACTCGTGCTATTGATGACGTCATTCTGAGTGCTTTTCGATGCTCTTCTTGAGCAATGAATAACATTAACATTGCTCAGCATAGGACAAACCTAGTTTTTGGCTATTTTCTTTGAAAAATTAGCTATTTTTTGGTCATTGTTATTTTTCTCACATACTTGAGGTACTAATTCAACCTGTTAACAGCATCAATGATCTCAAAAATATTATGAAGTATTTTTAAAACTGGCAAAATGTGCCATTTTCCTATACTGGCCAATGTTATTTAGTACTCACTTATGACGTTGACTTTAACATAAATGGAAAAAAGTCTGAGGTTAATCCTTAAGTTTGCATAATTTTAACGTATTTATTTTTGTCCTCGTATTGATATACCTATATTGTATACAATAAATTGTATTGTTCATAAAATATCTATGTACATTTTTATTAAAAATTACTGATTACGCCAATAGCAATAATGTTAAAAAGTAATGCAATTTAAAAGTAATTTAGTATTACAAAATTGAATAGAAAATTGCAGGTAAATAAAAGTCAGGTGATTAAATTACGGCACACATGTTCTGCGATACAAAGATAATTTCTGCGAATAAAGAAAGTGTTACAACATTTCAATGCGAGTTGCTATAGTACGCATAAGCCATTCAACGTATGAATGAAATGTTGTATGGGTATGTGATTTATTATGATTTTATCACAAAAAGTCGACATAACATATTGCAAAGTAAATAATAAGTTCTGAAAGACGGTATAAAAAAAAATACCTCACTGCTGTTAATTCATAATTCCTTTTACCTTATTCACCGCTTTTTTTTTTTTTTTTTTTTTTTTTTTTTTTTTACAATATTGTCTGATTTTTGCAACATGGTGGTTTGCAGCTTTGGTCACATTTAAAAACAACAATTATAACTAATTAACTTCTTTTTTTTTTAACTTTTGGTGCTGTTTTTACCAAAAAAGATTATAGTTATAATATAATAACTACGGTTTTTTACTAACTGTAAAGAAAATGCATTCCCCCCCCCCCCCCCTAAATATTACTAATTAAACATAATGTATCAGAAATTATTGCGGAGTATAGTTAATGGATTATCATATACCCCATATTTATCGACTGTTTTAAAAAATAATCATAAAAATAAAAACTGTTGAAACTCTCAAAAAAACGCTATTATAAACATGGTCGTACGATACTGAAAGACGTAGAACACCTTGAACAAATATCTAATATCCTAACATACCTAAATATCAACGTTGATTTGGTCACAGTCATTGATTTATAATTTATTTTACTTTCACAAAATGACAGCTGCGGGTTTATGACGTCACAACTCACTAGTCCACGCGCGTAGAAACAAGCGAGCTATGACGTCACAAACCCGCAGCTGTGATTTTGTGCATGTAAAATAAATTAGAAATCAATGACCTCCAGCCAAATCAACGTTGATATTTAGCTATGTTAGCATATTAGACATATGTTTTTTTGTTTTATAGGGTGTGTACGCATGACGTCATTCTTTGGAAAATTAGCTATTTTTTGGTCATTATTATTTTTCTCACATACTTGAGGTACTAATTCAACCTGTTAGCAGCATCAATGCTCTCAAAAATATTGCCAAGTATTTTTAAACTGACAAAATGTGCCATTTTCCTATACCGGCCAATGTTATTTAGTACTCACTTATAACGTCGACTTTAACATGAATAAAACCACCCTATACGCCTTGAAGGATAGAAAAATAGGGGATTTTAAGCTTTTAAACTTCCCGGAACATATGGAACTTTTTGCACCGCCTGATGGGCTAGCATTTGTCACCCGTATGCTCCATTTAATTTCAATACATGATTTATATGAACTATGATAATCCATTTTACTGTAAAACTCCCGAACATTTTTAATGTAAAAAGGTAACTAGGAATACATACGTAATATAACTGGGGTTAAATGTGTTTCACAGCAACCCCTATCTAAGCAGTGCATATAAGAGCAGTAATAGTAACATTAGCAGTAAATATCGCACCCCACAAAGTTCAGGGGGTCCCAGTGTGGCAGCAAGACTGTTTGCATACAGAAATGCAACTCAAACACAACAACAATTACAACAACAAAAAGAAAAACGTGAGAAACAATCGAGGTCGAAATCTCCAAGTGCAGCTTCTGATAGGAGCGAAGGATACGCTGTAAGCATTTTGTTAATTGCTTTTAGTTTGTAGATTTACTGTGTGTTTGTGTAAGCAAAAATTTATTTAAGACTGGACGTTGACACGTTAGATTCAGTCTAAAATTCAAAGTTAGCCCTTTTTTTTTTTTTTTTTTTTTTTTCTTTTACTCATTATTATTATTTTAGTCAATGATAGTAATGGTATTATACTAACAACCTATATCACAAAAAAAAATAGGACCCGTGACTAACAGATAAGTAAGGGGAGGAAATATTAAAATAGAACTTTTTCGGCTTAAAATTACCCCAAAAAAGAACAAAAACAACAACAATTTTGCATTGTGCTCCCCAAAATACTACAAAATAAAAGTTGTTGTTTTTTCCCCGATTCAGAATTTCTTAAAAATTCAGTTGTTATACTTAAAATTTTACGTGTAAAACAATTTTACAGTATAAATTATGTTTTTGTTTTTTAATGTATATTGCATAAATATTTTCTGCGTAACATTGCCTCATGTATGTGAAACACACAAAAAAGTGTATTCAATGCTTTTTTGTTTCTCTACCTTAAGCTTTGTCTATAATATTAACAACGCATATAAAAAATCAATTTTGATCCGAAGGCTGTTTCTTATATATAGATAATAATAACACTTAAATTATTATTTTAAATTTGGCTATCTTTCATTCAAAACTATATAAAAAAAAGACAATAACAAATAACATTAAAATCACGCCTAATTTCCACATTATTCAACATCACTTTTGTTTTTTTCTTTCTTTCTATATTTTACGTTATATCTTCGTAACTATCAGTATTTTTACACTTAAAAATTATGCTAATGGCAATGTGTTAAAAAGGCGTGGCATATTATAAGATTTAGTCTTGTAAAAATTATAATGTTTCATATCAATTTAAACCAACACACATAAAAGTAAAATTATATAATATGTAATTCCCAGAATTTTAACTTTTACTTATTGTATAATAAAATATATTTTATAATAATTGCGTCAATAAAGAAACTACAGTTTTAGCTCTTGCTTTTTCATTAAGGGAGTAGGGTACCAACCTTATATCTCAAAAACTAGAACGTGTTTTGAGTCTAAATTTGGTGTCATTGTGTAGCTAAGGGTCACACCTAGCCGTGATAAAAATTTCATGATGTTTGACCGTCACGAAAAAAAAAAAGAAAAAATTATTGAAATTAACATTGGGCCTTATGGGCTTAAAATTTCAAAAAATCATATAAAATTAATTTGCACGGTGACCCCCCCCCCCCCCCCCAATTTTTTTTTTTATATTTGAAATTGTCTTAAGCTGAAGTATATATCATTGTGCAAAATTTCAGATTTTTTTTCACGATAAAAGTTTGAGTCTAATGGCCGACGTCGGTACCCTACTCCCTTAAGGGGGTAGGTGACCGACTGATATCTCGCAAACTAGGACGGTTGCAAATAATAATAATAACACAAAGTAAAGAAGAAATGTTACTTAAAAATTTAGTTATGTCAAATATGTGAAAACACGATCAAATATTTAAGTTATTACACTTTCAAGATAACAACATGTAAATGTGGAAATTCAAATTTGAGCGGGAAAGTTTAGTCAAATTAGAAACTTTTTTACAATTAAAAATATCATTAAAATTTGTTTTCGGCATAAAAAAATATTTTTTTTAATTTACTTGATTTTATTTGAAAATTATAGTGTTTGTTTTATTGGAATTAAATCATGTACAAAAAATTATTGGGAAAATATAGTCTTTCTTTTAGCGATTTCCGGTCCAAGTCGGTCCCCCACTGCCTTAATGCAATACAAATGGGAATTCAACGTAAATCGATACAATAGGTCTTAAATCATGTTAAATTTTCCCGTGTTAGGCGTTTCATAAGATACTATAATGTTGTATAAATTAAAGATTAAATTCTTGCAGGAACAGAAATAAAAAAAAATATATAATAAATTGCCAAAAAAAATTGAACTTTAAAATCTTAAATAAAAAAGATGAACGAAAAAAATAAATATGCTTAAAATTCTGCGTGATAAATCTGTCCCATAGTTTTATTTTTAGATCAGGTGTTTTTTTTAAATTTAGATATTTATTTTTTCATCGTCTACCTTTGACAAATGTTTTTATTTATATGTATAAAGACCTTGGCATATATTTTTACTTTTTTAACTTGTAGAATTTTATAAAGAAAATAAATAATATTAAATTGTTTCATTGATTTTTTTACATACACGAGTGAAAATAAATTAGTAAATTTTTACTAGATTATTTATACAGATGTTCAAATAGTAGTATATTCTTTATTATATGGTAGTACTTAATTTAATTTCTTATAGGCTTAAAAAAATACATTATAAAATTTAAATAGTAAATAGTATGTAATTCACAACTTTTGCATTTTTATAAATAAAATAAAGTAAGAATATCAGTTTTTCTTGTTGTTAAAAAAAAAAAAAAAAAAAAAAAAAAAAAAAAAAAAAAAAAAACTTCATTACCATGCTTGCAAGCATGCAAGAATTTGCAAAATTTGAAATTCTGATACAGTTTTTTTAATAAAGTTCAAAATATTTAATACCTTTATACTTTGATCTTTCTCTATCTCTCTCCCGCTTATTTTGTAATGCAAATTTTAAAATATACGTATATGCATTCACAAGCACTTTAATTTAATGCATGTTTCTTATAAAAAAAAAACTTTTTTTTTTAAGTTAGAAGCTTTAAAAAAAATTAGACCCAATAAAAGTAAATAAATAAACCAGTTCGCACTAATCTTCAAACGTCAGAAAAAAACAGATGTAAAATATAAGCATTAAAAATTGACGTGGATCATAATTTTGTTCCAAAACTTCAAAAGAAATTATTTTTTTGCCCTCATCTGTATTATATAGATAAACACACTCGTTGCCATAAAATATAGAACATAGTTTTATCTGCTGCTAATACCATATTTCAAAATATAACACCCACTGCAGCAGTCATATGTACGCGTACGCGGCACTTTTTTTTTTTTTTTTTTTTTTTTTTTTTTTTTTTTTTTTTTTTTACTTACAGAGTTTTACGTTGATTACTATGTTTAATTTTTCCTAATTTTGTGTGTGATGATATTTTGTCAAAAAAGTTTAAGAATAAATTCTCTCTCTCTCTCTCTCTCTCTCTTTCTCTCTTTCCGTTTCTGTCTCCATAATGTCCAACTATTATATTCAAAGCATGTATTCGATAGTCAACAAATTTGCGTGCAATTTCTATGCAAAAAATATTGTTGATGCGTAAAAAAAATCGTCAATATTAAATCGTCTTAATTAAAAAAAAAATGAGATCTATATTCAACATATTATTGTTTACCTTAAGTATGTTTCATAATACATATAAGAATTTTTGTTATTTAATTTATTGTTACTCTTAGGAATAAAAAAAAAAAAAAAAATCATGACAAAACAAAAACAAAATATTTATACGAAAAAGCTTTTACTTAGGACGTAAAATTCAAAGTAGATGAAATAGACGTATCTTAATATATTAAAACTTTATATATATTTTTATATAGATATAAAATATTAAAAAACTATAGTTGCAATATTTAAAATACGTCTACTTTACACATATTTATACTGTATTATGAAAGTTTATAATTGAACCTTTGCAACGTGTGTTAAAATATGTAATTAATAATAATATTTTACAAAGTTTATATTATAAAGATGAAAGAGTTCATATTTCACAAGTTATTGGTACTTACACGTGGTAATTACACGTGCAATGAGGCCAGATGTATTTATTTGACTTACTTGAGTTGAGGTATACATAAGCTCGTTCTGCAAAGTCAGACTTCCGGCGCAACTTTTGTGTCGATATGTTCCTTTGTTATAACAGCTGATTATGACTTCGTTACCTGTTTACTACGTTTATACATATGGTCGATCATTGTTATTTCTTCGTTTAGAACTTTGAACTTGATAAGAATGAAAGAAACTTCACACAAAAAAGTTCCATGCTCTTCATGTGACTCAATTTTTGTCAATTTTGTTAGCTCAAAAAACAAGATCAACCAATGAATGTGTCTTATTTTGTTGGTCAGCCAATCACCGTTGTTGAGATTCACTTTACTTTACAGAACAAGCTATAATTACGTTGAATTGTTACGTTAGTTGATTTGATGTTAAAACATCGTGTGTGTGTGTTTGTGTGTGCTAGGCAGGTAGTAGGTAGGTCAGGTGCCGGCAAAGTAAATATCTGAATCATTGCAGTATTTGACACAGAGAATAGAGGGACGAGAGTGTCATTAATGTTGTTCGTAAACCCTGTATGTTCTCTGCAAATAAAATGAAGATCAACTTTGGTTATTCAAATGTAATGCGCATTTTTTTTTCGTACAGTGTTTACGAACAGCATTAATAATGTTCCTTTAACCCTGTTCCCTTGCTCCACAAAAAAAAAAAAAAAAAAAAAATGCGCAATTCCATTTAAAAAGCATTTAGGTGATCGTCCTTTTTTTTTTTTTTTTTTTTTTTTTTTTTTTTTTTTTTTTTGTTGTTGTTGTTGTTGTTGTTTGGGGCACGTAAAACAGAGTTTACGAACACGAACATCATTATATTACTATTGTTTTACTTGTTGACTTTTCTTTGTTCTTTCTTTCTTTCTTTCTTTCTTTCTTTCTTTCTTTCTTTCTTTCTTTCTTTCTTTCTTTCTTTCTTTCTTTCTTTCTTTCTTTCTTTCTTTCTTTCTTTCTTTTTTTTTTTTTTTTTTTTAGCGACAATAAGTCTGTTTTTGTAAAATTAAACAATACTATAAGCTAAAATGCATTTAATGCTATTCGGTAACAATGTTTTCTGCTACTCAAATGACGATCAACTATGGTTAATTAAATGCAATACGCATTCTTTTGAAGCAAAAAAAAAAAAAGGGGGGGGGGGGTTACGAACAACTCTATTGTAATGTGGAAGGTATATGATGGAGGGTATAAATGAATAAAAGAAGTTTAAAATTAATTGTTTTCAAATTAAAAAGAGTTGCGCTAAGCGCCATGCATACAACAATGACAATACGAATTACAATTGCATTATTACGTAACACAGCTCACAGTACAACTCTGATCTTCTATTAGTTCTTAGGGTTTTTTCTTTTGTTCTGTTTCGAAGATCAAAAATGGTATGTAATGTAAACCCTTTTTCTAGTATTCTCTGTACTTTTGAGTGAGTGTATATATACGGCATTATAAAAGTTTATTTTTATACTTTTTCTTTTCACTCCTATACCCTAGCTTAACAAATTCTTTTAACGAAAAAATTTCAAAACAAAACATTTAAATGTACATGATGGTATTTTAGGATGTGTATTCCCCCTTTTTTTTACGAATAGACAATTATAAACATTGTATGGTAAAGTGTATTGAGGTTCGGTTTGCTGCTCCAAATTATCCTTTAGATTCGATACATGAATCATGACCTTAAAATTTTTTTATTCAAAAAACGTAAAATTTCTGAGATGGGATCATCACACATACGCAACGCAACCCACGAAACATTTTTTTTTACTAATTTTTACATGTTTCTGACGTCATAAACATAAATTTTCACGCAAATGGCATACTTGACAAATTTTTCACGCTCTCTCGTGGGGCTACATTAACATTCTGGTAAAAATTGTCATCAGTTTTGTAGATCCCATTTGGTGATTATTCATTAAAAAGCACATATTGTTTTATGTGGTCTATGGCTTTAAGGATATTATAAAAAAATAAATGGACTAATTTTAAACTAAAAAAATACTTTATAGAAACAAATGTGTTGTTATGTTGAAATTTGATCACTTTTACTATATAGTCAAATATTAATAACATTTTGAAAACATGATTTTTTTCCCCCCTCATTTCTAATAGAGGCAATAGTGATATCATTGATATCAAGTCAATTAATTGGCTTATGATAAAGAACTTTCATTCAATATAAAGAAGCTTCTCTTATATCGCGCAGAGATAAGAAAGTTGATATTTAATTAATACAATCTTTAAATTTGATTCAGTAGCTTACAAAATAATGTTAAGAGTTTGCTTTATAGCGTGTGTGGTAGTGATTTCACATGTAAAGGTGAGGTTTGTGGTGAATATATAGAGTGAACATTTACACACAATAATTGTACAGTAAAGCCTATTGAGTTTCAAAAAAAAAAAAAAAAAAAAAAATCAAATTTTATTATTATTATTGCCTAAATTAAAGATGTTTGAATTAAGTAAAAATTTGTATTTTAATCAAATTTAAGTATAAAATATAATTATAGATTTCCTATTTAACATTTAATAATAAAAAAAAAAGTCACTGGCGTGTTTTTTTTTTTTTTTTTTTTTTTTTTTTTTTTTTTTTTTTTTTTTTTTTTTTTTAAGGCAGAATAATATTGATAAAAAAAATTAATTTTTCATTTAACTACGAAAATTTAAGTTTGCATTATCATCCATTGATATTGCTAATATAATAATAATAATATAATAATATTGATATGTTAATACAGTTTGATTAACGTTTGTGTTTTGTTTGTTGTGATTGCAGAGTGATCGTTCAGGCAGGTCCTCGCGACTTAGCTCCATCTCCTCTCAGAGCGCTGCAGATGCCGTAGAAGATGCTTGTCAACAAGATAATGCTACGGCAGAGAATGGAGAACTGGATTATAAGAAAGTAAGTCTAGTCTTATTTTATGTTGTTTATTATATAACACACACAAAATTTACAAATAATAATAGTAATGCAATGACGTATATTATTATGCAAGAAATCATCAACTTTTAATGATGAACCTCAGACCTTGAAAAATCGAAATATCTTAAAATTGAATCGATAACTTTTTTTTAAGGGGGTTAATAAAAATAGATGATCTACAAGCTCCAATTATCAAAACATTGAAGTGTCCATTGAAGTCTAATTAGGGTTACAATTTGCATATGATTAGCATTTTTTTTTTTTTTTTTTTTTTAATTTTTAAAATTTTTGATTCGGTACATTTTTTCTTAAACTTGCTGATGTTATGGATATTTTCATGCTCTACTACTTTTTTTTATATATTTATTTATCCATCCTGTTTCGAGAAAATTGAGCATCAGTTTGCCTATTTGAATAACATTGATTTTGAATTTCGCGACAAAATAAAGACTCTTAAGAGTCCGGTGCACTCTGGAAAAACACCATGATCGAAGTCACGTGACCAGTGATTCAAGTGACTGAAGTTCTTATAGGATATTTTTATGATAGTAGCAAACAAAAATACCAGCGATAAAGGTATTGAGAGAAATTCCTGGCCAAGTTTGGACAATGCATTTCTTATCGCAACATGAATCACTCATATTATGTATAAATGTTGAAGTAAAGCTTTATATTTTATAAAACTTGATATCGTTGCTTCTTTCTATACGCATGATAGATAGATGGAATGAACAAAATACTATAATACTAATAAAAAATAATAATAAAAAAAGCAAAATTTAGCAAGCTAAAATTATTAGGAAATTAAAAATTACATTAATTATACTAGACACTATGAATTTAATTTACATATATTTGTTCACAAAAAAAAATAGTTTCGCTTTTTTATATATTATATAGCTTTAGCACTACAAATAAATAAATGAACCAAAGATTTGTAAGCCAATATTTACGCTTAAAATTTTGGAAATTGTAAATTTTTGGTGTATGATTTTTTTTTTGTAAAAATACGCATAACAAATGTTTTCGTAGTTCTTATTATTTTTTTTTTAATATTAATTTTTTTAATCAACAAATTTAATTTATTACTTCGTAGCAGTAAATTCTTAATTATAATGTATAATTATTGGCATCCTTAAAAAAAAACAATAATTTTTAAAGTTTAATATTATCAAAATTCAAAAAGTAAAAAAAAAAAAAAAAAAAAAAAAACTAATATAGCTCAGGCAGTAAAGATGTTAGTTTCAATTATTGCCTCATTAAAGATTTGATAAAAGTGTACTATCAAATTTGATAATTATTATTTAATGCAAAACAAAGAGTTAATTTTGTAAGTTACAATTTTCAAGAGCAGTGAAAAAAAAAAAATGGTAATATTAAAAAAACAAAAAAAGGGGGGTGTCTAGTTCTAGTCATATTGGATGTAGTTTTTTGGTCACACATTTGTAATTATGTGGAAGTAATTTATATTTGAAGTGAAAATTATTTGAATTCATTATTATTAGTATTGCATATCAAGGAATATCTAAAACTTATTCGTGTATACTTCACGCAATTTACACCGAGATCAATGCAAAAGCTTGTCGAGGACAATTTCTCACTCAATAGGTAGGTAAAAAGCAAAAATTACATGCTTGATGTATATTTTAAATACAATAGAAATAACCAAATTAAAAAAAAATGGATAGTTTGATATTTAAATTAATTACTTTCATTACTTGATTTTCCATAATAGAATATTTAATTTTATTAGTTTTGGATTTATATTATTGAAAAATATTGATATGAACTTGATAAAATTTGCATTAATCATTATTATTGAATTATTTTTCCTATATACGCAGTGCTGTATGTTATTTTACTATGAAAAATAATGACAATAAAATTGTCGAGAGACTTATAATCAACATGTATTAGAAGTAAAACTATTTTGATGATAAAGGTAGATAGTAGCTTCCTGTCTACAAAAATAAAATAAAGGCCGAGGCAATGTGATTCAGTACTGCATAATTCTAAGGCGTAAGTAAAATAAAATGCAAAACTTAATTTCGTATTTATCAAATTTCTCACTTATTACTTATCAATTTGGAATTTGAATCACACCATCAAATAGAACAAAAAATTAAGCGCGCATTGGTAGCTTTAAATGTTTTATATTATTAACTGACGCATTTTAATAACCAAAAAACGTTATATCTGAAGTATTTTTTGCGATAGAAAAAATTCGCACTTCCAATGCGCAGACATTGTAAAAAGCTATTAGTGTTCCAAAAATAAAGCTTTAGAAACAGTTTTTAGAGAAATAATCGCGAAAATACGATTTACATGTGTATATATGGATGTATGAAAAGTTGCCTATCTACTAAGGGACAGCAGTGCACCGGACTCTTAAAACTGGAAGAACTTTTTTAATGATGTTCGTAAACCCTGTTTTTTGTGTCCCAAACCACAAAAAAAAAAAAAAAAAAAAAAAAAAAAAAAAATGACAATAGCCTAATGAATTGTAAATGGAAATGCACATTTTTTTGGAGCAAGGGAACAGGGTTTACGAGCATCATTTTTGTGTGTTTTCTTTTACCTGCATAGAAACAATAAATAACATAATTTATGCTTTATTTATATCGTTATTATGGTGTAAATAATACTAAAGCAGAACAACATAAATAATTATGCTCTGCAATATAATATTTATGCTATGTAACATAGTTATTATGCAGTATAGCATAGATTATGCTGTATAATTGTGCTGAAAATCAGCTAGCTTAATTATTACGTATTATTAAATAAATGCGTAATTATTTTGTCCGTTTACGTTAATATAACTAATTAAGATGAAAAACATCATATTTTACGTTATTTAAATGATATACCTGTAGATCTTTGTTATTATGTTTGTTTTACCCATATCCATGGTTTTACCTGTGAGGTATGTACTGTAATTTGAAATATATTTTACAGCTGTACGAGGAATCTCGCGTTGAGAATGAGAGACTAAGACACAGACTACGTAGAGTTGAAGATGAACTCAAAATCACCAAGACAGAACAGGTAACCTAAATCACGCAAGGTAGAGAGAAAGGTCTCAATTTAGGGGTTGTATTCAGATGGATTGCATTTCAAAATCTAGAAGTAAAACTTGTAAACTTTATACTGCCATTTGAAAGTTAATAGTAACAGCTACCTATGATAAAATTTTCAGAACCCTTGACCATCAGATAAGAGAGAAAATAATTATTGAAATTAACATGGGCTCTTATGGCGCTAAAATGTCAAAAAAACATAATTTAAAATCTAGTATGGTGAACCCCCAAATTTTTTACATTTTCGAAGATACCTTATCCTAATGTTATTTCAGATTTTTCTTTCTTTATAACTTTTTAGTCTACTCCCGTAGTACCTGATTTCCCGCTTTAGCCCACTTATAATACGGGATTTTTAAATTAATAGTCATCAACTCATCATCAGCTATTTATGATAAAAATTTAAGAACTTTGACCGCATCGGTTAGGGGGGTTTAAACTATAACAAGAAACCGTATTTGGAAACAATAAAAATAAAAAAACTTTTTTTTTTTTTTTTTTTAAACTCATTCAATTTCATTTTAACATAATAATAACATAATAATAAAGAATAGAAAGCATTGTAAAATATGCTTCTTTTTTCCTGCTTTCTTTGTGTTCTAATTTATGTTAAATTTTGCAGTCCGGTGCGAAATCTTCGATGAGTGAGTCTGAAAAACGAGAACGTCGTGCTATGGAACGTAAGCTCTCTGAAATGGAGGAAGAATTAAAGGTAAAAACAAAAAACATTAAAAAAAAATAATGAGAAAACGCAAAATTATCCAAAAAATGATAAAAAAGTTATTTTTACCGCATAATTTTTTATAACAGAACTAAATGATTTTTTTTAAAAAGCAATTAACATTCTAAATAAACCTTATTTAATTTTTTTTTTATCTTCGTTTCCCTGTCTTTCCTGTAACCTACAGCTTCTTCTCTATTATTTTTAATGTAGATCTTTTTTTATATATGTGGATTTTTTTCTAATTTTGCTGTGACATTTTTTTCAACTTTTTTTTTTTTTATTCTTATTTAACTGGTGACCGAGCGATTAGAAAACATTCTGGTGAACTATAGACCACTTTCACATCCTTGCGCTTTGACGCCATATCTGTGGTGAGTAATGCATTGTACAACATAGGGGAAACATCATTTTCTCTCATTTGTCACATAATTAAAAGTGTATTTCGACTGTAGGCATTTTTTTTCATATTCTTCTAGCTTATTAGAAATATAAGGCTTAGATTGAGGTTTAAATCTTTATTTGCTATAATTTAAAATAAAAATGACGTTTTTCCTATGCTGACTTGTATATTCCGTACCAACAAAATGACGGCTCTTAAATATGAGTGAAATCGGTCTATTGAGAGGACGTCACTTAGGCTTGAGATATTGCTCCCCCCCCCCCCCCCTCATAAGATAAAGCTTGTTCGTATATATATATTTTTTTTTTGTGCTCTAGAACATAAAAAAATGATGAACGCCTATTGTTTTATAAATAGGATTATAAGAACAAGCCTAAAATAGGTGTAAGTGTATATGGCATTGCCATAAAATAGATAAAAGGTTAATACAACCGGAAGCTCCCCCTGTTCTCGTATACTACAGTCAACCGGGGTGAAATTGAAAGTGCGGGGTGAAATGTAAACTCCAATCATGTGTAAGCTTTCACTTTTCCCTATCTCGCCAGACACAGAGCACTTTGAAAGCAGCTGTGTGATTGGCTTTCAATTTCACCCTGGTTGACTGTAATCAAGTTTAAAAATTCAACACCGTATTAACTTCATTATTACATTGATCTCCTGTAAAAAAAAAAAAAAAAAAAAAAAAAAAGTGTTTATCTGCGATTTTTTTTTTTTTTTTTTTTTTTTTTTTTGAGAGAGAGAGAAAGGGGTGTATATGATGTTGTTTCGACTAGGGAGTACGTAAACAGACGTATTATCATTGTTACGGCAATCAAAATACGTCAGTTTACGTCGCATCTTACGTCCATTGTGTACGTCAGAGATAAGAATGGTAACCAACAATCGTTTCTAAGTTTTGGAAGTCACCAGTTAAAATATTTTTTAGTTTTTTTTTTTTTTTTTTTTTTTTTTCGTCTATATATTTTTATTTATTTTGATTTAAGGCTATATATATATATATATACTTCAAAATAGTCCGATTCGTGTGTCACAGCATTATAAAACAAGGTTTCAAATTAGAGTATTATAGCAATTTACAAACAAAAAAACTGCATGCTAATTTATAGAGTAAAAATAAAAACAAAATTATTTTGTTTAATTTTCGATAATTTGCTACTTGATTGAAATTTGAAAATACTTTAAATGATAGATAAAGAATGATGAAGTTTGTTTTACAGGCAGTAAGAAAATAAATGTCTTTCTACGAAACTAAAACTTGTTTTTAATTAAAATTATTATAGTTAAGAGAGTAGGTGACCGACCGATATCTCGTAAACTAGACGGTCGCTAATTATAATATTACGGTAAAAAAAAAAAAAAAAAAAAAAAAAAAAAAAATCTCTTTTATTTGAGAATTATAGTTTTTGATTTGCTGGAAATAAATAATAATAAATAAATAATAATAAATAAATATGTACGAAGAATTATTGTGAAAATGTAGTTACTCTTTTAACGATTTCCGGTCCAAGTCGGTCACCTTCTATGTTAAGTGTATAAAAGCTATTCTAGCTGTCTTTGATGTTTTTTTTTTTTTTTTTTTTTTTTTTTTTTTTTTTTTTTTTTTTTTTTTTTTTAACAAGTAAATTAGGTAGAGAGACAGAGGTAAAAATATCGCGTTGTTATTGTGTCATCGATAGTAAACTAAGCTCTCTGATTGGCTAGAAGGAACCCACCAGCCAATCAGAGAGCTTGTTTACTGTCGCTGTCACAATAAAAGCGCGATATTTTCTACCTTTAGTGTTTAAAAAGTGCTATAAGTAATATGACCAAAAGTAATGAGCCAATAAATATTTAGTATTTTCTTCAACTCGTATTTTCAAATTTTAAATCTAGTAGCAAAAATATTGTACAAATTATTGTAGATTTATAACTATATAACTACATACATTACATAGTAAATAAGTTTAAAATTTAGTGTAGCTTTAGTGTAAAAAAAATGGTGCTATTTTTTTTTTCAGCAATTTCAAAAATTGAAAGCTGAGAACGAGAAATTGAAGGCAGAAAATCGTGCATTAACTCGAGTAGTTTCAAAATTATCACAAACAGTGCAGAATGCCCCCAAGTGATTAATAAATCAATTAAATTGATTGATTGATTGATTGATTTTCCCTCCATTTTATTCAGTGCACCACAGTAAGTGTTAAATATAAAAAAAATTAATAACGGTGCACGTTTGTTTGTTTAAATTAATTAAGTTTTCTTTAAAATTATTTACAATTTTTTTATGTGTTTTAACTTATTTTTTTATTTGATTTTGATAATAATTTTATAATTTAAACTCAAAGCTTTTCCTAGTTATTGAAAGTCTAATTTTATTATTATTATTATTATTATTTTAAGTAATGCATCGTCCGTCAAATTTGCATTTTTATACGATAACTACCCCCTCTTTCCCCCACTTTCTTAATTTTTTTTTTTTTTTTTTTTGTATCACAATTAGTTAGCAATAATAAATAATAATACAAAAAATTTGTTGGTTTTCAAATATATGTGTGTTTCAATTCTTCAAAGTAGTATAAAAAAATTGATTGATTGATTGATTGAAATTAAAGGCGTAGAACACCTTGAACAAAAAAAGTTGTGTAATATTCTAACAAACCTGAAAATCAACGCTGATTTGGCCAAAGTCATTGATTTCTAATTTATTTTCCTTTCACAAAATGGTACGAGCGGTCACTGACGTCACAGCTCGCCTGGTCTATACACACGCGTGAACCAGTGACCATTTGTGAATGGAAAAATAAATTAGAAATCAATGACTTTGGCCAAATCAACGTTGATTTTCAGGTTTGTTAGGATATTACACAACTTTTTTGTTCAAGGTGTTCTACGTCTTTAAAAGTACAAAATTAAACTTTTAAAAAAAGACAAATAATCTTGATTTTTTTCCTATTTATATTATATACACGATAAGAATAAATTACATAATTTATGCTGTATTTATATAGCATAAACATTGTCATATTAGAAGTGCAGAAATAATTGTGCTATATAACATAATGTTTTTATTCCTTGTACCATAGTTGTTATGCAGTATAGCATAAATTATGTTGTTATGAATAAACGTTGTTGAAAAGTTAGCATAATTATTACGTATTTATTTTTGTTTATGTGTATTGTATAAAATTTGTTTTTAAATGTTGATTTTTCTTAAAAAAAAATCTCAGCCTTATTGAGTTTCCATAAACATTATTCAAAAATTACTTGTTCAAGCAACTTAAATTAAAATGGAAAGTCTTAACTAATTTTGTATTGTTACGGGCATCGAACTTTTTTTTATTTTTTTTTTTTTTTATAAAGAATAACTTTTTGCACGGAAAATCCCATTTTTTTATGATTTAAATTAGTAACATAGGTATTTTGCAAATAAACTTATTGCATTGATATTTTCAGAAATATGAATTAAATAATTTTTTACAATGAAAAAAAAAAAAAAAAAAAAAAGCTTTGAGTCGTTTTTCAATATTTCGTAAAAGTAGTGCGTACTTTTTATTTTTCAATTTAATTCTGCTCTGCATGGTATTCATTTTTTAATGCATTTTTTTTTTGTTTTGAGTGTAGATTTTACTTTTTAATTGCATTTTGTGTATGTTTCCTGTACATGTATGTAGAAATTAGATTTAAAAAAAATCCATTTAAAAAATACATATTCTTAGTTTTGGTACACATTTTGTATATTAACAACGCATAATACATTATCATTTGCAAAGGATAAATCATCATTGCTCAGTAATACTTCTTACCTGGGGTAAAAATTGTACATTCTTTTTTAAAAGGGAAGTTCAGGGGCTTCTTCAATGTTAGATAATGAGAAGAACTGTTTATTGACTCATATGTGATGCCTATACAAAGCCCTTCCGTATCCCCATGGTAGCCCCCGCAAACTTACCCTCATCCTGCGAGATATGCAACTCGTTACAACATTTTCTATAGTAAAGCCGTAACTATGACGTAAAAGATACGGGAAGGGTTGCATATCTCGCAGGATGATCACGAGTTTGCGGGGCTACGGAAGTGCTTTGGGTCATCATATGTGAGTTTATGAACATTTCTTTTCATTATCTAACATTGAAGAAGGCGTCTTGTAACCACTGAACTTCTCTTTAAAGTGTATCCAGTATAATTTTCTCTGTTCTAACTGCAGTGAAGTTTTCATGAAAATCGCTTAGAATACAGTTTATAAATATACCCCCTTGCACATTCTTGCGCTTTGTTGCCATGTTTGTGGTACCTAATGCATTGTCCAGCATAGGGGAAACATTATTTCTCCTTATTTTTAACGTAAAAAGAGTTTATTTCAACTGAAGGAATTTTTCTCGTATTCTTCGAGCTTATTAGAAGCTACAAATAAGGCTTTGATTGAGGTTTGAAGCTTCTTTTGATATTAAAAAAATAAATATGACTTTTTTTTTTTCTATGCTGGCTTATGTATATTCCTGACCAACAAAGTGGCGGCTCTTAAATACGAGTGCAACCAGTCTATATAGTTAATAAAATACATTTTAAGACGGGAAATCAGGTACTGCGGGGTTTGACAAAAAAATTATAATGAAAGAAAAACCTGAAATTTTGTACGGTGATACATTAGGATTTAATATCTTCAAAAATATAACAAAATTGGGGGGTCACCATGCTAGATTTTAATTATATATATATATATATATATATATTTTTTTTTTGAAGTGTTAGTCCCATAAGAGCCCACGTTAATTTTAGTAATTATTTTCTCTCTTATCTGATGGTCACGGGTTCTGAAAATTTTATCTTAGGTAGCTGTTACTTTTAACTTTCAAATGGCATCATAAACTTTCCAAGTTCTCTTTTTAGATTTTGAGATACAAGCCATCTATATACAACCCTTAAATTGTAACCTGTATAGCAAAAACATGGTTTAGTAACCAAATAAATCCGTAATTCTGACCGCCTACTTGGTATTTTACATAATACTTTACGACTGTGTAATTTGATTTAATAACTTCAATATATTTAATAATTACAGTATATCTCTTTTTGAATTATTACAAATAAATTATTTTAAATTTGTTGTAATTTGATGCTTATACCCGTCGAATTGAATGAACTACACTTTACAAATTTTGTGAAAAATGAACGATTTACACTTTACAAATTCTAAATTCCTAATTAACCCTGATTATTATTATTATTCCTAATTAATTTTGCTAATTCCAATTCTCCTGTTAAATCACGTAGAAGCGCCAAATGCAGATTGTTCATCATTGAAATTTATAAAGTGTATTGAGTTCACTTTGACGCGTAAACATCGAAATCTGGCTAGTACACATAGATTATATTTTTATATTCAATGAATAATATTATACAGATTATAATATAAATTTTCGTGTAATACTAACTCAATATATTTATAAAGTAGTGTTTAGACGATGCAATATTTTCAACTTTGCCAAAAAAAAATCAATTCCATGCAATCTTCATTTTGGATGTAATCTAATTTACTGCATTAATACAAAATATTGCTTTGTGTAAACAGACCTTCAAAACATGCATTCATAATCAAAACGATGAACAACATTGTAACACCACTTCATTCACATTACATGTCTTGTACAATAAGAATTCGATACCATTTTTTTTTTTTTTTTTTTTTTTTTTTTTTTACTGATAAAAGAACAACTGTTTTGAAGTCAACTATAAGCAATTTTGCTCACATCCGCTTCCGTTTCGACATACTGCGCATGCGTAGTAAGTAGAAACGGAAGCGGATGTGACCGAAATCTTTTATAGTCGGCCTCAAAACCGTTGTCCCTTTACTATAGTTAATACTTCTTAAAAAAAAAAACTTTCCTTTAAATTTTCTTACAATATAGGATATGTTTGTAAAACCTACTATAAAAATTAAAGAGAAAAATACTCGTTTAAAGAGGAAGTTCAGTGGTTACAGCCATATATGTCTTCTTCAATGTTAGATCATGAGAAGAACTGTTCATAAACTCACATTATGATAACCCAAAGACCTTCCGTAGTACCGCAAACTTGCGATCATCCTGCGAGTTATATGCAACATGTCCCGTATCTTTTACGTCATAGATATACGGATTCATAGAAAATGTTGTATCGAGTTGCATATATCGCAGGATGAGCGCAAGTTTAAGGGGCTACGAAAGGGCTTTCTCTGAGAGTTTAAGAACAGTTCTTCTCATTATCTAACATTGAAGAAAGCCATGTTGTTACATACCTCTGAACTTTCTCTTTAAGTGCAATTCAAATTGTATGTAATCTCCATTAGAAACCATTGCATTTTCATAAAGTCTGTTTTTCTGCACAATATTGCTCTTTTTAAATATTACTCCACGTAAAGTAAAAAAAAAAAAAAAAAAAAAAATTGAGTTTTGCAATTTATGCCGCAATAACGTATTTGTATTACCACGTGTAATATAGCATAAATATTTGTTTAAAAATATATTCATGTATAAAATATTGTTATTTTCTATCAATCATAGCATAAATTAAAAAAAAAATATATATATATATATATATAAATCATCAATTATAGCATAAATTATCGAAATAACAGTCTTAAAACACAGATAAATTAAATTACGTAATTATTACATAATATAGCATAAATATAGCTAATTTAAAATGTCAGGAATAATTATGCTGTATGATGTATTTATTTTATTTTGTACTACAAAATTGCTACGTAAAATTGCGCTTAATTATGCTCGCCAAATAGTTTTTTTTTTTTTTTTTTTTTTTTCTCCCCTCCATAAAAATTCTTATTATTGAAACATAATTAATCCAATAGAGGTTTTACAAACTATCCATGATTAACTATTAACGTTTGATATTTTTAATTACCATATATAAAAATAATTAATGTATGTTTTTGTTTATTTTCTTTACAGATAATGGAGAATTTGAAGAAAGAAAATCAGAAATTGAAAGATGAAAATGGCGCTTTAATTCGTGTTATCAGTAAACTCTCCAAATAATAATTATAACAAAAGAAATAAAGATTTAAAAAAAATGAATTTCTTCCCTCCATTTTCATAATATCAATAAAATATTCAATTATTCGCCGCATAAATATATCATTATAATATACAATTTAATAAATAAACCAAATCTTTAATGTGCATACTTGTAATTGTAGATTGTTTTTTATATATATACATACATACTAAACATTTAAGATTTTACAACAATGTTTTTTTGTGTCCAATTTTTATTATATATAATATAAAAAAAATATTAATAAAAAAAAAAAAAAGGACTCTAATAGTTTTTAGTGTATTTCTGAAGCTATATTTAAAAAGAGTATAAAGTTTTTAACTTTTGTAGCAATTTTTATTTTTATTTTTATTTATTTATTTATTTATTTTTTTGGAAGAGGAGGAGGGGCACAAAATTTCCACTCTTTCGGCGCTTGAAATTTCCTCTCTTGTTTTGATTGAGCTTGTGTGACGTTTCATACCTGATGCTACATAGGCAAACTACACCACCTTCTATGTATCTTGCCACTGAAGGTTTTTGTTTAATTAATTTATGAAATTCCTTTAATTTTTTTTTTTTTTTTTTTTTTTTTTTGCAAATTTACATTTTTTTTTTTGCATTTGAGTTACTTTATGTAATTATTAAAAATACTTTTAGCGGTTAGAAAATTATAAAAAAGTTGTTGTACTAGCTCAAAACTTAATACTTTTTTTAAATATGTTTTTAGAATTACCCTTAAAAAAATGTTAAAGTCTATTTATTTGGTGAAACTTGCCTTTTTCTGCCTAAAATATTGTATAATAATATAAATATATATATATATATATATATATATATATATATATATATATATATATATATATATATATAAAACTGCCTTTTTCAATGCGGCTTTAAATGGATATATTTGTCATTTGATTTAAATATAAAATTACTATTATTATTTAATATTATATAAGTCTCATTTTTTTGTTTTTTAATTAGTTACTTGTAATATTTTAATGGAAGGTATTTTGTTGATTTCATTTAGTTAGGTAAAAAAAAACTGTAAAAGAATAAAAAAAATATATAATAATTATTATTAATTGTATTATATTACAATTAAGATTTTTTTTTTTTTTTTTTTTTTGATGTGATAATTTTTTTTTTGTCCCAATTATTTGTCCAATATATAAATAAATAAAAACAGTAGTTTGTTTAGTATTTAATTGTATTATATTTAAGTTGTTATTATAAGTAGAATTATAAATATTAATTTGTATCCCAAAATAAAAAGAATTTTAAAAAAATTGGATATTATATTTGTATTTTACTAAGTGTTTAATATTGACATTTTTTTTTTTTTTTTTACAGTGGTTTTTAAAATTTGTCATAGTCATAAGTTTAAAAATACAGTATACTACCATATTATGTACACTGACGGACCTTATAAATTTAACATCAAAGGCGATGCCGCTTTTAAAGGAAAAGGGTAGAAATGCGTAGACAGGTAAGAGCAGTGTTGCCACTTGCTCTTTTCTTGCATTCACATCATTATTTTTACTCTTTCTTTATATTCGAGCATAAAAACAGTATAACAAAACTTGAATGAAAAAAGCTTTTAAGACACAATAGCAAAATATTTTGTGTCTCTTACAAATAATATGCTCGAATATAAAGAAAGTAAAAATAATGAAGTGAGATGTCAATCATATTCTCACTCCGCAAACGCAAGAAAAGAGCAGGTGGCAACGCTGCTCTTACCTGACTACGCATTTCTACCCTTTTTCCTTTAAAAGCGGCATCGCCTTTGATGTTAAATTTATAAGGGCCGTCAGTGTATGTATGTATGTATGTACTTTTATAATCCTTAATTTTTTTTTGAACAGAATTAGAATATGCAAAGCGATTTAAAGTATAAATTTCCTCTAAAATTTGAATTTAGCAATAAATATTCGTAATATCAAAGTATTTTAATAAACAAAAGTATCCACTCGTCCACACTTAAATAATAAATGTAAAAAATATGGATCGAATCCAATCTGATTTTATATACTTCCCCTTTTTTTGGGTAAATTTATCGCTTAAAAAAAAAATCAGGGTTTAATTAATATGCAATTAAGATAAAAAAAAAGTTCAATATGCCCTAATATCAGTTCATGGGCAAATTAATTCAGACCATATACGCAATGCAAATTCTATGTAAATCTACCCTTAAATTGAACATTGACAAATTTTAAAAATGCTGTCTATTGCAATTTTTTTTAAACAACATGGCAACGAAAAATTTGGTTGTAAAATAAAAAAAATATGTCCATAAGAAAATGTGAGACAATTTTACAAAGAACAAAAATTAATAAATAATTAGAAAGTAATTATAAAACTAATAACAAAAAATTTGAGTAAATAAAAATGCTTATATAAATCATTAGTGATTTTTTTTCAATTATTAAATTAATTTAAAATTCTCGTGTATACAAAATGTGATTTGGAGGAAAATAAAAATGTAATTTTAAATATTGTAAAAAAATAAAAAATAAAATATTTGTTAAAAAAAATATATGAAAAACTTTTATTATTATTAAATTTTATTAAACACCAAAAGTTTGAGAACTATTTTATATAGGCAACCTGCAGGCACACTATGTTAGCACTCAGAATGACGTCATGCGCACACACCCTATATATAAGTGAATAACCAAAGATTATTTTTTCACTTCTTTCTTCTTTCCCACAATATACATAATTAAATATATATTTACTCATTATCCGTTCTCAATTTTGTTTGATTTTACTGAAAAGTGTTTTTTTAAGTAAACACAAATTTGAATATGCAGCTACAGCACCTAGTTGCATTAATTGATATCTTCACACAGTATATTACACAGTAGATTATCTCGTATAATGTCAGATCAATGCGCGCTACAATTGCGACTGGGTGAAGACTGCAGAACTTAGACACAAAACATTACTTCAAATGACGACTTCTAGTTCTGCAGACTTTTTTTTTTTTTTTTTTTTTTTTCTTGCCATATTGTGTTATCGTGCATCGTGCTATACACCAATCCCAGTCCCAGTCAAGACATTGTCTTATCGACAGCTAAGGACTTTCCAAATTAATGGAAAAGCACACACGGGCTGGCCACGGCCTAAGTACACAGCCCGACATTCGCCATGACAGCCTAGATAAACCGTGAAAACATCTAGGCAGGCTGGTCGGTGCAATCACATCAATCATGCACCTCCCGAATACTGTGCGTCGTCATGGAATGCATGTAAACATGCATCGTGCAACGTGTTGTGCTCTCACACTTCACGTACGCACCCAGCAGTGCTACATTGAAAGTTGAAAAGGTATCGTGATTTTGGTTTAAGTTTTGCAGGCATTCAATGGAGACTTTAATGATCGAAGTTCAAATTGTTAATTTATGTAAAAATTAAGTTAATTATTAAAAATTCAAAGTTGTGACAACTAAAATCATTGTTTTAGAGAACACGCCACTGAACTGTCGTGTTGTTTTGCAAAGATTCGCAATTTCCTAGCTTTTCACTTTTCAATATATATAAATACAAATTCCTCCCTTGTAAATTAAAATTCGAGGATTTAAAGGGCAGTTCTGTGATCAGAAGATCAAGAGCTTTCCAATGACGTGCATTTTATTAGGATTCGCGTCCGAAAGTTTCAAGGCCACAAAAACAAGCAAGGTATACCCTTCTTTGTTTTTTTTGGCTGAAATATTTTTTGTCAAGAAACCCATGGACACGCACATTGTTAGAAAGCCCTTGAACTGCTGATTACAGAACTGCCTTTAAATCTTCAATTAACCCCTTGGTTAAAAAGTTATTAATGAAAAACAATTTATGTAAAATTTTGAAAAAAATTGAGTTAGACGTGTTTTATTACTTATTAAGGTACGTAGAGTACGAATCTGAGGTCCATTTTTAATTTCAGCCTTTATTTGTAAAGTTAGCGGGGTGTGAAGTTGTTTAGTTTTAGAGTATCCTGCGAGCTAGGCAACTTGTCGTGCATCAATGCTCAACAAGTTGCCTAACTTACAGGGGACTTCTCTACTGCTTCAACAAACTACTTTTATCTTTGAAATTTCATATTTACTGAGTGGTTAGCTCGTCATGAGTTACCAGACTCCCTAGTAATACCATGTTTGAATTTTTTTTTATCATTGAGTGGGTTATATAATAAGTAAAAATAAAAAACTTTTTTTTTTTTTTTGCGATACAATTGATTTTTATTTCCTTTTTTTATTTATATTTTTTAAACACATTTTTAAAAATAAAGCCTTATAATTAATAATATATTATTGTAAATAATCAGAGATTAAATCAACATATTAAAACTTAATAACATAGGTATTATTTACAGGAAAAAATAATAAAAAAATAAACATTTTAAAATAATAATAATAACAATAATACAAGATGGTTTTTATTGAGGCCACAAAAGGTATACACTAACTTACTTATAAAGCACGGGAAATCGTATTTACGCCTTCAAATTTTCAATTTTGTATCTAGAAACTTGAAATTGGAGCATTAAATTGTAAATAAAATTCCGCTTTGAGCGGCGTTAACAATTTTTTTTAAAGATATGCAGGAAAAAAGATATTAATTTTTCAAATAAGCAAATGAAAATTAATAGCTGTAGTAAGAATTTTCATAAGTTGGTACTAGGATTTATTTTCAGGTATATAGGTATAACCATGCAAATTAATTTTATATGATTTTTTTGAAATTTTAAGCGGCCCAATGTTAATTTCAATATTTTTTTTTTCTTGGGATGGTCAAAAACTTCATGAAATTTTTATCAGAGCTATAGGTGTGACCCTTACCCATATAGCTACACAATGACACCAAATTTAGACCCAAAACACTTCTAGTTTTTGAGATATAAGGTTGGTACCCTACTCCCTTAAACTTATAACATTAAGTTATAAAAAAAAAAAATAAAAAAAAAAAATAGTGAAAAAATATATACATTAATGCTGTTTAATAATCGTAAAAACTAAAATTCTTAAACAAAGCAGTCCAAACCCGTCCAATAGATTCCTGAATTTAATCTTATATTATTTATGTTATTCAGCAATGATCACCATTCAGATCTATTGTTTCATATTTGCATGTTTCCTATGATTATGCTTCATCAAACCAGAAGCTGCCTTAATAACCTAATTTACAAAGAGCTCCCAATTGGGTAAAAATATATCTAGCAAAATTATCACCAGTATAGGTTACATATCTGACACCCCTATGAAGATGGAACGTTTGACGAGCTAATGATAATTTCACTTGAAAAAAAATTGATGTGATACAGACAAAATGGTGCACTCAATCATCTCTAAATCTACCCATCAAAGCAATACCACTTTCTTTAGAAAAATGCGGTCAACACGTCATCTTAAGTGACAGCAGCGTTAAATCTGGCAACGCTGCTGTACTTACGATGACGTGCAGTATTGACCATATTTCTAAAGAAAGTGGTTTTTGCTCTGATATGGGTACATTTAAAGACAACTGAGTTATATTATAGGGACTTTAGGCTGATTATACAAGTCAAATCTTATCTGAATGAGCTCTTATATATATTGTTTATGAACTTCAGAAAGGACTTAAGGCGGTGGGGGACCAGTGGACTTGGACCGGAAATCGCTAAAAGAAGAACTATATTTTCCCAATAATTTTTTGGTACATGATTTAATTCCAAAAAAACAAACACTATAATTTTCAAATAAAATCAAGTAAATTTGAAATATATTTTTTTATACCAAAAATTTTTTTTAGATATTTTTAATTGTAAAAAAGTTTCTAATTTGAGTAAACTTTCCCGCTCAAATTTAAATTTCCACATTTACATGTTATCTTTAAAGTGTAATACATACATACATACATATTATGACGCGCGCTAAAATCCCTTTCGGGGTAAGCCAACAACACAGAGATGTTTTATCCTGACCCAGTGATAGACCTCCACAACTTGCTATCCTGACATACTTCACTTGCTTCCGCCAGTCTCATACCTTGTTTCATACATTTCCTTTTGCATTTCATACTGCAGCGTACATTCTTATTTTTCAAACATCTTCCAACCACCTCAGACCATGATGTTTTAGGCCTGCCTCTATCTCTCCTTCCATCCACTCTACTATGAAATACCTGCTTTGCTATTCTTTCATCACCCATTCTCTCAACATGACCAAACCACCGTAATACACTGTTCTCATACTTCTCAGTCACAGTTTCTTTTACTCCACATTTCTCCAACACCCAAGTATTCCTTACCCTATCTAATCTTGTTTTACCACACATACTAAGTGTAATAACTTAAATATTTGATCGTGTTTTCACATGTTTGACATAACTAAATTTTTAAGTAACATTTCTTCTTTACTTTGTGTTATTATTATTATTCGCAACCGTCCTTGTTTGCGAGATATTAGTCGGTCACCTACCCCCTTAAGGGGGAATGGGTCATGTAGCAGTTCAGGCAGGTGGCGCTGCGATCAAATTTATGTTCAATAATTTTTTAAACCCTTTTCTGAGGTGTTTAAGAAGTTTTAAACCAGTGGGGGGCCCTAGATAAATATCTTAATTTTTTAAGTCAAAACAAAATAAAAACTAAAATATTTTATTTGTTTCAGTTTTTGAATGTGAAGGAAGGAATTTGAACATGGGCTCATCATTTAATTTTTTTTTCCTTCACATTAAAAAACTGAACCAAATAAATACAACTTAGTTTTTATTGTTTTGACTTAAAAGTTAAGATATTTATCTAGGGCACCCACTGGTTTAAATCTTCTTTAACACCTCAGAAATTAGTTAAAAAAAATTGTTAAACATAAATTCAATCACAGCGCCACCTGCCCGAACTGCTGCATGACCTCTCTTAATTCTTGTCACATAAATCACAATTCATTCAATTAACGATGGGCTCGTAAGTGCCTGAGTAAATATTCATTACATTTTCCCACGTAATCACATTGGCTACATTCAAACTTTGCATCACTATGAACTCTTTTAATGTGTCCATCTAGCTGTCTACTATTTTTGAAATATCTCTTACAGTTAAAAAAATTACACTTAATTTCATTCGAATTATGTTGGTATCTACTGTGACGATGTAAATATGTTTTACATTTTCCAATGTAATTACATTGGCTACATGCAAACTTTGTATCACCATGTACTATACGTATATGTTCGTATAGCAGTGTACTACTTTTGCAATATTTGTTACAGAAATCACAATTGCGGCTTTGACGTGGGTGTAATGTTTTTTTATGTGCAATCAAAGTAGTGGAGCCTTCAATAATTTTGTAACAAATATTACACGACGCTTTTTTGTTTTCTTCGTTCTTATTACTTGAGTTTTCAGGATCGCTCAGTGGGTCATCTTCCTGAAATCATACAAATTTGCTACTATTTATGTGATCTTTTCTTATAGGGTGTTTATACGTGACATCATTCTTAGTGCTTTTCGATGCTCTTCTTGAGCAATGAATAACATTAAAATGCTGACGAGGACAAACGTATTTTTTGACTATTTTCTCTGGAAAATTAGCTTTTTTTTTTTTTTTTTTTTTTTTAGCATTATAATTTTTCTCACATACTTGATGTACTAATTAAACCTGTTAACAACATCAATGCTCTCAAAAAATATTGCGAGGTATTTTTTAAACTGGCAAAATGTGCAATTTTCTTATACTGGCCAATGTTATTTAGTACTCGACAGTACTCACTTATGACGTTGACTTTAATATTAATGAAACCACCCTTTATATCCACCTACAAAAATTATGACATTATACTGCTGGAGTATAAAATGTACCCCAGGAATATATGTTATAGGTATAGGAAAGCAAAAAAAAAAAAAAAAAAAAAAAAAAAAAAAAAAAAAAAAAACACTATTATTATTATTATTTTAGTACTAGTATGTTCTTCTCCTAAATTTAGGCAAGTACACCAAAGTTTCAGGTGCCTGGGGATTTTATTTCAACACTCTTTCAAGCTTTTAAAATTTGTTGGGGTTTAAAATATCCCACGGCAGAAACAGAGAGTTAAGTATCATATAGCGTGGGGTAACTGCGTAGATCAGGGGTGCAACTTTGGACCATTTTTTAAAATACCTAAACTGTGAAACTCTTTCAATTCTAATGTAGTGGTAATTGAATCAAAGCAAGAACTCAGCTAATATTGGATTTGACTATTTAATTGTAAAGCACAAAAAATCTGAAATTTTGCAGTGATACATTTGAATATACACTCAAAATGCGGAAAAGGAAGTGCTGGAAGCGAGAGTAAAAGTGGGAGGTAACTCAGGCCTAGCTTGCTGCTGGCACCAACTTTTCTCCTACTTTTACCGTCACGTGGTTTCCTTTTCTGTCACTTCTTTTTCCGTTTTTTAGAATAAACATTTTTTTTTTATGCAGGATTGTATGTATATGAGCTTGTAAATCCAAATCTAAAAAAAAAAAAAAAAAAAAAAATGCAGGCTTTATATCGACGACATTTGAAAGTTACCAGTAAACGGCTATAAAATTTTCACACAGTAGATGATACAGTAGTCCATCTCCTATAGCGGGAATGTCAGATCAATTCCGCGCGCCAATTGCGAATGTGCAAGTCGCAGGTACTAGACGACCATCATGTGAAGTAACGCTAAACGTCTAGTATACCTGCGACTTACACAGTCGCAATTGGCTCGCGGAACTGATCTGACATTCCCGCTATAGGAGATGGACTACTTTATCATCTACTGTGAAATTTTCAGAACTTGTGACCATCAGATAAGATTGAAAATATTTATTGACATCAAATATAGGCTCGTATGGGATTTTTAATTTTATAAAGCTGAGTGTGCATAATACTAATCAGGCAGTTATGGCAAGGGCAATGATGAGCATGTATGATGTGATATATATATATATATATATATATATATATATATATATATATATATATATATATATATATACATATATATATATATATATATATATATATATATATATATATATATATATATATATATATATATATATATATATATATATATATATATGCGCCAAAAAAAAGCATCTACACTTTCCAGATTTACGGCGAGTGGAGCATCTGCACTTTCCACTGCTTCAGCTGAAGAAGAGTGCAGACACTGTATGTTTCTACATACGCACTCGAAAACGTTACAATTGGTGTAAATATAACATAGCTATGTATATATAATTTTTAAAAAACTGTGAATTGAGTCTTTTTATTAACTTATATATAAGTGACAATTTTTTATGGTGTTGTGTGTTATTTTTTATCGTCAAAACAAGCAGCGAGTGAAAGCCCAGGGTCTTATAGAAGGTAAGACTACAATGAATTTTTATCATCATGTCACCTCGCTTGATATTCAAATTTTCAAACATATATATCGACTTTTACGGATAGTAAACGGCCATCAGGATTGTTGTATTTTTCAACTTTACATCGTAATATCACCACAGTACGACTTTGGAAAAAAATTAAGACCAACACTCTCGTAATGTGCACATATCGGACAGTAAATGTGTAAAGTTTCAAATTTTTACCTCTCATGATAACTTCGCTAATAATTAATTAGTCATAAGAAACACCGATTTGGCACTTCATTTTTTTTAATCGTGGACTTTACAGGTGAGTTATCTATATAACCAATAGTGACAAAAATTCTTTACTTGATGAATAGAGTAAACAAATGTTACTTGTAAATGTAACATTGTTAAAATAATTCGCAAACCACTCCTTTCCACCCCCTTTGCAAATAAATGGCAAAAAACGTAAACATGGATTCGCTGAAGTTATTAAGATGAAAATTAGTTTCAGGGTAGACAGTAGTCTAAGTAAAACAACTCAAATAAAAAATGTATGAATTTTTAATTTTTTAAGAAGATTTGAATTTTTTTATAGATTTCGTGTGTTGCAGGTTGCCTACATTCAGGTCTCCCGGGTTAAAAAAAATTGCAACGTTGCTAAAAATAAAAATATCCCACATTTTTTACTTGGGTTGTTTTACTTAGGCTAATGTCTACCCTGAAACTAATTTTCATCTTTATAACTTCAGCGAATCCAAGTTTACGCTTTTTGCCATTTATTTGCAAAGGGGGTGGAAAGGAGTTGTTTGCGAATTATTTTAACAATGTTACATTTACAAGTAACATTTGTTTACCCTACTCATCAAGTAAGGAATTTTTGTCACTATTGGTTATATAGATAACTCACCTGTAAAGTCCACGATTAAAAAAAATGAAGTGCCAAATCGGTGTTTCTTATGACTAATTAATTATTAGCGAAGTAATCATGAGCAGTAAAAATTTGAAACTTTACACATTTACTGTCCGATATATGCACATTACGAGAGTGTTGGTTTTAATTTTTTTCCAAAGTCGTATTGTGGTGATATTACGATGTAAAGTTGAAAAATACAACAATCCTGGTGGCCGTTTACTATCCGTAAAAGTCGATATTCAAAATGTCTTGTAATAGACATTTTGCACATCCTTGCGCTTTGTCGCCATGTTTGTGGTGCCTAATGCATTGTCCAGCATAGGGGAAACATCATTTCTACTAATTTTTCACACAAAAAGAGTTTATTTCAACTGAACCAATTTTTCTCATATTCTTCGAGCTTATTAGGAGCTAGAAATAAGTCTCTGTTATTGAGCTTTGAAGCTTCTTTTGCTATTAAAAAAAAAATGACGTTTTTCCTATGCTGGCCTATGTATTCCTGACCAACAAAATGGCGGCTCTTAAATATGAGTGCAACCTGTCTATATAAGCATGAAACATTATCTACACAAATTGCTAAACAAACCTTTTTTTCTTCTTTCTCATCACTGGTGGAGCAGCAAACTTTACTCTAGGTGGATCAATTATATTATTTGATGATTTAAAATTCTCAAATTGTAAAACTGAATATTTGTGTACTTTAAGTTTGTGATGGCGTAACCTTAAATAATGAAGATTATTCATGTCAGAATATCCGCTGGTATTCCACACTTTTTTATACTTGCTAAACAATAAGCACGGCCAGCAAAATAATTTGTTTAATTCTGCACAAGCAGTCAGCCATGGTATTTTATTATAATAACAATTATAGAACTTTCTTTGGCCTCTTTTACTTTTACATATCATATTAGGGAGACTAGGTGTTCGTGGACCCTGTTTTATGATTAATAATTGTTTTTTTTTTACTTCGTTTATAAAAAGGAATATTTCGTAATAAACGCACGATACACTCTTGTAATACTTTTTCATCTCCTACCAATTTGTAGATACACATTTTGAAAGTTAATAGAGCACACGTCTTAAGTAACGGCTATTTTGACAACTGAACAGTAGTCAAATATAAAATTAACATCAAGTAAAGATGAAATGTCACTTAAGGGGGTAGGTGACCGACTGATATCTCGCAAACTAGGACGGTTGCGAATAATAATATTAACACAAAGTAAAGAAGAAATTTTACTTAAAAATTTAGTTATGTCAAACATGTAAAAACACGATCAAATATTTAAGTTATTACACTTTAAAGATAACATGTAAATATGTGGAAATTTAAATTTGAGCGGGAAATTTTAGTCAAATTAGAAACTTTTTTACAATTAAAAATATCATTAAAAAAAATTTTGGTATAAAAAAATATATTTTAAATTTACTTGATTTTATTTGAAAATTATAGTGTTTGTTTTACTGGAATTAAATAATGTACAAAAAATTATTGGGAAAATGTAGTTGTTCTTTTAGCGATTTCCGGTCCAAGTCGGTCCCCCACCGCCTTAATTAAACGTTCAGTTATGTTAAACATGAAAACATCAGCAAATATCAAAGTTACTCCACATCAAAGATGGCATATAAACATGACAAATTCAAATTTGAGTGCCAACTTTTAAAGTGTAATTCCATTTTTTTAAAACCTATAAAAATTCATCCATATAAACTAAATATAAAAAAATCATTTCATAGGAAAATTTGATTTATGACAGAAATTTGAAGTCACAAACACACAAATCTTTTAATTTGCTATGATGTGAATTAATTTTTTGAAAATGTCCGATTTCTTCCTCTATCACTTCCTATTTCTCTTAAAGCTGGCGTTCCATGCTCTTAGTTGTCACTTCTCTACTTCTTCTCTCTCTTTTCTGTTTATAAAACATTAGCTGACGAGGTGATTTCTGAAACATATAATTACTAATTTATTTATTTATTAAACACAAAGTGTGTACAACATACATCTAAACATTCAATAATGGAGGTTATCGGTTTAGCGCGCGGGGAGATGTGGGTTAAGCTAGGGTCCCCTAATTTAACATTACTCTTATGGGGAAAAACACGTTTTTTGCGATTTTTGAGAAAACTACTCCACCGATTTTGGAGAAATTTAAATGAGAAATACTAGACATACTTTTACGTGTTTTAAGTCATAGAAAATTTTTTAAGCATTTTTTTTTTTAACCGATAACCTCCATTATCCAATTATATAAACATAAACATATAATAATATCCAAATCACAACCATCTAAATAATAATAATAATTAAACTTAATATTTATTAAACATATCATAAATACATTGCTACACGTCTACAGTTTTGCATAATGATTTAATGACAGAGTCTGAGACGGACAGTGAAGTAAGTGGTACCTATAGTACAGAGGCCACCACATAACATACATATTACTACAATCATGATATTCTTTAATCTGACAGATTACATGGTGTAAACCATGCAACGAAAAACCGAGCTGGTATGGCCGAGTGGTGAAGGCAGCTGACTCGCAACTCTGTACTCCTCACCGAGTATAGGTTCGAGCCACTGCTAGGTGCGTACGTGAAGTGTGAGAGCACAACACGTTGCACGATGCATGTTTATATGCATTCCATGACGACGCACAGTATTCGGGAGGTGCATGATTGATGTGATTGCATCGACCAGCCTGCCTAGACGTTTCCACGGTTTCTATAGGCTGTCATGGCGAATGCCGGGCTGTGTACTTAGGCCGTGGCCGGCCCGTGTGTGCTTTTACATTAATTGGAAAGTCCTTATTTGTCGATAAGACAATGTCTTGACTGGGACTGGGATTGGTGTATAGCACAATAACACAATATGACAAGCAAAAAAAAAAAAAAAAAAAAAAAACGAGTAACGGGTAATTATATGCCTGTCTGTACAGTTTGGGCCTTTTCACCCATTATAAAGTAAGCATTGGAAATATATAAGAGAAAATTATATTCTATATTAAGGAAGTCTACACAAAGTTAACCCCTAGGTTTGAATACGTCATTGAAAAGATAAAAAGTAGTAGATAAACTTGGCATAGGCAATTACCTGGAAAATTGACGTTTTATTTAATAAAAGAAGAAATAAAAAAGTTCAATTCCCAGCCCTTTGCCGACTATGACATCATTTGTTTACATCCGATCTTCAATTGTCTTCTGGATTTCAAACGATCCCATTGTTGAAAGGTGGCTGTTGGTCGTTAAATTTTTTGAACTTGTAGCAGTTTTGCATGAGATCCAGAAGACAATTGAAAATCTGATGTAAACAAATGACGTCTAACCCCCGTAAGCTGCAACGCTAACTAACTAGTTAAACCGTAGTTAAGTTTTTATTTTGATTGTTGCAACAATTAAAAAAAGATAACTAAGGTTTAACTAGAGGTTGCATCTTACAGCCCATAGTCAGCAAAGGGTTGGGAATTGAAATGTTTTATTTCTTCTTTTATTAAATAAAACGTCAATTTTGCAGGTAATTGCCTATGCCAAGTTTATCTACTACTTTTTATCTTTCAAATGACGTATTCAAACCTAGGGGTTAACTTCGTGTAGACTTCCTCATTATAAGAACTTTAAGCTTTTGCTATATATTTTATTATGATCTGGCTATTTAAAATGACAGTTAATTCTTAGTTAGGGTATACAAATTTTGAACTGTTTGTTTGCAATAAAACTGATACACCCATCGTCAGTAAGTTTATTGACTATGTATAGTAAAGGAACAACGTACGGTTTTAAGGCCGTTTTTAAGCGATATCAGCCACATCCGTTTTGACTTATATACTACGCTTTGCACAAAAATTCAAAATGGAAGCAGATGTGAGCAAAATAGTCAGCCTCAAAACAGTTGTTCCTTTAGCAGTCAATGTGCCTGACACGTTGGTACCAGATTTAAATGCTATTCACTGATAAAAGAACAACTGTTTTGAAGGCGACAATGAGCAATTTTGCTTACATCCGCTTCCGTTTCGACTTACTGCGCATGATTAGTAAGGACAAACGGAAACGGATGTGACAGAAATCACATATAGTGTGTATGCAGATGACGTCATATTTAATGCACTTGGCGGCCATACTGAAGTTGCTTTGATTGGTTTGGTTCATGTAACATCATTAAAGCCAATTTTTTTTTTTGAGAAATCGATTAATCTTTTATTTTTTTTACATTTGAGATACTAATTCAACATATTTACAGCATCTATTCTTTAAAAATACTGCACACTGGTTTTAAACTGGCAATAGGAGTTATTTTCCTATGCCACCCATATATATGTTATTGAGTTATCCAATATGACGTCGACTTTAACATGAATGCAAACATCCTATATTCAGCCACAAAACCGTTGTTCCTTTACTATAGTCAATCTGTCACACTAACCTCCAGGGTAGGAAGTTTAGGTATGTATGCGAGTTTATTGTTCGGCAAACAGGGTGTTCCCATAAAAGTCACCCCGGTTTGATGTAAAAGATAAAGAATAATAGAAAATCTCACACCATATATAGTTTCCAAAAACACCAAAATCGTAGCTAGAGTGCCAGAGTGCCGGTAAAATAACATCCTACCCTATACCCCCTACCCATCTCACAGCACAGCCAAATAACTTTCTGCATTTTTTTAACATATATGTATTACATACATATATGCACCACAATTGTTACTGTTTGTTACAGATTCCACTTGAAGTATTACTTATTTTCAATAAATATATTTAAAAATACATTAAAATTTTTAAAATAAAATAATCATTTTCTCACATTTTCAACCAATGTTTACAAATATCAGCTGGTAAGTGGAGAATTCAAAAAGTTCGGGTAATTCTCCATAGATGGCAGAAGCATACAAAAAAAGTTATTTTTGCGCGAATTGCATTTTTTTTAAATGTTCTCAAAAGCAATTATCTTTTTTTTATTATATTATATTTTATTCATCATTGTATTATAAAAATATTTATACTTGATCATTTTTAGTAGAGATAGAGAGAGTATTTAAAAGTTTTAGTTGCATTTGGGATCTGTACAATAAAAAAATCCTGAAGAAAAAGAATAATAGAAGTTGAAATTTGAACAGATTTGTAATATATACACATTTAAAATAAAAAGTTAAAAATTCTACAAAAAGCAATTTCATTCATGAATAAATTTATAATTAATAAATTATAATTTTACACTGTGCAGACAAAATAAATCTTTTAAGGGTTCGATCTTTTCCGTTTGCTTGTAATGGTAACTCGAAATCTAAAAAGGAGTTTTTAATTTTTTGATGCCATGCGAATGAAGTCATGCGTTACACACATACGTACATACCTATAGATTTTTTTTTTTTTTTTTTTTTTTTTTTATAAAAGAAAATCTACATACTTTATCATACAAACTTTTTATTTAGAAATCAAAAAGTGCACTTCAAATTTTAATGGTTTTTATTTAATTCAATTTATTTTTATCTTCAAAATAAAGTACATAAAATAATTCCCCCCCCCCCCCTCTTTAATTTTTAAAAAATATTTCTTATTTTTTACAAAATATAAAAAAACTAAATAATATTTATAAACTTATAAGATTAAGTTATAAAAAATATATACATCGCATAGTGCAAAATATACAATTAAATTATCAGTTAATATACTGTTCAATAAAAATCATAAAAACTCATTCTTTTTCAAAAAGATAACACCAAAGTCTAATAAATTCCTGAATCTTAATATTTATCACACAGCCATGACTAATATTCAGATCTATATTAATTGTTTCATATTTGCATATTTCCTATGATTATGTTTCTTCAAACCAGAAGCTTTTCCTTAAGGGAGTAGGGGACCGACGTCGGCCATTAGACTCAAAAACTTTTATCGGCAAAAAAATCTGAAATTTTGCACAATGATACTTCTGCTTAAGACAATTTCAAATATATAAAATTTTTGGGGGGTCACCGTGCAAATTAATTTTATATGATTTTTTGAAATTTTAAGCCCATAAGGCATAATGTTAATTTCAATAATTTTTTTCTTTTTTTTTTTTGGACGGTGACACATCTTGAAATTTTTATCACGGCTAGGTGTGACCCTTAGCTATACAATGATACCAAATTTAGACCCAAAACACGAGCTAGTTTTTTAGATATAAGGTCGGTCCCCTACTGCCTTAACCTACTTTACAAATATAGCTCCCAATCACATAATACATTAAGTGAAATTATCACCAGCACGCCGTGCATTACATATCTGACACAGTAATTCTATGAAGATATGGTACGTTTGACGATTGCTCCTGATAATTTCACTTGTAAATAAAAAAATTGCTGCAATAGATAGACGAAACGACGGTGCACTGAATCATCTCTAAATGTACCCACCAAAGCAATATATTATGCCACTTCCTTTAGAAAATGGTAAATATATGTCATCTTAAAGCTTAAAGCCATAGACCACATAAAACATGTGCTTTTAATATGAGTAAACACGAAATCGGATTTTCAAAACTGATGATAATTTTTTACCACAATGTTAATGTAGCCCCACGAGCGAGTGTGAAAATACTGTAAAGTATGCAATTTGGGTGAACATTAATGTTTATGACGTCAGAAACATGCAAAAATTAGAATGAAAATGTTGTGCGGGTTGGATAAATTGAAATTTCTGATCACTGCTACGGAGCTACAGTTTGGGTTTTGAGACTAAACTAAAGTTATTTATGTAAGTCCCATCAAGTGTTTTGTCATATAAATGCTTGTGTTTGTCTCTGGTCTATTCCTTTAAGTGACAGCAACGTTGCCAGATTTATATGGTCCGCCCGGCCGGAGTAAAATGCTAGCGCATAAGCATTAGAACGTCATATTACGTAAGTCGGCGCGAGAGCCCATCCGCTCTAGCACGTAATATGACGTGCTCCGATCATCAACGATTAAGATGACATTGTTGATCATTATTTTCTAAAGAAAGCAGCTTCACTTTTATGGGTAGATTAGGTTTTGAGATGGCTGTGAGTGTAGTACAAGTCAAATATTATCTGAATTGAGCTCTTACATTAATGTTTATGAACTTCAAATTCAAAATTTCTTTACTTCTCTCGCTTTCCTTCAATCGTATACAATATACATCGTAATCGTCAAGGTCAAATTACAGACAGAAAAAGTCAAAACACTTACATTCTATATGCACATTTGGTGCTACTTTTACATTCGTATTTATATTATTATTAAAATCAATAAAAACATAGCTGTGGGCTCACTCTAGGGCCCTGACTTTGTCCACTTTTTTTTTATTTTTTTATAATTATTAATTTATTATAAATTATTATTTATAAATCATAAAATTCTGGTAATTTACTATTTAAATGTCTAGTTTTATAATTATATGTATATTAAGGAAAATAAACCATCGCGGTTAGGTATGATAAATTGAAAGAAAAGGATAGGAGAAAACCAGCAAGGGCCTTACCATAGTGAAGAGAGTCCCATAGTTCGGTGAAAATCTTGCTAGCACAGATATAAAATAACTAACACATTGGAAATATTTCGGCAATCGACTCCAAGAGAGATATGGAGCGTGTTATGCCTTCATCAGTCCTTACAGACTCAGAGAGTTTCTCTCTGAGTCTGTAAGGACTGATGAAGGCATAACACGCTCCATATCTCTCTTGGAGTCGATTGCCGAAATATTTCCAATGTGTTAGTTATTTTATATCTGTGCTAGCAAGATTTTCACCGAACTATATATGGGACTCTCTTCACTATGGTAAGGCCCTTGCTGGTTTCTCCTATCCTTTTCTTTCAATTTATCATAGTTTTATAATTTATATATGAGTTGAACTCTTACTATTAAATTCAGAAAGGACTTAATTCTTGTCACAAAAATCTCCATTCATTTGCAATTAATGACGGATTTTGATATGTCTGAGTAAATATATTTTACATTTTGCGACGTAATCACATTGGTTACATTCAAACTTTGCATTTCCATGAACTGTTCTAATATGTCCATATAGTAGTTTACTATTTTTGAAATATTTGTCACAATTAAAAAAATCACACTTACAACTTTCTTTTAATTTATGATTATATCTGATGTGATAAAGTAAATAAGTTTTACTTTTTCCCACGTAGTCACATTTGCTACATTCAAACTTTGCATCACTATGAACTCTTTCAATGTGTCTATCTAGAAGTTTACTATTTTTGAAATATTTCTTACAGTTAAAAAAATCACACTTGTAAGTTTCATTCGAATTATGATGGTAGTTGACGTGTGATTGTAAATATGTTTTACATTTTCCAATGTAATTACATTGGCTACATGCATACTTTGTATCACCATGTACTATACGTATATGTTGGTATACCAGTGTACTATTTTTGCAATATTTGTTACAGAAATCACAATTGCGGCTTTGACGTGGGTGTAATGTTTTTTTATGTGCAATCAAAGTAGTGGAGCCTTCAATAATTTTGTAACAAATATTACACGACACTTTTTTGTTTTCTTCTTTCTTGTTACTTGAGTTTTCAGAATCACTCAGTGGATCATCTTCCTGAAATCATACAAATTTTGCTACTTTTTATGTAATCTTTTCTTATTGCCACCTACAAAAATTATGACCATCAACTGATGTAGTATAAAATGTACCACAGCAATGTTATGGGGGGGGGGGGGGGGGGGAGGGAACTCACTATTATTATTATTTTTCTTAGGACTAAAATTTTCTTCTCCTAAATTTTAGGCAACTACAAATGAGTTTAAGCAGGTGCCTGGGGATTTTATTTTAACACTTATTCAAGCTTTTTATATTGTATGGGGTACAAAATATCCCACGGCAGTAACAAAGAAGTAACATAGAGTGGGGTGCAACTTTGGACCATTTTTTAAAAGACTTAAAACTCTTTCAGTTTGAATGTAATGGTAATAGAATCAAAGCAAGAACTCAGCTAATATTGGATTTGACAATTAAATTGTAAAGAAAGAAAAATCTGAAATTTTGCAGTGATAATACAGTGAGCGCATATGTTTACTCAAAATGCGGAAAAAGAATTGCCGGAAGAGGAAACCACATAAAGGTATAAGTGGGAGGTAACTCAGGCCTAGCTTGCTGGTGGCACCAACTTTTCTCCCACTTTTACCTTCACATGGTTTCTTTTTCCGGCACTTCTTTGTTTAGTCAGAGCGCTTGCTGAGCAGTGTCCGCCGCGCCCCCCCCCCCCCTCCCTACATTCCCCAATGCAGAGAAGGAAGCAGCCGCGACCACTACCCCGCAAAACGACACCTGTTTCGTGATACATACTTGTATGTTTGGCGAGTCTTTGCACAGAGAGGAGAGGAAACTGCACAGCAAGCACTCTGACTAAATCTCATTTTCACATGGCGTGCGATATGAACCACACGTACCAAGCGGTGATATTGTACTACCATGGGCTGCTGAAGAGTACCTGAGACCCGCGATGTTTTATTGTATATTAATTTTATTAATATACAATATTCGGAACACATAGGTCGAAACGCGTCCAGCCAGATTGAGAGATAGTTTGCGTGACGATATTTGGTATGTATGGCTAGTTTTCGCACAGAATAACCCATCCTTTTAAATTCTTTCATAAAAAACGTCCTAGCAAACGCTAGTGAATTAATTTGAGTCCCATCCCATTGTAACTATCAAAATTAGAGAACTTCGCTTTGCATTTACTTTCAATACATAGTGCTCTAATTTCTCTCGTTCTATTTCTATCCTATTGTTTTAGTATCATTAACCGCAATGATTTTTTCATATTTATATATATATATATATATATATATATATATTTTATATATATATATATAATATAGGAACAAAAGTATATATATATTTTAATGCTGTCCGTAAACCCTGTTCTTTGCCCCTGAAATGATGATCATCTATGGTTAACCAAATGGAATGTGCAATTTTTTGGCGTAACAGAACAGCTAGGGATAACTGACTTCAATATAACATTGAATAACTGTAAAATTTTGGTGTTGTTGGGGGCAAATATATTTGATCTTTTTTTTTTTTCTTTTTTTTTCTTTTTTTTTCCCCACATATACTTACAATCTCAATTTTAGAGTTCAAATAAAAACTTGAGTGTTCTTCAAGTATTTCTTCTTCATCAAAATCTTCAGCTTGCATTTCTACGTTATCAAATTCTGCAGGCTCTGTATTAATTTTTATATTTTCAAATTCTTCAGGTCTCACTTCATTTTCTTCAATTTCTTGTTTAAATTCCACTCTCACAACAGCAGTACCAAGTATGACAGTTTCTTCCCCAAACTTCAATTCTCCTTCCTCGCGAGGTTCAATTTTAATCTTGACAGGTTCAGGCAGGTTTGAGGTTTGTGTCTGTACGCTGTTTTCATACTCTGGTTCCTGGTTGACCTCTGTTTTGATTAGTGTGGGTACATGTAGTGGATCTATTTCTTTTTCAGTCTTTATGTCCATTTCATTGGTGAATTTTCTGAAATCACAATGAAAAATAGAGTAGTTTTTTTTTTATTTTTTTTTTATTCAATCCTTTTTTAAAGCCCTAGCAGTCAAACTTACTTTTTTGTCATTTAGAATACTATATTGATAATTATATACCATACCTTATTATCCATGAATTAAACAAAAACACATTAATTTTGTATTTTTTTTCTTTTTGGCGGTTATTTCACGTATTTGACGTCACAATGAACCAACGCTCTGGTCACGTGATATATTTAAGTCCCTTTTTCAAGTTCTTTACCCCTATCACGACCTTATTGGTACATTGTGACTTCAGATGCATGAAATAACCGCTGCAATGAAAATAAATACAAAATCAACAGTTCTAATACATGGATAATAAGTTATGGCAATTATCAATCTAGTATTTTAAATGATAAAAAAGTAACTTGACAAGGGCTTTAAGTTCCCCAGAACATATAAAAAAATATATATAATTATCTTAATTTTTAAAAAATAATAAGCATGCTGGCACGCCTCTGTATTAATGCCGTATCTTAAAAACATATTACCCTCATGATGTAGTTCAAATTTTTGCCGCAACGATCAACATGTCAAACGTAAAAAGTGACGTTGCAATCAAGGGGAGGTTAAAATTTTACCCTTGGTTGCAGCGCCACTTTTATATGTAATTTTGTATTTTTGTGTATTTGCTGCAAAAATTTGAATTACATCATTAAGGGAACTTTTTTTCAACAAGAGCTTCCAATCCTTTTTATATATCTGTGATAATTACACATTTTTAGATGAGGGAGTTTAAAAGTTATTGAGTTATTTATTCTAGCCCCTAAATTTGAAAGAAAATGCTAGGAGAAACCAACACTGGCTTTACCATAGTGAAGAGAGTCCCATAGTTTGGTGAAAATCTTACTAGCACAGATATAATAACTAACACATTGGAAATATTTTGGCAATAAACTACAAGAGAGATGAAGTGTCTTCATCAGTTCTTACAGACTTATTTATTAGACTGATGAAGACACTCCATCCCTCTTGTAGTTTATTGCTGAAATATTCCCAATGAGTTAGTATTTTTTATATCTGTGCTAGCAAGATTTGTCACCAAATTATGGGACTCTCTTCACTATGGTAAAGCCCTTGCTGGTTTCTCCCAGCATATCCTTTCAAATTTATCATACTTATAACTGAAATGGTTTATTTTCCTTAAAGCCATAGACCGCATAAAACAACATGTGCTTTTTAATGAATACACAAAAAATGGGATCTTCAAAACGGATGACAATTTTAACAAGAATGTTAATGTACCCCTACGAGTGAGTGTGAAAATACAGTAAAGTATACAATTTGTGTGACTACTCATGTTTATGACGTCAGAAACATGCAAAAATTAGTATAAAAATGTTGTGCAGGTTGCGCATAAATCGAATTATGATTACTGCTACGGAGCTACCGTTGGGTTTTGAGACAAACTAAAGTTATTTATAGGTAAGTCCCATCATGTGTTTGTGATATAATTGCTTACGTTGTCTTCTGGTCTATGCCTTTAACAAATGTCTTTGATTGTTGAGTTCATTTTTAAGTAAGCAAACACGCTGTAAGTAAAAGTATGGTTTAATCACAACAGCATTGACTTGTTACTTGAGTTGCGTTTTTTAACAATGCAGAAATAATAAATTCAAAATATCTTCTAATAAGCATGAAACTATTTCTATATAAATAGCTATAGGTATATACAAACCTATTTTTCTTCTGTCTAATCACTGCGAGTGGAGCAACAAACATTACTGGATCTGGATCAATGATATTATTTAATGATTTATAATTCTCAAAATGTAAAACTGAATCTTTGTGTGCTTGAAGTTTGTGATGGCGTTTCCATGTTTTATGAAAATTATTTAAATCAGAATATCCTTTACTAATCCAACGTGTCTGAACATCACTGAACAGCAAGCACGGCCAGCAAAATATTTTGTTTAATTCTGCACAAGCAGTCAGCCATGGTATTTTATTATAATAATAATTATAGAACTTTCTTTGACCTCTTTTTTTGTTACTAATCATATTAGGGAGATTGGGTGTTGGACGACCCTTTTTAATGATTAATAATTGTGATGATTTACTATGTGTGTTAAAACGACTATTTTTTAATAATTGCACGATACACTCCTCTAATACTTCTTCGTCTCCTACCAGTTTGTAGTAACACATTTTGAAAGTTAATAGTTCACACGTCTTAAGTAACGGCTATTTTAACACATCAAAACACTAGCATATATTTAAGTTATTACATTTCAAAAATATAAACATGAAAATTAAAATTTTAGTTCCAACTTTTTAAGCAAATTGATTTTTTTTTAACTTATAAAAATTAATAATCTTTTTTTTTTTTTTTTTTTTTTTTTTTTTTTACTTATTTCATTTTATTTCAAAATTTTGTTCATGACTGAAATTTATTTGTTGTGATGTGAGCTAATTTTCTGAAAAGTTCCAATTTCTTCCTCTACCACTCCCTATTATATTTCTCTTATAGCTGCTGCCGCTCCATGCAATTTTGTGGGCTGCATGCTCTTAGTTGTCACTTCTCTACTTTTTTCACTCTCTTTTTAGTTCATCAAACATTAGCTGACGAGGTGATTTCTGAAACATAATTATAAAAATTATAAAGTAATCAGTGGAAATAGATATAAAACTATTAAGGGAAAAAAATATACAGTTTAAATGTTGTTCGTAAACCCTGTTCTCTTGCAACAAAAAATGTGCATTGCATTAATGCTGTTCGTAAACCCTGTTCTCTGCTCCTAAATGACGATCGCCTTTGGTTATTCAAATGGAATGCGCATTTTTTGGTGCAAGGGAACAGGGTTTACAAACAGCATTATTCAAATAACTGCATAAAGCTGATAGTCATTTTAGGAGCAGAGAACAGGGTTTACGAACAGCATTATGAGAACTTTTTAGTTTGCATTATCTCGACCCATTGAAAATGACAATTCTTGGTTAAATGAACAATTAGAAAAAAAAAAAAAAAAGACTAACTCCAGTCACCCCGTAGAACAAATTATATATAGGGTATTAAAATGTTCAACAGTCACATAACAATTAAATTTGGATATGCATCGTCAGGAAGCTATAGGTATGTACATGATAATTTGGTATTGCAGATTTGGGTGCGTTCTATTTTTCACCCCAATAACCTTCAGGGTAGAAGTTTTAGGGATGTGTCCCTTTTTTTTTTTTTAAATATTGGTAAAAAAAAAAAAAAAAATCAAATTTTGGGCATATGTGCATACAAGCATAGAGAAACAGTATAGAGAATGCAGGTAAGGCAAAATTGATGTTGTTGAAAGTGGGGGAATGTTTACTAATGTGGAAGCAGTAGCGTCCCTGACTCAAAGAAAGGCGCTGAGTTTTGAACGTGAAGGACGAATAGCTCCGTCAGCTTTATATTTTGACTGATAAGCAAGCCTCATCGGCGATGCTGCCAGTTTTCCTGTTATGCAATGAGTTGTCTATCAACTTAGCAGCAATGTAAACTTAGTTCATTACATAAAATTTAATCATAAAAAAAAAAAAAAAAAAAAACTAAGTACCTTCTTTTAGTCAGGGACGCTACTGCTTCCACATTAGTAAACATTCCCCCACTTTAAACGACATCAATTTTGCCTTACCTGCATTCTCTATACTGTTTCTCTATAATACAAGGCACACAAAATATTAAACATTATATGTAACATACTGGCATCAAGGGTGGAAGGTTAAAATAAAAGCAGGGTGTTCAAAAATCACAAGTCACCCCAGTTGAATGTAAAAAGATAAAGAATAATATATAATAATTATGTATGTATATATGTTGTATGTACAGTACATACATACATATATGTAATATATATGTAATCGAAAATCTCGCAGGTAAAGTGTTACAAATTAACTTCTGCATTTTTTGTACATACGTATACATACATAGTCATATGAACCATCTTCAATATGAAAATACAGGTTTTATGCGAATTATTACTTACTTCTTCGCATTTATTCAATAATTCAATAAAATCTGATTAAAATTCTAAAATAAAATAATAATCTTCTTACATTTTCACCCAATGTTTACAAATAACAGCTGTAAGCTGGGTGAATTAAAAAGTTCCCGTTGTTCTCAATAGATGGCAGAAGCATACATAAAAGACATTTTTGAGCGAATTATCATTTTTTTTTAAATGGTTCTAAAACGATGCACTTTTTTTAATTTAACTTAAATTTTATTCATCATTATTATGAAAATAGTTGCATTAATCATTGTAGAGAGAGAGAGAGAGAATATATGAAAGTTTTAGTTGCATTTGGATCTGTGAGATAAAAAATATCATTTTATTTTGTTTTCAAAAAAAAAAAAAAAAGTATAATATAATTACGTAAGTGCATTATATTATTTTAACATTTATCGTTATATAATGTTGTGACTTTTTCTCTTTTTATATGTTAGAATTAACCATGAATATACGTACCACATTATATGTATAAGATTTAATAAAGGTGAGGAAGAAAATAAGAAATATGCATATAAAGTTGAATTTGAAAAAATAAAAGAGAATAATATATATATTTCAAAAATTCAACATGTAGAATTAAATTGTGCAGCCAAAATAAATTATTATACACACATAGGAAAGGAGAGAGATAGAGAGAATTAAAGTTATTCAATTTTAATTTTAATAATAATTATATAAAAAATTATACAATTAATATCTTCACAAAGTCCTTAGACTCAGACTGGCAAAGAATAACAAAAGATTTCAAACTCCAAACGTACCATCTGACACAGTAAATCCTATGTAGATGGAACATTTGACAAGCTTGGGATAATTTTACTTTAAAAATTTTGACACGATAGAGACAAAATGGTATGCACTCGAAATGCCCCGGAAATGGTGTCAGTCACCTCTAAATATATCCATCAAAGTGATGCCGTTTTCTTTAGAAATAGTAAACTTGGCGCATCTTAAGTGAAAGCATAGCTTTGTCAGATTTAACCTTACAAAACACATGCAGCTTCATTATAGTGAAGTCTAAATCTAGCAACACTGCTGTCACTTAAGATGACATGTTGACTATTAGTATTGTCTAGAGCTGTAAAAAACTCAAAATATTTTTAGCCCGGGCTGTACTTTTTTAGCCCGGTTTGACTTGAAACCCGGGTTTAGCTTGAAATCGAGCTTATACTTGAAAAACGAGCCAAAAGCTCGGAAACCTCGACATTTGAGCCAAAGTTTAAAAACGAGCTTTCGCGAGCCTATGAAGAAAAAAGCTCGATTTTTCTTACGAAAAAATTGTTTTTGAAGGATAACAGTCATAAATAAAATAAAATAATTTTTAAAAATATTTTAAACAGCTTATTTTGCATGATAGAATATTAAAAATGCAATTTGAAACAAAAATTACCAAAAAAAAAAAATCTTTGCTTTCTTCAAAAATTGTACTTTAGCTCGATTTATTTTCAAACGCTCATTATTTTCAGGAGTCATTTACGAGCTCAACTCGAAAAAGCTCGTTTTCGAGCTAAAAGCTCGAAACCCGGGTTTACCATTTTCAAAAAAAACGAGTACCCGAAGATTTTGGCCCGGGCGGGTGCTCGAACCGGTTTAAATTTACAGCTCTAGTATTGTCTAAAGAAAGCTGCATTACTATGATGGCTGAGTGTACAATTCGAATCTTATCTATATGATAATGTTCATGATCGAACTGCACAAAGGACTTCAAATTTTTGGTCACAAAAATCACAATTAACGATGAGATTTGATGTGACTACGTAAATATTTTTTACATATCCCCACGTAATCACATTGGCTACATTCAAACTTTCCATCACTATGAACTGTTTTGATGTGTCCATCTAACAGTTTACTATTTTTGAAACATTTGTCACAGAAATCACAATTGTAAGTTTTATTCAAATTATGTTGGTACCTGATATGTAATAGTAAATATTGTTTACATTTCCCCACGTAATCACATTGGTTACATGCAAACTTTCTATCACTATGAAGTCTAATTATATGTAAGTATAGCAGTTCTTTACTTTTAAAATATTTGTTACAGAAATCACAATTGTTGCTTTTTTGACATGGATGTAATCTTTTTTTATGTTCAATCAAAGCAGTGGAGCCTGCAATAATTTTGAAACAAATATTACACGACACTGTTTTATTTTCAAATATTTCTTCTGCGTCTTTCTTGTTACTTGAGTTTTCATGATTACTCAGTGGATCATCTTTCTGAAATCATATAAATTTTGCTACGTTTTATTTAAATAATATTTTGTTATTACAAGCCTCTCAAAAATTTCATTACTGTGAGTGCCCCGGTAATTACCAGTTAATGCCACCGGCATGGACTTTATCATAAAAGCTGGCTTTTATGCCAAACCTGATCTGAATATAAAAACCTGTATAAAAAATAATAATAAACAGATAGATGAGAGAGAGAGAGAGAGAGAGAGAGAGAGAGAGAGAGAGAGAGAGAGAGAGAGAGAGAGAGAGAGAGAGAGAGAGAGAGAGAGAGAGAGAGAGAGAGAGAGAGAGAAGAAGAAAAAGTGACTTTAACCTCATCAAAACAGGCTGAGAGTTTCTTTCAATCAGTCATTTGACTTAGGCTCTTCCATGGCAATGGCTGGCCATGGCCTAGCAAATTTTTACAGGCATTTGGCTTTGTAGACTGAGGAAACCATAGAAACCTTAGTAAGGATCGAAGTCAGTAAAGGAATAACCTGAGATATCCCTTCCAACTTCCACCCAGATGCACTGTGTATTTCTGGTGGACAAAGCTTCTGCTGGTAAACTTTGCCTCTGACGGAAACCAAACTTGTGGAACCTTGCACATAAGTGAGGAACACGCATCTACAATACCACAGTTCTCAAGTTATAGGTACAGTCAACCGGAGTGAAATTGAAACAACAATCGTTTGCAAGCTTTCACTTCTCCCTATCTCGCTCGACACAGAGGACTTTGAAAGCAGGTCTCTGATTGGCTTTCAATTTCACCCTGGTTGACCGTACAAAATTAAACATGTATTAACTTTAATATTACATTGATCACCATGCAAATTTTGGTGTTGCTGGGGAGAAATTTGTTTGACAAAAAGGGGTACATTTGATTGCAAAACTCTCTCTCTCTCTCTCTTTTGTGCTATGCATACTTACAATATCATTTTTAGAGTGTTCATCAAGTATTGGTTCATCATCAAAATATTCAAATCTCATTTCTACATTTTCAAATTCTCCAAGCTCTGGATTATTATCTGCAAGACAAAATTCTGCAGGTTCTGATTCAATTTTTACAGTTTGAAATTTTGCAAATCTCATTTCATTTTCTTCAATTTCTTGTCCAAATTCCACTCTAAACACAGAAGTACCAAGTATAGCAGTTTCTTCACCGAACTTCAATTCTCCTTCCTCGCAAGCAATTTTGATCTGGACAGGTTCAGGCAGGTTTGAGGTTCGTATCTGTTTGATACTTCCATACCCTGGTTCCTTGTTAGCCTTTCTTTTGATTGATTTAGGTACATGTAGTGGATCTATTTCTTTTTTAGTCTTTATATTCATCTCATTGCTGAGTTTTCTGAAATCACAAAAAAAAAAATAGAGTAATGATTTTTTTTTTTTTTTTTTTTTTTTGTATTTAATGTTTTTTTAAAGCTCTAGTCAAGTTACTTTTTTATCATTTAGAATACTAGATTGATAATTACCATACCTTATTATCCATGAATTAATAGACACAAACACATTTTTGTATTTATTTTCATTTGTTTTCAACAGGGTGAATGCTGTTGGTATGAGTTTTCTCAGAAGTATGTGTGTTAAAACAAGATTAGATAGGGTAAGGAATACTTGGGTGTTGGAGAAATGTGGAGTAAAAGAAACTGTGACTGAGAAGTATGAGAACAGTGTATTACGGTGGTTTGGTCATGTTGAGAGAATGGGTGATGAAAGAATAGCAAAGCAGGTATTTCATAGTAGAGTGGATGGAAGGAGAGATAGAGGCAGGCCTAAAAAATCATGGTCTGAGGTGGTTGGAAGATGTTTGAAAAATAAGAATGTACGCAGTATGAAATGCAAAAGGAAATGTATGAAACAAGGTATGAGACTGGAGGAAGCAAGTGAAGTGTCAGGATAGGAAGTTGTGGAGGTCTATCACTGGGTCAGGATAAAACATCTGTCTGTGTTGTTGGCTTATAGGGATTATATAGCGTCATGATATGTATGTATGTATGTTTTCTTTTTGACGGTTATTTCATGTAACTGACCTCACAATGTACTACCGCCAATTGCAGTCACTGCTCGATGGTCACATGATAAATTTAAGCTCTCCCCCCCTCAAAATCTTTACCACTATCATGACCCCATTGGTACATTGCGACGTCAGATGCGTGAAATAACCGCTACATCAATGAAAATAAATACAAAATCAACGTGTTGGTGTCTAATACATGGATAATAAGTTATGGCAATTATTAATCTAGTATTCTAAATGATGAAAAAGTAACTTGACAAGGGCTTTAAGTTCCCTAGAACATGTAAAAAAAAAATTACAATTGGCTAAATTTTTAAAAGTACCACGCTGGCACGCTTCTGTATTATTGCCCTATCTTAAAAACATTACCCTGATGATGACGATCAAATTTTTGCTACAACAAATTAACAAGTCAAACGTAAGTGACGTTGTGATCAAGGGGAGGTGTTAAATTTTACCCTAGATCACAGTGCCACTTTTTTATAATGATGTTCGTAAACCCTGTTTTTCGTTCCCAAACCCCCCCCCCCCCCCCAAAAAAAAATGACAATCACCTAATGCTTTTTAAATGGCCATTTAAAAAGCATGCCGGCATTTCGCATTTTTTTTTTTGGAGCAGGAACAAGGTTTACAAACATAATTTAAGTAATTTTGCATGCTTGCATTTTTGCAGCAAAAATTACATCAATAATAGAACTTTTTTCAACAAGAGCATCCAATCCTACGTGATAAGTACACACTTTTAGGTGAGGAAGTTCAAAAATTAATAAGTTTCTTATTCTAGCCCCTTAAGAAATTTATTTTTCTTTCATTGTTGATATATTTGAAATAAAATTATAGGAGAAACCATACAGTGGTCTTACCATAGTGAAGATCTTGCTAGCACAGATATAACAACTATAACACATTGGAAATATTTCGACAATTAACTACAAGAGAGATGGAGTGTCTTCATCAGTCCTTACAGACTTATTTATCAGTTTATCTCTAAGTCTGTAAGGACTGATGAAGACGCTCCATCCCTCTTGCCAAAATATTCCTAATGTTTTTTTTTTTTTTTTTTTTTTTTATATCTGTGCTAGCAAGATTCATCACCAAACTATATGGGACTCTCTTCACTATGTTAAGGCCCTTGCTGGTTTCTCCTAGCATTTCCTTTTAAATTTATCATACCTAACTGCAATTGTTTATTTTCCTTAAAGCCTTAGACCACATAAAACAGCATGTGCTTTTTAATGAATAAACACAAAATGGGATCTTTAAAACTGATGACAATTTTTACCAGAATGTTAATATGTAGCCCCACGAGTATGCAATTTAAGCGACTATTCATGTGTTTATGATGTCAGAAGCATGCAAAAATTAGTTTAAAAATGTTGTGCGGGTTGCATAAATCAAATTTTCTGATCACTGCTACGGAGCAACAGTTGGGTTTTAAGACAAACTAAAGTTATTTATATACATATCCCATCAAGTGTTTTGTGATATAAATGCTTATGTTTTCTTCTGGTCTATGCCTTAACATATGTCTTTGATTGTTGAGGTCATTTTAAGTAAGCAAACACTCTTTAAGTAAAAGTATATATGGTTTAGTCACAACAGCATTGACTTGTTACTTGAGTTGCGTTTTGTAACAATGCAGAAATAATAAATTCAAAATATCTTCTAATAAGCATGAAACTATTTCTATATAAATAGCTATAGGTATATACAAACCTATTTTTCTTCTGTCTAATCACTGCGAGTGGAGCAACAAACATTACTGGATCTGGATCAATGATATTATTTAATGATTTATAATTCTCAAAATGTAAAACTGAATCTTTGTGTGCTTGAAGTTTGTGATGGCGTTTCCATGTTTTATGAAAATTATTTAAATCAGAATATCCTTTACTAATCCAACGTGTCTGAACATCACTGAACAGCAAGCACGGCCAGCAAAATATTTTGTTTAATTCTGCACAAGCAGTCAGCCATGGTATTTTATTATAATAATAATTATAGAACTTTCTTTGACCTCTTTTTTTGTTACTAATCATATTAGGGAGATTGGGTGTTGGACGACCCTTTTTAATGATTAATAATTGTGATGATTTACTATGTGTGTTAAAACGACTATTTTTTAATAATTGCACGATACACTCCTCTAATACTTCTTCGTCTCCTACCAGTTTGTAGTAACACATTTTGAAAGTTAATAGTTCACACGTCTTAAGTAACGGCTATTTTAACACATCAAAACACTAGCATATATTTAAGTTATTACATTTCAAAAATATAGACATGAAAATTAAAATTTTAGTTCCAACGTTTTAAGCAAATTGATTTTTTTTTAAACTTATAAAAATTAATAATCCTTTTTTTTTTTTTTTTTTTTTTTTTTTTTTTTACTTATTTAATTTTATTTTCAAATTTTGTTCATGACTGAAATTTATTTGTTGTGATGTGAGATAATTTTCTGAAAAGTTCCAATTTCTTCCTCTACCACTCCCTATTATATTTCTCTTATAGCTGCTGCCGCTCCATGCAATTTTGTGGGCTGCATGCTCTTAGTTGTCACTTCTCTACTATTTTCACTCTCTTTTTAGTTCATCAAACATTAGCTGACGAGGTGATTTCTGAAACATAATTATAAAAATTATAAAGTAATCAGTGGAAATAGATATAAAACTATTAAGGGAAAAAAATATACAGTTTAAATGTTGTTCGTAAACCCTGTTCTCTTGCAACAAAAAATGCGCATTGCATTAATGCTGTTCGTAAGCCCTGTTCTCTGCTCCTAAAATGACGATCGCCTTTGGTTATTCAAATGGAATGCGCATTTTTTGGTGCAAGGGAACAGGGTTTACAAACAGCATTATTCAAATAACTGCAAAGCTGATAGTCATTGTAGGAGCAGAGAACAGGGTTTACGAACAGCATTATGAGAACTTTTTAGTTTGCATTATCTCGACCCATTGAAAATGACAATTCTTGGTTAAATGAACAATTAGAAGGAAAAAAAAAAAAAAAACTAACTCCAGTCACCCCGTAGAACAAATTATATATAGGGTATTAAAATGTTCAACAGTCACATAACAATTAAATTTGGATATGCATCGTCAGGAAGCTATAGGTATGTACATGATAATTTGGTATTGCAGATTTGGGTGCGTTCTATTTTTCAGCCCAATAACCTTCAGGGTAGAAGTTTTAGGGATGTGTCCCTTTTTTTTTTTATATAATATATGTAAAAAAAAAAAAAAAAATCAGATTTTGGGCATATGTGCATACAAGCATAGAGAAACAGTATAGAGAATGCAGGTAAGGCAAAATTGATGTTGTTGAAAGTGGGGGAATGTTTACTAATGTGGAAGCAGTAGCGTCCCTGACTAAAAGAAAGGCGCTGAGTTTTGAACGTGAAGGACGAATAGCTCCGTCAGCTTTATATTTCGACTGATAAGCAAGCCTCATCGGCGATGCTGCCAGTTTTCCTGTTATGCAATGAGTTGTCTATCAACTTAGCAGCAATGTAAACTTAGTTCATTACATAAAATTTAATCATAAAAAAAAAAAAAAAAAAAAACTAAGTACCTTCTTTTAGTCAGGGACGCTACTGCTTCCACATTAGTAAACATTCCCCCACTTTAAACGACATCAATTTTGCCTTACCTGCATTCTCTATACTGTTTCTCTATAATACAAGGCACACAAAATATTAAACATTATACATATGTAACATACTACTGGCATCAAGGGTGGAAGGTTAAAATAAAAGCAGGGTGTTCAAAAATCACAAGTCACCCCAGTTGAATGTAAAAAGATAAAGAATAATATATAATAATTATGTATGTATGTTGTATGTACAGTACATACATACATAATATATATGTAATATATATGTAATCGAAAATCTCGCAGGTATAATAAGTATTACAAATTAACTTCTGCATTTTTTGTACATACCTACATACATATTAGTCATATGAACCATCTTCAATCTCAATCTTCAATATGAAAATACAGGTTTTATGCGAATTATTACTTACTTCTTCGCATTTATTCAATAATACAATAAAATCCGATTAAAATTCTAAAATAAAATAATAATGTTCTTACATTTTCACCCAATGTTTACAAATAACAGCTGTAAGCGGTGAATTAAAAAGTTCCAGTTGTTGTCAATAGATGGCAGAAGCATACATAAAAGTCATTTTTGAGCGAATTATCATTTTTTTTAAATGTTTCTAAAACGATGCACTTTTAATGCACTTTTTTTAATTTAACTTAAATTTTATTCATCATTATTATGAAAATAGTTGCATTAATCATTGTAGAGAGAGACAGAATATATGAAAGTTTTAGTTGCATTTGGATCTGTGAGATAAAAAATCTATTTTTATTTTGTTTTCAAAAAAAAAAAAAAAAAAAGTATAATATAATTTTGTAAGTGCATTATATTATTTTAACATTTATCCAGTGGCGTAACTACCAGGGGGGAAGAGGGGGGAGTTCCCCCGGGCCCGTTGACTTCTGCTGGGGGCCCGTCGGCTTGGCGCAAAAAAAAAAATAATAATAAATAAATAAATAAATAAATTGGTAAAATACTAAATTTTATGTTGAAAAACAGTATTTGAAAATAGGCCATTTTGTGACAGAGGGTATATATATTAACTACAATTTTTAACTGTCATCACCTCTTCTAATTAAATTTTCTATAAATGTCTTCTTCAAATTTCATATGTATTTTTTCTATTTATAGCAAAAATTAATTATTGACAAAAATTAAAATCATGTATGATAGGCCATTTTAACGTTTTTTTTTTTTTTTTTTTTCATGTTAGTGCAGTTAGTGACACTTTTTAATTTTCATTATAAAAAATAGCTTAAAAATTCAGTGCCACGCCCCCTTTTTCCAAATTTTTCGCCTGCGGCGCGCATCCCCCCTCCTCCCCGGCACTGTCCCCCTCTCGGGGGGCCCGTGACAGATTTTCCCCCCTGGCCAAATTTTTGAAGTTACGCCACTGCATTTATCGTTATATTGTTTTGTGACTTTTTCTCTTTTTATATAACCATGAATATACGAACCACATTATAAGATTTAATAAAGGTGAGGAAGAAAATAAGAAATATATACGTATATAAAGTTGAATTTGAAAAAATAAAAGAGAATAATATATATATATATTTCAAAAATTCTACATGTAGAATTAAATTGTGCATAGCCAAAATAAATTATTATACACACATAGGAAAGGAGAGAGAGAGAGATAGAGAGAGAATTAAAGTTTTTCAATTTTAATTTTAATAATAATTATATAAAAAATTATACAATTAATATCTTCACAAAGTCCTTAGACTCAGAGACTGGCAAAGAATAACAAAAGATTTCAAACTCCCCAAACGTACCATCTGACACAGTAAATCCTATGTAGATGGAACATTTGACAAGCTTGGGATAATTTTACTTTAAAAAATTTGACATGATAGAGACGAAATGGTATGCACTCGAAATGCCCCGGAAATGGTGTCAGTACCTCTAAATATATCCATCAAATAAGTGATGCCGTTTTCTTTAGAAATAGTAAACTTGGCGCACCCTGGTCAAAAATCTTGCCTTGATTCTTGCAAGATCAACTCAAGATCTTGCAAGATGTCTTCAAGATAGCCAAGATCTTGCAAATTTGGAAAAAGTAAGGCAAGATTATTCAAGATCTTACAAAAGTTTAAAATCTTGAGTGTTTTTATGATCAAGATCTTGTTATAAATCTTGCATAAGATATTGTCGTGTGCAAGATAAAATTTAAGTTCCAAGATTCATTTTTCTTGTGCAAGATGTTAAAAATCTTACACAAGAAGATTAAACTTGTACAAGATCAACATATGGGCAAGAATATATCTTGCGCAAGATTTGACAGTCTTGTCAAGGCGTAAATCTTGTAGAATATGGTCAAGATAAATTTTATCTTGTGCAAGAAAAATGATTTTATGTACGAAAATATCTTGCGCAAGAATATTTTTCCCCAAGATACTATCTTGAGGTCAAATTTCACAAGATAATATCTTGCAAGATAAAACTAATGCAAGATTTTTTAATCTTGTTCAAGAAACATTTTTTTTATTCACGTAAAAATCTTGCACAAGATAATTAACACAAGATAAAGTCTTACGCAAAATGCTACCAAGAAAATATCTTGCAAGATTCAATTATTGCAAGATTTTGAAATTAGAGCAAGATAAATTTTATCTTTTGCAAGAATTATTATCTTACTTACGTTAAAATCTTGCCTATGCTAAAATACCCAAGATTTTATCTTACGCAAATTTTTACAAGAAAGTATCTTGCAAGATTCAACTAATTAGAGAATCATGGAATCTTGCACAAGATTCATAAGCAAAAGTCTATAGTTGCAAGAAAAAATCTTGGCTTTAGAGCATCCCTAGTGGAAATGGAGTATACTTTTTATACTTTTTTTATGCTCATTTTATACTTTTAGTATACTCTAGGGTGAGTATACTAATATAAAAAAAGTATACTATTAGTATACTTTGATCATACTTTTTATGATCTTATTGGTCATTTTAGTATACACTTGTATACAATTTTTATACTACCCACACAGCACTGAATGACCTATAGATATCTTACGTATATCCCAAAATATATCCCATTTATCTCCGCTGAAGGTCCACAGAAAATCCAAATGTCCCGCCCGCTGGAATATACCATGTAGATCTATGGGATATATTAAAAAAAGTACATTTAATGTTAAATTAAATGCGATATGATAGAAAAATTTGGGGGTTTCGGGGGGTGGGGGGTATATAGGCAATGTATTTTTTAACTTTGTTTTCAGTATTTTCCCAATTTTACATGGGCAAATAATAACCCCCAACTCCCTTCCCCCCCCCCCCAGGTCCGGGGAAGTGCTATTGGTGTGCGGTGTGCGTGCCCAAGTCCGAAAATATTAATAACTTGTCAAAGTTGTGTGATTTCATTTAACATGGGCAACCCCCCAACCCTCCCCCCCCCCAGGTCGGGGGAAGGGCTATATTGGTTTTTGCCCAAGTCAGAAAATATTCATGACTTAAAGTTGTGTGTCTTCCACTGAGACACGAAATTGAAGGATATAATATGGATATTCGGAGGATATTATTACCACAACTTTTCAGTCTGACTTAAAAAGTTAGAGATGGATTTTCAAAATTAAATTAAGTTAATTAATTATTAAAATTGTAGTTGTTTTATGATTTGGATTGTTTGCTTATAAATAAATGCACAAAACCCATACTTTATACTATTTTAAAATTAATTATTGAGCACAATATAAAAAAATTAGCATCATTTAAAATTCACAAATAAACGCTGCCCCCTGGTGGATATACCTATGGATATTTGGATATTTTTGGGATATCTAATGGATATAAAGAATTAAAATATTAAAGTGACTAAAAAAATCAATTAGCATGAAATATAACTTTTAGGTAAATAAATTCATAACATATATATCATAAAATCTCTCAACAAACTAATTTTGTGAGTGAAATTTTATATATCCACTCTGGCATATTCTATGGATATACCAGTGGATATAAAAAATTTGCCCCAAAATATATTTATTGATTAAAATTATAAATAAAACTTAATATAATTGTCAGCTCATGAGAAAAACGGGTTGAAAATAATTAGATAATTAATTTTGGATTTGTTTTTTTATATCCAAGCTAAATATCCCATAGACATTCAAGGTTCATTTAAAATGGACGGGATATATTTTGGATATTGGGATATCCAATGATTATCTATTGGATAAACCGTGCTGTGTGGGTAGTATACTCACAAAAAGTATAAAATTTAAACTCAATTTATATTCAAAGTATACTCATTTTATATTTTTTTTATATTAATTTTAACTTAATTTTATGCTAATTTTGTACTCAAAGTATACTTTGAGTATACTTTTTTGATACTGTAGATTTATGCGCTGGCAATTAAAGTATATATTTTTTATACTTATTATATACTCTATTATATACTTATTGTATACTCATTTTATAATTCCTTAATACTTTGAATCCATACTATGAATATAGGTATATTATACTCTATTTATACTTATTGTATACTCATTTTATAATTCATAATACTTTTAATCAATATACTACAAATATCACTAAATATAATATAAATCTCTACAATTAATTTACATACGAATTATTTAAAAACAAAATATTAACATATTAAAAAATTTTCTACGGGAATCAAATATAAAATTCAAATTTCAATGTATTTTTTTATCTCGATCTGACACCCGCTCGTTCGACATGCACACATATGATACACAATACAAATTTGGGTCATGCCAATTAATTGATTTTTTTACCAATTAAAATATACCATGCAAACGTGCAAACATAAAGTGTACTCGCCAGAAAGTGCAACAAACTTTCGTCTTGAAGAATCAAGTAAATCAGTGTCGTCACAAATCCAGTTCCATGTGTGCAATGAACACCGATGCTCCAGATGCCATGGCGATTTTTCATGAAAAAAAAGACAAGTTCTATTAGACTTAATACATTAAATTAATGCTGGAACACTACTTTAATTATTGTTTACCTGGAAGGCTCCTTATTGAGAATATTCAAGCTTCTTTAGACACTTAATATAAGACATATTTTACGTAAAACTTTTAACACAAGAGCAATATGGCGACTGACGCTCATGAAGCGTCATATCTTAATGCGCGCTTAAAAAATTACAGTTTACAATTAACGGTCATTTTTAAAATAAATTTGTAAAATAAATATTCTGTATTGAATTTTTAGAATATTTCAGTTATGTCAATATGATACATATTTATATAATTAATGAATTTTTAAGGAATTATTTTATATCGCGGAAGAAAAAAAAGTTCAGCTTAGAGTATACTTTTAGTATAAAATATTTATAATCGTGATTATAAAAAAAGTATAAAATAAATATAATTAATTTATAATTTCCTGAATATTAAAAAAGCATAAAATGAGTATAAAAATAGCATTGAAAAAGTATACAATGAGTATAATAAATTTATAATTTTTGAATACAAAATTAGTATAAAATGAGCATAAAATTAAGTCAAAATAAATATAAAAATTGTATAATTAAAAGATTATACTAACATGGGAGTATACTTTTCATAAAAGTATACTCTCTTTTTTACAAGGGATAGTTTTGAAAATCTTGCATTTTTTAAAACATGCAAGATATTTTCTTGTGGATTTTGAGTAAGATATTATCTTGTCTTGTTCAACCTAATTATATCTTGTGCAAGATTTTTTTGGTGCTGTACCATTGCATTGCATCATGGGAAATAATGGCCGCTGTTTGGTAATGACGCCGTACTTTAGCTCCTGTGGTTTATTACTTTTGTGGCGTAATTAAGAGTGATAGTGAAGTGCTTGATGGACCAAGATATTACTTTGAAAGGTAAGAAACATAATTAGTAATCGTTCCACACGTTAATTTAGTTGTTTCGCTAATATGAACGTGTCTTTGTTTCATGCATACGACGCTTGACATGAGAAATCTACAACATATATAGAGCAATCACTTTCATGGTTGTGAGTGGATATGGTAAATATATAACGTTGTGACTTTTCGATGAGGTGAGTGTATGTTTTTTATATCGTTTTTTAACTAAAAATTATATGTAAATGCGATTTTGGGGCAGCCTTCATTTAAAAACAAAAATCTTGAGCTAATCTTGTCAAAATCAAAGCAAGAATTTTTAACGGTTTTAATCTTGAGCTGATCTTATAATTCGAAGCAAGATTTATTAACGGTTTAAATCTTGGGCTGATCTTGCAATAGTTAAAGTAAGATATTTTAACGGTTTAAATCTTGATCTAATCTTGCAAGAAATAAAACAAGATTTTATAAAAATATCTTGCAAGAATCAAAAAGCAAATAAGGTGGCTTTAATAATGAAAATCTTGACGAGCTTTTAATTTTGCAAGAATTGAAGCTATAGATTTGTTTTGTATAAAAATCTTGGGTATACTTAATTTGCATAATTTTTTTAAAAGTATTATTTTAACTTATGCTTATATATATACTTATATAATTGTGCTGTTTCCAGTTTATATGCATGAAACTTTTTTATTTTAGCTGCACTGACTCTTACATAAAATTTTGTAATTTGGAATACGTCGGATAATCTTTTGAATGAATAAATACTCATATATTGAAATTCCAGCAGTTTTTAATTATTATTTTATTTAAGATTACAATCTGCTGTGCTGCGCAGTGCATGTCTTATTGATATCTATCCTCACTATAAATACTACTGGACTAATATGATATATCCTGCCTTTTAAGACGCTATAAAAACTTAAGCTTATACCTAAATATAGTGTCTGCTAATTTATTACTATTATGATTTTAGATCCCTGCCTTGAATAGTTTATTTTTATACTCCTACATTAATGCAGGGGACAATCACTTTGATTTATTATTTTTTTTTTGGCTTTATTACTTTTTTTTTTCTATTTTTATTTATTAATTTATTAATCAGATTTATATAGACTACCTTGATGGAAATGGACTAATATTGCAGAATACGAGCACACGTTTTTAAGTTTCTGTTTAATATTCTGTTTTAGATTACGACTTGCGGGCATCAACTATGTAATTGACGCCGCGGTACCTAATTCTAAATTGCAAAACAGGTACTCTTATAAAGTGTACTTAGAAAAAAAATGTAAATTTTTTATTCGAATCGGGGCAAGATCCTGAATAAATGACAGATTAACTCCTACATTGATGGACGAGCACTTACTAAAAAAAAAAAAAAAAAAAAAAAAAAAAAAAAAAAAAAAAAAAAAAACTTTCAAGAATGCTGCCTTTTGTGCATGAAGGATATACTATTTGATTGCAGATTTTCAATAAGCAAAAATATTTTTAAAATGATCGCTTTTTGTTATATTTTTTAGCTAAGCCTACACGTGATTAACTAATGGATGGTTATTTATCGATATTATACTACTAAATTGCAAAGAGTACAAGTAGTCTTATTAAAATGCTTTTGTTCATTATATTAATTTTCTTTTTCCAGATTGCCGACTTGCTACTGGGCATATTATCCATATATGTCGATGCAGGATAAGCAAACTTATTTTATTTAAATTGAACTTTTTTTTTTAATGTTTTATAGATAGCTGCCTCAACTTGAAATCATTTGTGGGTTCTCCTCAATTAAAAATCAAACGCTTCATCTTTTTATTAATATACTATTTTCCAGATTAATGCGCTGCGTCTGGATTTTTGGAGTATAATATTTCTAAGTGAGTCCATTTAGAATATAATAGCACCATATCATCTTGAGAAGCAATTTACAAGATGCAGCTAGAGAGCGTACCCGAGAAATAGTCTTGACAAGATTTCCTGCAAGATTTTATTGAAACAATCTTGCCTAAAGTCTTGACAAGATTTCCTGCAAGATTTTATTTCAAAAATCTTGCCTAGTCTTGACAAGATTTCCTGCAAGATTTTAATCTTGCCTAGTCTTGACAAGATATTTTTGCAAGATTTTTCGACAAACATCTTGCATAGTCTTAAATCAATTTTTGGCAAGATTTTACGACGTCAAGATCTTGCACAAGACATTTTTTACGACAAGATGGATTGTGCAAGATTCAATTATCTTGTCAAGATATGCTCAAGATCTTGACAAGATCTTGCACAAGATCTTGCCATAATTTGGTGCAAGATCTTGTCAAGATCTTGACAAGATCTTGACAAGACAACAACAAGATCTTATCTTGCCATATTCAAGATCTTGACAAGATCTTGACAAGATCTTGCGCAAGATTTTTGACCAGGGCATATTAAGTGAAAGCATAGCTTTGTCAGATTTAACCTTACAAAACACATGCAGCTTCATTATAGTGAAGTCTAAATCTAGCAACACTGCTGTCACTTAAGATGACATGTTGACTATTAGTATTGTCTAGAGCTGTAAAAAACTCAAAATATTTTTAGCCCGGGCTGTACTTTTTTAGCCCGGTTTGACTTGAAACCCGGGTTTAGCTTGAAATCGAGCTTATACTTGAAAAACGAGCCAAAGCTCGGAAACCTCGACATTTGAGCCAAAGTTTAAAAACGAGCTTTCGCGAGCCTATGAAGAAAAAAGCTCGATTTTTCTTACGAAAAAATTGTTTTTGAAGGATAACAGTCATAAATAAAATAAAATAATTTTTAAAAATATTTTAAACAGCTTATTTTGCATGATAGAATATTAAAAATGCAATTTGAAACAAAAATTACCAAAAAAAAAAAAATCTTTGCTTTCTTCAAAAATTGTACTTTAGCTCGATTTATTTTCAAACGCTCATTATTTTCAGGAGTCATTTACGAGCTCAACTCGAAAAAGCTCGTTTTCGAGCTAAAAGCTCGAAACCCGGGTTTACCATTTTCAAAAAAAACGAGTACCCGAAGATTTTGGCCCGGGCGGGTGCTCGAACCGGTTTAAATTTACAGCTCTAGTATTGTCTAAAGAAAGCTGCATTACTATGATGGCTGAGTGTACAATTCGAATCTTATCTATATGATAATGTTCATGATCGAACTGCACAAAGGACTTCAAATTTTTGGTCACAAAAATCACAATTAACGATGAGATTTGATGTGACTACGTAAATATTTTTTACATATCCCCACGTAATCACATTGGCTACATTCAAACTTTCCATCACTATGAACTGTTTTGATGTGTCCATCTAACAGTTTACTATTTTTGAAACATTTGTCACAGAAATCACAATTGTAAGTTTTATTCAAATTATGTTGGTACCTGATATGTAATAGTAAATATTGTTTACATTTCCCCACGTAATCACATTGGTTACATGCAAACTTTCTATCACTATGAAGTCTAATTATATGTAAGTATAGCAGTTCTTTACTTTTAAAATATTTGTTACAGAAATCACAATTGTTGCTTTTTTGACATGGATGTAATCTTTTTTTATGTTCAATCAAAGCAGTGGAGCCTGCAATAATTTTGAAACAAATATTACACGACACTGTTTTATTTTCAAATATTTCTTCTGCGCGTCTTTCTTGTTACTTGAGTTTTCATAATTACTCAGTGGATCATCTTTCTGAAATCATATAAATTTTGCTACGTTTTATTTAAATAATATTTTGTTATTACAAGCCTCTCAAAAATTTCATTACTGTGAGTGCCCCGGTAATTACCAGTTAATGCCACCGGCATGGACTTTATCATAAAAGCTGGCTTTTATGCCAAACCTGATCTGAATATAAAAACCTGTATAAAAAATAATAATAAACAGATAGATGAGAGAGAGAGAGAGAGAGAGAGAGGAAGAAGAAGAAAAAGTGACTTTACTTTTATCAAAACAGTCTGAGAGTTTCTTTCAATCAGTCATTTGACTTAGGCTCTTCCATGGCAATGGCTGGCCATGGCCTAGCAAATTTTTACAGGCATTTGGCTTTGTAGACTGAGGAAACCATAGAAACCTTAGTAAGGATCGAAGTCAGTAAAGGAATAACCTGAGATATCCCTTCCAACTTCCACCCAGATGCACTGTGTATTTCTGGTGGACAAAGCTTCTGCTGGTAAACTTTGCCTCTGACGGAAACCAAACTTGTGGAACCTTGCACATAAGTGAGGAACACGCATCTACAATACCACAGTTCTCAAGTTATAGGTACAGTCAACCGGAGTGAAATTGAAACTACAATCGTTTGCAAGCTTTCACTTTTCCCTATCTCGCTCGACACAGAGGACTTTGAAAGCAGGTCTCTGATTGGCTTTCAATTTCACCCTGGTTGACCGTACAAAATTTAACATGTATTAACTTTAATATTACATTGATCACCATGCAAATTTTGGTGTTGCTGGGGAGAAATTTGTTTGACAAAAAGGGGTACATTTGATTGCAAAACTCTCTCTCTCTCTCTCTTTTGTGCTATGCATACTTACAATATCATTTTTAGAGTGTTCATCAAGTATTGGTTCATCATCAAAATATTCAAATCTCATTTCTACATTTTCAAATTCTCCAAGCTCTGGATTATTATCTGCAAGACAAAATTCTGCAGGTTCTGATTCAATTTTTACAGTTTGAAATTTTGCAAATCTCATTTCATTTTCTTCAATTTCTTGTCCAAATTCCACTCTAAACACAGAAGTACCAAGTATAGCAGTTTCTTCACCGAACTTCAATTCTCCTTCCTCGCAAGCAATTTTGATCTGGACAGGTTCAGGCAGGTTTGAGGTTCGTATCTGTTTGATACTTCCATACCCTGGTTCCTTGTTAGCCTTTCTTTTGATTGATTTAGGTACATGTAGTGGATATATTTCTTTTTTAGTCTTTATATTCATCTCATTGCTGAGTTTTCTGAAATCACAAAAAAAAATAGAGTAATGATTTTTTTTTTTTTTGTATTTAATGTTTTTTTAAAGCTCTAGTCAAGTTACTTTTTTATCATTTAGAATACTAGATTGATAATTACCATACCTTATTATCCATGAATTAATAGACACAAACACATTTTTGTATTTATTTTCATTTGTTTTCAACAAGGTGAATGCTGTTGGTATGAGTTTTCTCAGAAGTATGTGTGTTAAAACAAGATTAGATAGGGTAAGGAATACTTGGGTGTTGGAGAAATGTGGAGTAAAAGAAACTGTGACTGAGAAGTATGAGAACAGTGTATTACGGTGGTTTGGTCATGTTGAGAGAATGGGTGATGAAAGAATGGCAAAGCAGGTATTTCATAGTAGAGTGGATGGAAGGAGAGATAGAGGCAGGCCTAAAAAATCATGGTCTGAGGTGGTTGGAAGATGTTTGAAAAATAAGAATGTACGCAGTATGAAATGCAAAAGGAAATGTATGAAACAAAGGTATGAGACTGGAGGAAGCAAGTGAGTGTCAGGATAGGAAGTTGTGGAGGTCTATCACTGGGTCAGGATAAAACATCTGTCTGTGTTGTTGGCTTAGGGATTATATAGCGTCATGATATGTATGTATGTATGTTTTCTTTTTGACGGTTATTTCATATGTAACTGACCTCACAATGTACTACCGCCAATTGCAGTCACTGCTCGATGGTCACATGATAAATTTAAGCTCTCCCCCCCTCAAAATCTTTACCACTATCATGACCCCATTGGTACATTGCGACGTCAGATGCGTGAAATAACCGCTACATCAATGAAAATAAATACAAAATCAACGTGTTGGTGTCTAATACATGGATAATAAGTTATGGCAATTATTAATCTAGTATTCTAAATGATAAAAAAGTAACTTGACAAGGGCTTTAAGTTCCCTAGAACTTGTAAAAAAAAATTACAATTGGCTAAATTTTTAAAAGTACCACGCTGGCACGCTTCTGTATTATTGCCCTATCTTAAAAACATTACCCTGATGATGACGATCAAATTTTTGCTACAACAAATTAACAAGTCAAACGTAAGTGACGTTGTGATCAAGGGGAGGTGTTAAATTTTACCCTAGATCACAGTGCCACTTTTATATAATGATGTTCGTAACCCCTCTGTTTTTCGTTCCCAAACCCACCCCCCCCCCCCCACAAAAATGAACATTAACACAATGCTTTTTAAATGGCCATTTAAAAAGCATGCCGGCATTTCGCATTTTTTTTTGGAGCAGGAACAAGGTTTACAAACATAATTTAAGTAATTTTGCATGCTTGCATTTTTGCAGCAAAAATTACATCAATAATAGAACTTTTTTCAACAAGATCCAGCATCCAATCCTACGTGATAAGTACACACTTTTAGGTGAGGAAGTTCAAAAATTAATAAGTTTCTTATTCTAGCCCCTTAAGAAATTTATTTTTCTTACATTGTTGATATATTTGAAATAAAATTATAGGAGAAACATACAGTGGTCTTACCATAGTGAAGATCTTGCTAGCACAGATATAACAACTATAACCCTGCTCGAAAATCTTGGCAAGTTCTTGCCAAGAACCCGTTTCTTAGCAAGAACTTGGCAAGTTCCTGCCAAGAAACAGTTTCTTAGTAAGAACTTGCCAAGAACTTGTCTCAAGATCTTGACTGAGTATTTCTTGGTAAGTTCTTACCAAGAACTTACTTCAAGATCTTGATAAACATTTTCTTGGCAAGATCTTAGTAAGATTATGCCAAGATCTTAGTTCTTGGCAAGTTCTTGACAAGAAATTTACCAAGATCTTAGTTACGATTTCTTGCCAAGATCTTGGCTAATTTCTTATAAATATTAAAAAAAAATCTTGGCAAGTTCTTGCCAGGATTCAGTTTCTTGGTTCAATCTTGGCAAAATTTGTAAAAAAATTTAAGATTTCTTGATTCAGAAATTTCTTGGCTCGAAATCTTGACAAGTTCTTGGTAAGATCTTGGAATATTAATTAGGGGTTGAAAAAGGGTTAAGGAGTTTTGATAGAACATTTTTGATGCCAAGAACAGGTTCCTCATCCCTTTTAACCCCTAGAAACCAAATTTCATATTTTTAACCTTTCTGACATCTCGACAATCTAAGTCCAAACATTTAGAACTTTATATAGCGCAAATAATACGTAAAGTCTATAAGAGTCAGAAAAGAGCAGTGTAAGGACAGCCTCATTAGTGATCACCAAAGTCAAGCAACGTGGAGCGAGTTTAGTAGATGGATGGGTGACCAATTTTTTTATTGCGCTAGAAATGTTTTTTTATTGATTTCTCTTTATTGTGTACTGCAGAATGTGCAGAATAAATTTTCCTACATTTTAATTATTAATTTTAATTAAAATTAATTATTTATCCAAGATCTTGTCAAGAACTTGGCACGATTTTGCAAGAACTTGACACGATCTTGTCAAGATCTTGACACGATTTTGGCAAGATCTTGACACGATCTTAACACGATCTTGACAAGATCGTGGCACGATCTTGACAAGATCTTAAACAAGAACTTGCTAAGTTCTTGGTAAGTTCCTGACAAGAACTTGGCAAGATTTTCGAGCAGGGAACACATTGGAAATATTTCGACAATTAACTACAAGAGAGATGGAGTGTCTTCATCAGTCCTTACAGACTTATTTATCAGTTTATCTCTAAGTCTGTAAGGACTGATGAAGACGCTCCATCCCTCTTGCCAAAATATTCCTAATGTTTTTTTTTTTGTTTTTTTTTTTATATCTGTGCTAGCAAGATTCATCACCAAACTATATGGGACTCTCTTCACTATGTTAAGGCCCTTGCTGGTTTCTCCTAGCATTTCCTTTTAAATTTATCATACCTAACTGCAATTGTTTATTTTCCTTAAAGCCTTAGACCACATAAAACAGCATGTGCTTTTTAATGAATAAACACAAAATGGGATCTTTAAAACTGATGACAATTTTTACCAGAATGTTAATATGTAGCCCCACGAGTATGCAATTTAAGCGACTATTCATGTGTTTATGATGTCAGAAGCATGCAAAAATTAGTTTAAAAATGTTGTGCGGGTTGCATAAATCAAATTTTCTGATCACTGCTACGGAGCAACAGTTGGGTTTTAAGACAAACTAAAGTTATTTATATACATATCCCATCAAGTGTTTTGTGATATAAATGCTTATGTTTTCTTCTGGTCTATGCCTTAACATATGTCTTTGATTGTTGAGGTCATTTTAAGTAAGCAAACACTCTTTAAGTAAAAGTATATATGGTTTAGTCACAACAGCATTGACTTGTTACTTGAGTTGCGTTTTGTAACAATGCAGAAATAATAAATTCAAAATATCTTCTAATAAGCATGAAACTATTTCTATATAAATAGCTATAGGTATATACAAACCTATTTTTCTTCTGTCTAATCACTGCGAGTGGAGCAACAAACATTACTGGCTGGATCAATGATATTATTTAATGATTTATAATTCTCAAAATGTAAAACTGAATCTTTGTGTGCTTGAAGTAATTGTGATGGCGTTTCCATGTTTTATGAAAATTATTTAAATCAGAATATCCTTTACTAATCCAACGTGTCTGAACATCACTGAACAGCAAGCACGGCCAGCAAAATATTTTGTTTAATTCTGCACAAGCAGTCAGCCATGGTATTTTATTATAATAATAATTATAGAACTTTCTTTGACCTCTTTTTTTGTTACTAATCATATTAGGGAGATTGGGTGTTGGACGACCCTTTTTAATGATTAATAATTGTGATGATTTACTATGTGTGTTAAAACGACTATTTTTTAATAATTGCACGATACACTCCTCTAATACTTCTTCGTCTCCTACCAGTTTGTAGTAACACATTTTGAAAGTTAATAGTTCACACGTCTTAAGTAACGGCTATTTTAACACATCAAAACACTAGCATATATTTAAGTTATTACATTTCAAAAATATAAACATGAAAATTAAAATTTTAGTTCCAACGTTTTAAGCAAATTGATTTTTTTTTAAACTTATAAAAATTAATAATCCTTTTTTTTTTTTTTTTTTTTTTTTTTTACTTATTTAATTTTATTTTCAAATTTTGTTCATGACTGAAATTTATTTGTTGTGATGTGAGATAATTTTCTGAAAAGTTCCAATTTCTTCCTCTACCACTCCCTGCCGATATATATATGCCACTCCATGCAATTTTGTGGGCTGCATGCTCTTAGTTGTCACTTCTCTACTTTTTTCACTCTCTTTTTAGTTCATCAAACATTAGCTGACGAGGTGATTTCTGAAACATAATTATAAAAATTATAAAGTAATCAGTGGAAATAGATATAAAACTATTAAGGGAAAAAAATATACAGTTTAAATGTTGTTCGTAAACCCTGTTCTCTTGCAACAAAAAATGCGCATTGCATTAATGCTGTTCGTAAGCCCTGTTCTCTGCTCCTAAAATGACGATCGCCTTTGGTTATTCAAATGGAATGCGCATTTTTTGGTGCAAGGGAACAGGGTTTACAAACAGCATTATTCAAATAACTGCAAAGCTGATAGTCATTGTAGGAGCAGAGAACAGGGTTTACGAACAGCATTATGAGAACTTTTTAGTTTGCATTATCTCGACCCATTGAAAATGACAATTCTTGGTTAAATGAACAATTAGAAAAAAAAAAAAAAAAAAAGACTAACTCCAGTCACCCCGTAGAACAAATTATATATAGGGTATTAAAATGTTCAACAGTCACATAACAATTAAATTTGGATATGCATCGTCAGGAAGCTATAGGTATGTACATGATAATTTGGTATTGCAGATTTGGGTGCGTTCTATTTTTCAGCCCAATAACCTTCAGGGTAGAAGTTTTAGGGATATGTGTCCCTTTTTTTTTTTATATAATATATGTAAAAAAAAAAAAAAAAAAAAAAATCAAATTTTGGGCATATGTGCATACAAGCATAGAGAAACAGTATAGAGAATGCAGGTAAGGCAAAATTGATGTTGTTGAAAGTGGGGGAATGTTTACTAATGTGGAAGCAGTAGCGTCCCTGACTCAAAGAAAGGCGCTGAGTTTTGAACGTGAAGGACGAATAGCTCCGTCAGCTTTATATTTTGACTGATAAGCAAGCCTCATCGGCGATGCTGCCAGTTTTCCTGTTATGCAATGAGTTGTCTATCAACTTAGCAGCAATGTAAACTTAGTTCATTACATAAAATTTAATCATAAAAAAAAAAAAAAAAACTCAGCGCCTTCTTTGAGTCAGGGACGCTACTGCTTCCACATTAGTAAACATTCCCCCACTTTAAACGACATCAATTTTGCCTTACCTGCATTCTCTATACTGTTTCTCTATAATACAAGGCACACAAAATATTAAACATTATATTGATAATGATAATGACACTTATATGTAAAGAGCTTTGACGCACGTCGATTAATAAAAAAAAAAGATGGTATAATGCTAACAAGTTGAGCTGTTCACATGTATAGTTTTTTAAAGCAATGTGAACGGCTCCATTTGTTTACATTGTGTCAACTTTTGTAATGTGCGTTAATCTTGCGCGACATGTGAAAAATACTTAAACTTTCTGTAGCCTCCCAAACTGGAGAGAAAACTTGTAAAGTAGACAACCTGCGCTACAATTTCTATTGTAGAACTGGATTTCATGACATCATAAACATTGACTTCTTTTAATTACCCTTTGTCATTTTATTCCTAGGTGTTAAAAGCTATAAAATATAAATAATCTATAAATATGCGTATTTATGCTGCAGTTTGTCTATGCATGAATATGTGTTGCTAATGTAATTTTATGTAACTATAGTTAAAATCATGCTACATATATTTGTGACTCTATATTTAATTAATGCTGTTTGTATAGCTTTCATATGTTATTGTAATAATATTACATAATATACAAGTTTAAAACTATAATATTTATGTTATACTTTGATTTATTATGTAACTTAAGTTTAAATAAGTTTCTTTGCTTAATTGCAGATGAAACGAGCGGTGACGCACGTCCCAGCTCGGAGGTCATCTCGGTGCTTGGGCCAATGCCAGACCTGGTTCCTCTGTTAGACTGCGCTGTGAAGTGAACTACAGGTAAACTTTACAAAAGAGCAGCAGACTATATTTAATAAACATAATATAATATGTGTCATTTTTAAATCAACTTCTTAAGTATCTATATTCTCACGCACTTGAACAAAAATAAATACGTAATAAATAACTATGCTTGATTTTTATCAGTACAATTTTGTTAAAGGCAGTATAAGTTATGCTATATTTTTTTAAATTAAAGGTTTGCTGCATTCATGTTAAAGTCAACGTAATAATAGAGATCTAAAAAACATGGGTCAGTATAGGAGAATGACCTATTTTGCAAGTTTTTAAATTCTATGCATTTTTTTGAGCAAATTGTTGCTATTAACAAGTTAAATAAGGTTTTGAAGTATGCGAAAATAAATTGACCAAAAACATATTTTCCTAATATAACAGCAAAATCTCACGTTGTCCTATGCTAAGCAAAATGATTCGTTGCTAAAATATGGCATTAAAATTAACTATAGAATTTAATTGATTCACAGATAAAATGAGCAGCGACGACCGACGATGGTTCATACACGCCTACCAGCAAATGTCCCAGCTCAGAGCTCCCCTGGTACTCGCGGTGCTGTAGCCCATGTTTCCTTGCAGTTAGATGGTGCGGAGCTGCATGTGGAGTGAATACGATGCACCTGCAATGCCGTCCATGTTTTTTTGTCTGCAAATCGAGCCGGAGGTGTTGCAGAGAATCTTCTGTGAGTTTTCGTCCGATATCAATTAAGATGTGTAGAAGTGTGTCCTGGCCAGCTTGCAGGTTAGAAAAACTAAAAAAAAGAAATATACAGGCAGTAAGAGAGAGAGAGAGAGAGAGAGAGAGAGAGAGAGAGAGAGAGAGAGAGAGAGAGAGAGAGAGAGAGAGAGAGAGAGAGAGAGATACAAGCGATATGACTATTATACATACCCATACTATACTTTTATGACATACTTTGCACAGGGTAGCATAAGTAAAGACATTAAAAAAAAAATTAAATAGTTCAAAAACGAGAACTTTTTTTGTCAAATAAGCCAATAAGCGTAAACTTTTAGAACATTGGGTATATTGAAATTAAAATTCTCCAACGTATTGATATCCTGGAGAGTATGCAACAAGTATGACAGTTATGCGTAACTTGTTGCATACTTTCATATCTTGTAGGCGCTATAATAATAACGTTTGCTCTCTTTTTGTTCCAGTGCGTCAATCGTCTAGTGTGTACAAAGTCATGCTGAAGTGGAGGCAGCACGGACCAGCTATCTACCACAGGTAACTATACAGCATAATATATTACTTTTTTTTTGCCGAAATTTTTCTCGTCATTAGCTCGTTCTGTAATATTTATGTAACAAATATTGAGCCAGCTTGAAAATGGTTCCTTTTTAATAAAACTGATCATGACGTCATTACCTGTTTACTACGTTTATATGTATGGTCGATCATTGTAATTTCTTTGTTTAAAACTTTAAACCTGATAAAAATGAACGAAACTTCACATAAAAAAGATCCATGTTAAACATGTATAGCTTTTTTCTTGCAACAAAAAATGCACATTTCATTTCAATAACCATAGTTGATTATCATTTTAGTAGCAGTAAACAGGTTTACACAAAGCATTTATAGTGTTAAAGCACTTTATGCTGTACTTTTTATTTTAAGTATGATAATATAACAATTTCAAATTTTTATTGTTTTTGTTTCAGATGTCAGCTAGCTAAGGTCCTAATGAAGCAGTCCTGTTGAAGCAGTCCTGTTGAAGCAGTCCTGTTAAGGAAGAGCTAAGCTTACCTTATAAAAGATGTACAAAATACTATAATTTTATAAACCTTTTGTTATGTATATGTTGCTTCCAAAACTAAAACAAGTTAACATTTAAAATTATAACTTAACATTTCGACAAAATATACCATGAGTATATTAAAATTTTATTTAGTTATGTAATAGATAGATTGATAGATAGATAGATAGATAGATAGATAGATAGATAGATAGATAGATAGATAGATAGATAGATAGATAGATAGATAGATAGATAGATAGATAGATAGATAGATAGATAGATAGATAGATAGATAGATAGATAGATAGATAGATAGATAGATAGATAGATCCGCATGTAGGTAGGTAGATAAATAGAAAGATAGATAGATACTCAGATAGGTAGATGGTTAAATAAATAAAATTTTAATATAACGATATTTATTTGGTAGAAATAAAATGTTTACTTTAAGTGTTAATTTGCTTTGATTAATATATTAAATGCAAAACTATTTTTACATTTACATGCCATGTAGTTTAATAGCATAATTTTACTTAATTTAAATTAAATTTAAATTTAAGATGTTATTAATAAAAACTAATTACTTTAATTAAAATTAAATAATAATTTATTTATGTATGCATCATTGCAAGATTGTAAAATACAATAACATGATTTTATGTCTTGATTAAATAATAACTTGTGCCAGTTGTGCCTATACTTAATATTATACCACTATTTACCACTATTTATATTTTATGTTTTAAACTCTCAGTTTTGTGTACGTTGTTCAAACCTGTGGGTTTCTCTATTTTGTGGAATGTTCAGTTAGGTCCGCAGCAGACTTCTATATCTTTAAAACCGCGTCAAATGATGAAAGCATGAACCGGAAGGTCTGAGTCGAGAAATTCTGTTTATAAATTTTGATTAGCCTATACATATGTAGTCTTTGACACCAAGTAAAAAAATTCGGAAAAAAATTTTCCGCCCGCTGGAGGCAAATGAAAATTTTCCGTTTTTCAAAAGTTCGTTTGGGAAATTTCCCGATATCTTTTTTGCTAATAAAGATAATTTAAAATATTGAAAAGAAAAATAATCACCATAAAACCCGCTATTTTTTGTCTTTTGGTCAAAATAACCTTTGACCTTTATCAAGGTCATTAATTTATTGACCTTTTAGTTAAATGCACGCCAAAGTCGTAATGCTGTTTGTACATAAATTTGAAAATAGCACATTTTAGAGCTAACTTATCATCTATATCAATCGGAAGTCAAAAATATGGGCGATTGAATAGCAGCGAAATGGCACGCTAATTTCTACGATGACCTCTGCGCACCGCGCGCATTTCTGTAGTTCACGGTTAGTACATAAGTACGGAACTCTCGTGCAAATAATTCTACAGCAATGAAACTTGGTACACATATACTTTAGACCTTTGTGGTCATTTTTAGCCACAATACTTAATTTTTACTCTACCCCTTCTGACCCTAAGGGACACGTAAAGGTCAAAATTAAGGGGTTTTATTATTTTAAAATAAAACTATGCAAGATACAGGAAAATGTTTTAAATGAAAATTGTTAAGCAGGTTTTTTACATGCCCATAAAAATTTTCAAAATGCAGTGTTGCCAAATTTTTGCAGTGTTGCCAAAATTATGCTAGATATGTGCAAAATTGGGGTTTCAATGATATAAGTGGCTCAAAACTTGCAAATAAAGTGCAAAAATATGTTTTTACGAAATTCAACCCCTGGCATTGTGACGTCAATTCAAATTAGGGATCCAAAAATAGAAAGCTAATTCTTTTGACGTATTAATTTTTTTTATAAGAATAATTTTTTGTATTTATTTTAAATTTGCAAAAAAATTATTTGACAGCATTGTGTAGGTCCTTTAGCAGAAATAAACAATTGTTACTCATATCCGTAGGCCAAACATCGAGACCCTGATGACCCTAAAATAGGGTAAGTTTGTAAACTTTTAGGTTTGAATTTTATTTTATTTTTATAATACGGTACCAAGTATGTACAGTTACAAGTATTAAACAGAAAATTATTTATAAATAAATAATAGTCCTTGAACCCTTGAGTACTTAGTATCAACAATTAAAAAACTATTTCACTGTTTTTTTGCAATATTTGAGCAAGTTATATCATTGAAACCCCAATTTTGCACATATCTAGCATAATTTTGGCAACACTGCAAAAATTTGGCAACACTGCATTTTGAAAATTTTTATGGGCATGTAAAAAACCTGCTTAACAATTTTCATTTAAAACATTTTCCTGTATCTTGCATAGTTTTATTTTAAAATAATAAAACCCCTTAATTTTGACCTTTACGTGTCCCTTAGGGTCAGAAGGGGTAGAGTAAAAATTAAGTATTGTGGCTAAAAATGACCACAAAGGTCTAAAGTATATGTGTACCAAGTTTCATTGCTGTAGAATTATTTGCACGAGAGTTCCGTACTTATGTACTAACCGTGAACTACAGAAATGCGCGCGGTGCGCAGAGGTCATCGTAGAAATTAGCGTGCCATTTCGCTGCTATTCAATCGCCCATATTTTTGACTTCCGATTGATATAGATGATAAGTTAGCTCTAAAATGTGCTATTTTCAAATTTATGTACAAACAGCATTACGACTTTGGCGTGCATTTAACTAAAAGGTCAATAAATTAATGACCTTGATAAAGGTCAAAGGTTATTTTGACCAAAAGACAAAAAATAGCGGGTTTTATGGTGATTATTTTTCTTTTCAATATTTTAAATTATCTTTATTAGCAAAAAAGATATCGGGAAATTTCCCAAACGAACTTTTGAAAAACGGAAAATTTTCATTTGCCTCCAGCGGGCGGAAAATTTTTTTCCGAATTTTTTTACTTGGTGTCAAAGACTACATATGTATAGGCTAATCAAAATTTATAAACAGAATTTCTCGACTCAGACCTTCCGGTTCATGCTTTCATCATTTGACGTGGTTTTAAAGATATATAAACATGCTAATGTTAAAGCTCTCTATTTTGTAAAAATTCAATTGTGTGAAATGTTCATTTTTTTGGAACCTTTATTTTTTGGAATTTCACAAACTAGAGAGTTAAAATTTAACTCTTAAAATTTGTACTTAAATATATCATAAAATAAAAAGTTGAATTGATTCTGCTATTATAAGCTTTGTTTTTGTTTTGTTTTTATCAATTACCTATTCATGCAGCTATTAAAAAAAGCATTATATTAATTAAATTAAAAATATACCAGGACCAAAAAAAATTGTACAAAAGATAAATAAAAAAAAGTAACGGCTAAATTTCTTCCTCTAATTCAGACCTACAGTCGAGGAAATAAGTTAGTGGACTCGAACTTTGAAAAATCATTTCTCATGAACAAAACGTTGTATTAAAATAATAAAAACATATTCTGAATTGTTGGTATGTTAGCTATAAATTGCTTGCTTTAATTTTTCCTTGCACCTTATAGTTCATTAGCAACGGCGTGATATATGACGTAACCTTGCCAAATTATGCATAAAAAGTAGTGTATCTTGCTCAAAACTTGTCTTAAAAATCTAAAACTTTGTGCAACTGTGACTGACATTAGTTTACATATACTTACAAAGTTTCAGCCAATTTGATTAATTATTAATAATTTTGTGCAACAATTAAGATGCACTACTTCGGCGTAAGCTTACAAAGCGAACAGTAAGTTTTTAATAATGTGGCTTACATACACGTATGCATTGGTATGTGTACTTTTTGATAATCAACTCAAAATTTGACACTAAAATTACTTCAAATTTATAATTACACAGAATCAGAGCAACCCAAATTTCATCAAAAAAATGGTATTTGCTGCGTTGCAACGGCTTACCTGACTCACCCTTGAAAACAATAGCCAATCATAACAAGAAGAAAAAAGAGGTAGCTCTTCTCCGCTTTTGTCATACACTGCCTGGGCGGAGTGAAGCCACTGATTGTACTCTCGTTTCTATTCGCCGTTCTTTTTACAGGTAAATCAGGTAGCGTTGCAACTCCGCAAAAAGCAATTTTGGGTTGCTCTGATTTTGACTGATTAAAGATTTTTAATAATTTAAGTTTCAAATTTTGATTTTGTTATAAAAAAGTAAACATATCAATGCATACGTGTATGTAAGCCACATTATTAAAAACTTACTGTTCGCTTTGTAAGCTTACGCCGAAGTAGTGCATCTTAATTGTTGCACAAAATTATTAATAATTAATCAACTTTGCTGAAACTGTGTAAGTATATGTAAACTAATGTCAGTCACAGTTGTACAAAATTTTAGATTTTTAAGACAAGTTTTGAGCAAGATACACTACTTTTTATGCATAATTTGGCAAGGTTACGTCATATATCACGCCGTTGCTAATAAACTATAAGGTGCAAGGAAAAATTAAAGCAAGCAATTTATAGCTAACATACCAACAATTCAGAATATGTTTTTATTATTTTAATACAACGTTTTGTTTATGAGAAATGATTTTTTAAAGTTCGAGTCCACTAACTTATTTCCTCGACTGTAGGCTACCTATAGTTTATATATATGCTTAAAAAGTTGCATAACTTCAAGGGGCAAATATTAGTTTCAAAAATAAGTCTTATACCTCCTAGAACTTGATGTTCTCCGAGTAATAATTTTCTTAACTATGCCAACTTACGTAGCCTCAGATAAAATTACACAGCTACCTTCTTTTGTATTATGTGCTCCGATTACAATATTTTGCGTTTTTAGCTGATTTTTAGCTTGAAAAATGAACAAATTTCCACAAAAATGATATTATGATGACAGAATAGTGCAGGAGGTATATCCCTATCTACTTTAAATTCAGGCAACCTATGATATAGTTATGTTTAAGAAGTTGCCTAAATTCAAGGGGCTAAATATGCTATACCTGTTACTGTGTTATTTTCTCCTAGCTAATAAAAAAAACCTGGCTTAGACACCACAGAGTGCATCAAGCAGGGATCTATGGGTAAAAATAATTACAAATGCAACTACATATAATTACAGTAAGGTTTGTTTTATTAAATTACAAAAGGTGGATAGTTCATTCAGTCAGTTTTGCTTTATTGATTAAAATATCCATTGATAAAAATTTATTTATTTCATTTAGAAGTTTCAGACTTTATTTTTTTGTATTATTATAATTATGTTTTTATACTTATAAATTGTATTCTTATAATATAATAAAATTTAAAAAAAAGTTTCAATTATAATCTTTAAAACATTTTTCACAGTAAATAATAATATAATCTAAAAACTTACTCTGACTTGAACCCACACACTTCCAGGTTAAGAGGTTATAAGTCAGTGACGTTATCCATTAGGACACAAGCGCATCATGAAGAAAGTGAAAGCTAACTTTCTTCTTGAGTTGTGGTATTAAATTTTATTTCATAAAAATTATAGCGAGCTATAAGACTTGAACCCACGATCTCGAACTCAAGTGTGTGACCTGAACCATTCGGTCACCGCACCATGTTGATATTGGTTGAAGTTAAACTTCTCTTTGAGTTGTAGCTAAAAATTATATATATTGCCGCCTGTAGAGATAGGCAACTGCTCGTGCATACATGTATCGCGGGTTTACAACACATGCAGGATACGTAAATTTCACAACACGTTAAAACTTAAGATAAAGGTTGAAAATAAAAACTGACCTCAGATTCAATCTGTAATGACCTAAATTAGTAAGAAAACATGTCTAACTCAATTTTTTCAAAATTTTTCAAAAATAGACTTACGCTAATTACTCTTAAACAAAGGGAATATTGAAGATTTGAGGGCAATTATGTAATGTTATGTGTATGTATGTGTTATATTATGTGAATATTTTCAGTGTATATATCATTATTAGTTTACTTTACAATTCTTAAATTTAAAATACTAAAATAAAGCTTCAAATATTTAAAATTGTAATAAAAATATTGACCATGTAGATTCTTTTTTATTGTTATTTAAAAATAGTTTTTAAAATCATAAAAATATTGAACCTGTACTTTTGTATATATTTGTTAAGATTTCTTTAAAATTATAAATAAAATATGAAAGATAATAAAGATAGTGGCAAAAAAAAAAAGAAAAGAAAAGGAAAAATATGTCAAGCTTCTTGTCAATCAAGTAGTGACCTGTGAGTAGCGCCGCGGTGCTCATGCAGTTGCCTAGCAACCAGAATGATTTGTCTGTCTTTCTGTCCGATTGTATTGTATGTAAAATCACATTTGTGTATTTCACAGCAAAATAACTTTGTTAAATACATAACTATTATGTTGCACAATATATATTATTTATGCTATTTTGATGTTTCAATTTAATTAACATTTAGGATGCATGTACGACATAAACATTGCATAAATTATGTAATTTATCCTCTCCTTGTGATACTTCCGCTGATTGGATGAATAAATTATATATAAAAAGCCTAATAATCACGTTTAGGTTTAAATATGATGATCTAAATTTAAAATATCCATGGAAATAGCCCTGATTGAAATAAATAAAAGTTTAGTTAGGAAATTTTAATGCTTGTAAATCTGAAATTGCTTTTTTTATAATTTAAGGAGCAAATAAACAAAAGAATTTTAATTTTATTAAAGTTAAGGTTTTTTTATGCAGAATGCAATAATTTTGTGTAAAATTTTGCCAAAAATGCAACAAAATGCACATCAGTACAAATGCCTTCAACTGCTGATTACAGAACTGCCCTCAAATCTTCAATATATACTCTTTGTTTAAGAGGATTTATTATTAATTTATTTTTGCAAAATTAAAAAAAAATATTGAGTTTAACATGTTTTCTTACTAATTTAGGTCATTAGAGTTTGAATCTGAGGTCAGTTTTTAATTTCAACCTTTATCTTAAAAGTTTTAACGTGGTGTGAAATTTACGTATCCTGCATGTGTTGTACACCCGCGATACATGTATGCACGAGAAGTTGCCTATCTATACAGGCGGCAATATATATAATTTTTAGCTACAACTCAAATAAAAGTTTAACTTCAAATAATATCAACACGCTGTGGTGACCTAATAGTTCAGGTCACACACTTGAGTTCGAGATCGTGGGTTCAAGACTTATAGCTCACTATACTTTTTATGAAATAAAATATAATACTGCAACTCAAGAAGAAGTTTTACTTTCACTTTCTTCATGATGCACTTGTGTCCTAATCAGGGGCGGATCCAGGAATTTTGTTTGGGGGGGGCGATCCCCCAGGAAAATAATCATGAAGGACCGGGGGGGGGGGGGTAGCGCGCCGCAGGCGAAAAATTTTATTTGGCCACGCCCCTTTTTGGAAAAAATTGCAAAATTAGTATGCCTTTGAAAAAATATTCTTGAATTGCAAAATTTTTGATTTGGTAGTTTTTTCCTTTTTTTCCCCTATTTTTTTTATGTAAGCAAAAAAAGAAGTAAAAGTAAGACAAAATGATTTCTGGAATATTTTCTATTTTGATCTCTTCAAAGTTCTTCTTGTCTTTTATTTCCATTCTCCTTACAATCAAATATGCAATAAATTATTAATGTTATTTCATTGCAAAAAAAAAAAAAAAAAAATCTTGAAAACAAAAAATCTTTAAAAAAAAAAGGGCAAAATTTAAAAAATAAACTATTAATATTGTGTATTATTATTAAAAATTTTTTTTTTTTTTTTTTTGTATCCCAATTTACTAAAAAAAATTTGCATTCTTTAAAACTATTATGATATTGTAAAACATAACTTATATTTGGATGGAAAAATATTTTGAGATTAAAATTATAAAATTTACACTAAAGTTTTTTTTTTTTTTTTTTTTTTTTATTCTTATCGCGAGCAAAATATTTCGTGGATGTCCAAGTATTAATAGAACTTTATATATTACCCTGATGACACGACAACTAAGGGGATGTTAAAAATTATTTTTTGTTATATAGTCAGGATTCAAACGCTTATTCAGTAATAAAATTTGCGCCGAAGGCGCAAAAAAAATTTTTATTGGACTAATTTTTTTTCAATTTTTGCTCATTTTTTCCACCCACGTGGGCCATTTGGGGGGGGCGGTCGCCCCCATCGCCCCCCCCCTGGATCCGCCCCTGGTCCTAATGGAGAACGTCGCTGACTTCTAGCTTCTACACCTGGAGGTTTGTGGGTTCGAGTCAGAGTAAGTTTTTGTAAAAATATTAGATATACAGAAATATTTTGTAAGTTTAAATGTAATAACTTTTTTATACAGAGAGCTGAAAAAAAAAAAAAACTAAAAAAACACGAAATTTAATCAGTGTGGTGAAAATAATGAAAATTCTTTTATTTAAAAATATTAAACGTAAAAGCAATGATTTTTTATTAACTTTTTTATATAATTATTTATAATTTACAATTATGAATTAAAAAAAAAGGTGTTGAAATT
>OX439137.1:2064503-2112766 GCA_949318235.1 Ecdyonurus torrentis | reverse complement strand
AATGGTTTCCACCTTTCCTTTTATCCTTCAACCTGACGAGAAATAATGCTCGCCACCTTCACGTGGCTCTCATTGAACACGTTGTGTATGACATTGGAGTTGGTGACCAGGAGCGACCAATATAAGGGCTGTGTCCTAGGAAACGCGATATGACGGTTTCCTTGGATTTTTTTTTTAATTAGTTTCGGTTGATTAAAAAATTTACGCATAATTAAAAAGCTATAATTTGACTGTCTTTTTATTAAATTACATTTTTATTTTCAGGATAAGCCTTTTACCAAGTTTAATAGTGTAGTTTTTTTTTTTTTTTTTTTTTTTTTTTTTTTTTTAATAATATCATTTAATATAATTAAAATTTCTATACAGTGTTCAAATTCAATGATTCAATCTTCTTTATCTGAGTTTATCAAAAATCATATTTTTATGATTTATACTATGTATATGAAATATTAAATAGGTGTAAAACTCTAAATTCACAATCCCATACTTTTGTATTATTTCAAAAAAAAAACATCCATTTCAACGTTGCCTTTTTTTTTATTCACTATATACAGTAGCTTTCTTTTTATGATGTTTTTCTACTCTACTGTAACATTCACAACAAAGTCAACAACCCTCCATCATAATCCTCAACTTCCCCTATTTTTCTTCTCTTAGAAATCCGCCTCAGGGCTTATTTATTTCAGAGAAATAAATCAAACAAATCCAAAATTTTTTAAATTTTAGGGTGGGGGTAAGACGAAAATTTAACATTGCATTTCCACTTCTTGTATACTCTAAATTCAATGCGAAAACTAAGCTAGTTTTTTTTTTTGAACCGCTGAAAGAAATTCAAAGTAGGTCAAAATAGGGGTTTTAAATATAGACTCATTAGTCATTAGCATAGGGGGTGGGGCATTTTGCGGTACTTTGACGCTCTGTTGTGAAGAGAGATTTTGTGATAGAAATTTTTAAATTTCATTTTTAGGTACAGCAACCTGAACTCAATTTTAAAATCAAAACAAAACAAATACACTCCTACCCTAAAGTAGTACCTTAATATTTCCTTACACCCGCTTTAAAAAAATTATTATAAGACTTAAAATAAATGAATTTTTTGCTATTTCTTGCTATTAATCAAATGTATATCACTTTCACCCGTAAGCTGCAAAGATAAATAACTAGTTAAACAGTAGTTAAGTTGTTATTTTGATTGTTGCAACAGATAACGAAAAGATAACTAAGGTTAAACTAGAGGTTAAACTAGAGGTTAAACTAGAGGTTAAACTAGAGGTTAAACTAGAGGTTAAACTAGAGGTTAAACTAGAGGTTAAACTGGAGGTTTAACTAGAGGTTTAACTAAGGGCTTAACTAGAGGTTTAACTAGAGATCAAACTAGAGGTTAAACTAGAGGTTAAACTAGAGGTTAAACTAGAGGTTAAACTAGAGGTTAAACTAGAGGTTAAACTAGAGGTTTAACTAGAGGTTTAACTAGAGGTTTAACTAAGGGCTTAACTAGAGGTTTAACTAGAGATTTAACTATAGGTTTAACTAGAGGTTTAACTATAGGTTAAACTCGAGGTTAACTAGAGGTCAAACTAGAGGTTTAACTAGAGGTTAAACTAGGGGCTAAACTAGAAGTTAAACTAGAGGTTTAACTAGAAATTAAACTAGAGGCTAAACTAGAAGTTAAACTAGAAGTTAAACTAGAGGTTAAAGTAGAGGTTAAAGAAGAGGTTTAACTAGAGATTTTACTATAGGTATAACTAGAGGTTAAACTAGAGGTCAAAGTAGAGGTTAAAGTAGAGGTTATAATAGAGGTTTAACTAGAGGTTTAACTAGATGTTTAACTAGAGGTTAATGTAGAGGTTTAACTAGAGGTTAAAGTAGAGGTCTAACTAGAGGTTCAACTAGAGGTTAAACTAGAGGTTCAACTAGAGGTTTAACTAGAGGTTTAACTAGAGGTTAAACTAGAGGTTTAACTAGAGGTTAAACTAGGGGTTAAACTTGAGGTTAAAGTATAGGTCAAAATAGAGGTTTAACTAGAGGTTAAACTAGAGGTTAAACTAGAGATCAAACTAGAGGTTAACCTAGAGGTTAACCTAAAGGTAAAACTAGAGGTTAAACTAGAGGTTAAACTAGAGGTTAAACTAGAGCTTCAACTAGAGGTTTAACTAGAGGTTAAACTAGGGGTTAAACTAGAGGTTAAAGTAGAGGTTTACCTATAGGTTAAACTCGAGGTCAACTCGAGGTCAAACTAGAGGTTTAACTAGAGGTTAAACTAGGGGCTAAACTAGAATTTAAACTAGAGGTTTAACTAGAAGTTAAACTAGAGGTTAAACTAGAAGTTAAACTAGAGGTTAAAGTAGAGGTTAAAGTATAGGACTAACTAGAGATTTTACTATAGGTTTAACTAGAGGTTAAACTAGAGGTTAAACTGGAGGTTAAAGTAGAGGTTAAAGTAGAGGTTTAACTAGAGGTTAAACTAGAGGTTTAACTAGGGGTTAAACTAGAGGTTTAACTAGAGGTTAAACTAGAGGTTCAACTAGAGGTTAAACTAGAGGTTAAACTAGAGGTTAAACTAGAGGTTAACTAGAGGTCAAACTACAGACCTTTATTTTCTAATAATTATTCGTTAATTTTATTTTTTTGTCAACTTAGGTCACGTGGTTTGCTGCTGTAAAATTTTGCAACTCTTTGTCTGCCCAGTTAATAAGCACGTACGAAGTTCAAGATTTAGAAGAACTGAACATTCTATTCAGCAACGAAGGTATAATGAGGAAGTTTTCATAAATTTAAGACCCTGTTTTGAACACATTTTTAGAAAAATTATAAATAGTAGATTGCATTGAAGTCAATATTTACCTTTATTAATTACATTTAAGCGATTAATTAGCCTCTAAAAAGTGCTACCACGCCCCCTAGAAGACCCTTGCGTTCATCTTTTGTAAATTTTAAAGGCGCGAATTTCAAAATTAACGTTAATTTTGAACAGATTTTGAAATTCGCGCTTTTAAAATTTACAAAAGACGAACGCAAGGGTCTTCTAGGGGGGGGGGGGTTGTAGCACTTTTTAAAATCTAATTAAACGCTGAAATGTAATTAATAAAGATAAATATTGACTTCAATGGAATCTACTATTTATACTTTTTCTAAAAATGTGTTCAAAACAGCTAGGGTCTTAAATTTATGGAAATTTCCTCATTGCTAAAATTTTTTTAAAAAAAATTACTGGTTGTGCAATATTAACAGTGCAATTTTCACGAGTGGCGAATAAGCAATTTTCGCGGTGAGTAGTGTATGTCAGGGGTAATTAACTATACTTATAACTTTTTATAACTATAAGTAGCAATTCGCAGGTGTCAATCACAGAATTGACTCTAACTCGGAGGGTGGGGATTTTTTGGTTAAATAGCATTGAAAAAATTTTAAGCTGCGGAACCATATATTTGGGGTATAGTTATGGCACATTTAAATTTTAATTAAAACTCATGTATTTTATATGGATAGACAAAATAATTTTCTGATTTCGTCGTGTACAGTGTTAAAGTAGGTGTCAAATTTGACGTACACAGTAAAAAAATAGACGTGTATAATCGACGTTCTAAACGTTGAAAAGCTTGTACACAGTTTCGTTATGCTTTAAACATGTGACGAAAAAGAACCAAACTCATCTGGTAATTAGTGTAATACTGTATCATAAATTTTTGGATGACCGATTTGGGTATGAAAAATCGAGTTACATCCAAAAATGCAATAAAATTTCTAACGGGTTGGTAACTTTTCGAAATAAAATGCACTTTTTGGGTAGAAATAAAATTAAAAAAACCTTTTTTTTCGTCGATTCTAGTTAAAGAATTATAATAAACACTATTTATTCTTATGCATATTTTGATTTTTTGCATAGAACACAGGAAATTGTGTAAAGTAAGTTTTTATATTATTTGTAATTAGGTGGAGAAGGACGTTTATTCCGTTGAAAATTGACGGTTTTTATCAACTCTATTTATGCTGATAAATCAACGTTTAAAGTGAAATTGTACGTAGGCGTTGAGTTTTCAAAATACAATAAGAGTTGAGTTTTGAAACGTTAATTATCAACACTTAAATAACGGTTGAAAAAATACTTATTCCGTTGATTACTAACGAAATTTTTTAGTGTGTACAGAGACGTACTTTTTTAACCGAGATTATTTTTAGAAATGATTTAAATTATAACTGCTGGCCCCAGAGCCGTGAAAGAGTCCCAAAAATTCCCTATAGTCATATTTTACATTTATTTTGTTAGCATACAAATTCAAAAAAAAAAAAAAAAAAAAAAAAAAATGAGCAACGTATGTATTGCTACATAACAGAAAATTTGCCATCAATTGGTATGCTTAACAAATAGTCACGTACCACTCGCAACTACCGCGAACGGTGCGTATCGTCACGTTAACGCGAAATGTCTCATCTCAACTGTCTACAAAAGTGCAAATTGTCTTATCTGCACTTGTTTTCAATTCTTCAAACCAACTCAGTCTTGTGGTCGTTACCTAAATTTGCTATAACGTTAACTTAAAGTTAATTTCTTATTAAACTACAACTTTATATAACGTTAACTGTAATTTGTCACCAACCATAACGTTAACTTTAATGAGAAATTTCATTAAATAAAATGTTTACTTTTTTAGTCTATATCGATGCTTCCGCGTCAAAAAAGAGTATTTGCAATTTCCACCAGCGCGGCAAAAGGAGGATCTGCACTTTTCACACGCAACAGTGTGTGGTCTAGCTGCCATTTACTTAAAGGCGTAGAATACCTTGAACAAAAAAGTTGCGTAATATCCTAACAAACCTGAAAATCAACGTTGATTTTACCGGAGTCATTGATTTTTAATTTATTTTCCATTCACAAAATGTCACTGCCGGTCACTGACGTCACAGCTCGCCTGGTCCACGCGTAAGTAAACCGGGCGAGCTGTGACGTCAGTGACCGGCAGCGGCATTTTGTGAATGGAAAATAAATTAGAAATCAATGACTCCGGCTAAATCAACGTTGATTTTCAGGTTTGTTAGGATATTACACAACTTTTTTGTTTAAGATGTTCTACGCCTTTAACATTACAGATGATCCATGGTGGAAGGTGAAGATCCTCCACTAGCCGACCTGGTGGAAAGTGCAAATAATCTGTTTTGACGCGGAAGCATCATATCATTTCATATGTATTTGCTTATAACTATTCATATGCGTAGTTTATTCATATTCATATGTTTAATCATACAAAGTAATATTTTACTAATATGTACTCATTTATTCATAAAATATTAATTTTATTTGTCATTTCTTTCTCATGATAATCATGATACAATAAAGATAGATATGCTCGACCGATGATGAGTTTGCGCACGCTTTGCGCTGTCCTCTGAGTGACGTCACACAGCGGACAAATACATAGCAAGGGTCCCCCTATACCCTGATGGAGCATTACTTCCATATAGTTCTGATTAAACTTCAGAAAATTGATGCCCTGTTCCACAAAAACGATCTCGATTTATTAGGAACTGCTATCTTCGATTACCGATATTTTCTTTTGATTTCCCGCAATTTCGGGTTAAAATGCAAAACACTCTCCGATTATTTCTTACAGGTGCTAGGAATCAATGCGCAAAAAGTCTAGTAAGCGTTTGCGCAGCTCCGGTGCGCTTGAAAGTTGACAAACGGCAAACATGCGCAGAACGAGAGCGAGGTGAGAAACTCGTCTCTGCGCAGGTAGCTATTAAAAAGTAATTTTGCGAACACTCTCGATCACCTCTTGATGATTTTGCGAATACATTCTGATCTGCGCTTGAGCACCCCCTGATGATGATGTATTTTTTTTTTTTTTTTTTTTGTCGGTATAAAATTAAATTTCTTTCAAAAAGTAACGTTATATCGCTAGTTTAAATTCAATTCTTGTTGATCTATAACTGTTGATTCTACAATTTTTAAAGTATAGCAAAACTGTGTACAAGACTTTCAACACTTTTTATTAGTGTGTACGTACAGGCTTAGACTGGACATAAGAGCTATAGGGTGTATGCGGATGACGTCATATTTATTGCGCTTGAAGGCCATACTGGAGTAGTGCATAACATTGCTCAGCATAGGACAAACTTTATTTAAGCCAATTTTCTTTGGGAAATTGGTTAATTTCTTGTTCATGTTATTTTTCTCACATACTTGAGATACTAATTCAACATATTTACAACATCAATGCTCTCATAAATATTACATAGTGGTTTTAAACTGGCAAAATGATTTTTTGACCTATGCCGCCCATGTTATTGAGTTATCAAACATGGCGTTGACTTTAACATGAATGCATAGATCCTATAGTACGCGATCACGAACGTGGATCCTAAATACCCAGTCCGACCCTGAGAGTGTACTCATGAAAGTTTAAAGGCAAACAAAATTAGGTGTAGTAAAGCCAGCTCAAAAGTAGGTTTCAAAATACGAATTGTTAATTATTGTTATAATATTATTGCTTATTATTATTATTATTATTATTATAATATTAACCACTCGCAATAATATAAAAAAAAATTCCCCATTAAGACGCGCGGCCAGTGATAAATAATTTAATAATAAATTCATCTTTTCTAGCTTTCTGTAACAAAAAATTTAAAAAAATTAAAAAATTGTGAAATTAGCTATTATGTAACATTATTGTCAGATTTATATATTTTCCTTTTTTTTCCCCAGAAACTTTAAAAAACAGTGCTTTTTGGTTATCTGCTACAAGAATGACATCTAAACAATTCTCTTGGATTTATTCCAATACAAATTTTTCATTACATTCATATAAATTTAATGTTTCTTTAAAAGAAACAAAAAATATAAATAAGATTTCATGTCTTGCTGTTAACTTGTAAGTATTTAAATGTAATAATTAAACACTATTTATACTATTAGTGATTATTGTAACATCATTTTGGAGTTTTTTTTTTTTTTTTTTTGAATTCTAAACATTTTTAAAAAATATTTAAGAGCCGTATTAGCAGACTTATTCAAAAAAGTAGTTTAGTGATAAAAAAAAGTGCTAGCAGACGACTTTGTGTTCCTATCTACATTTAACATGCTTTCTTATGGGGCAATGAAGCAGCTATAACTTAAAGGCGTAGAACACCTTGAACAAAAAGTTGCGTAATATCCTAACAAACCTGAAAATCAACGTTGATTTGGCCGGAGTCATTGATATGTAATTTATTTTCCATTCACAAAATGCCACTGGCGGTCACTGACGTCACAGTTCGTCTGATTTACTTGCGCGTGGACCAGGCGAGCTGTGACGTCAGTGACCGGCAGTGGCGTTTTGTGAATGGAAAATAAATTAGAAATCAACGACTTCGGCCAAATCAACGTTGATTTTCAGGTTTGTTAGGATATTACCCAACTTTTTTGTTCAAGATGGTCTACGCCTTTAAGCTAAAATTATTTTTCGGATTTGAAATTTATATTGTAGCTTACTGAGCCTAAAAACTTTTGTTTTCCTGGATTTTAAGTCAATTGGGTCAAAATAATAATTTGTAACCAATTAGATTAAAATTTAGAAAATTGAAACCTTGGAAACTCAGTAAGTTACAGTAAAAATTTCGGCCAAAAAAAATGATTTTTAATTGAGTTATAGCTGATTTGCTGCCCCGTAAGAAAAGATGTTAAATGTAGACAGAAACACAAAGTCGTCTGCTAGCACTTTGTTAGTATTGTTGAGCTGTCAGTTTGAATATTTTATTACTAAACCTTTTTTTGCGAGTCTTCTATTTTAATCATGTTTTTGTGTGGCTTTCGGGAAAAAAAAGTCATTCTCGTTAAAAAAAAGTTTGGTGGATACCCTACCCAATAAAAAGAGAGAGAGAGAGAGAGAGAGAGAGAGAGAGAGAGAGAGAGAGAGAGAGAGAGAGAGAGAGAGACCTAGGATTATGGTAGGAACATAAAAGTAACTTTTATGAACGGTGATTTTCCAAAAATTAACTTTTCAGTAATTTTTTCTCAATATGGCGGTGGAATTATTTTCTAAAATTTAAAAATACGAAAGAAAATTGTTTTTGTTTTTACCATAATTTATCACAAAAAATAGATTATCGCTGACCGCACGTCTAAATGGTATAAAAGCAATTTTCATGAAGCGTGTGAGTGGTGTATATGTCAATTGCAATGACCATGCATGGATAATATAAACAGGATAGGAAGCTATTGTTGAAAAAACGATCCCTTAATGATGTAATTCAAATATTCACCGCAAAAATGCAAGAATACAAAATTATGTATAAAAGTGGCGCTGTAATCTGTGTGTAAATTTTAAAATTCACACGCAGACTACAGCGCCACTTACATTTTACATGTTGATTGTTGCGGTGAAAATTTGAACTACATCAACAAGGTTTCATTTTTAGTATAGGGCAATAACACAGGAGCTCACGACCCTGGCTATGACATATGATATATAGACCACTCGCGACGGTCGAGAAAGGTGCTTATTTACCACTCGCGCGCTTCATGGAAATTTCTATTATACCATTTAGATGCGCGGCTAGCGTTATCAAGTTGATGCATACACAAGAAGATAAAAAATTAAATACAAAACACAGAAATATTATTGCTTTGTAATATTTTTTTATTTTTTTTTTATGCTTGCCATATTGTGTTATCGTGCTATACACCAATCCCAGTCCCAGTCAAGACATTGTCTTATCGACAGGTAAGGACTTTCCAATTAATGAAAAAGCACACACACGGGCCGGCCACGGCCTAAGTACACAGCCCGGCATTCGTCATGACAGCCTAGAGAAACCGTGGAAACATCTAGGCAGGCTGGTCGGTGCAATCACATCAATCATGCACCTACCCGTGCGTCGTCATGGAATGCATGTAAACATGCATCGTGCAACGTGTTGTGCTCTCACACTTGACGTACGCACCCAGCAGTGGCTCGAACCTATACTCGGTGAGGAGTACAGAGTTGCGAGTCAGCTGCCTTCACCACTCGGCCATACCAGCTCGGTATAAAATATTAAGTCACGTTAGAGCAAGAGTTACGAGGGGCGCCCTTACAATTTGCTCACTTCATATTTTACGTATAAGTCTCAGTTCCAGAAATAATTGACATAGAATGGCAAATCTGGTGTTCATACACTCTAAAAATGATGCATTACTTTTGTTACGAATCCTAACTTATTTAAGATATACACTTTTAAGTTATTATAAGTAGCTAAAATAATTCATTTTGGCAAATTATTAAAAATAGCTAATTTAACTTAAAATAGCTTAAAAAACTTTAAAAAAACGCAAAACAACTTAAATTAGTTATTTTTAATAACTTTTGCTAAAATGCATTATTTTAGCTATACTCTTAATAACTTAAAAGTGTATATCTTAAATAAGTTAATATTCGTAACTAAAGTAATGCACCAATTTTTAGAGTGTTCTAAATATTTTCAATAAAAAATAAGATTGGTGTTAGTTTGATTGTGAAATTTGATGTTTTATATACAAAAAAAGAAATAACAAATTTTAGTTCCCAACTTTTTGCCGACTTTGACGTCATTTGTTTACATCTGAATTTCGATTGTCTTCTGGATTTCAAACGATCCCATTGTTGAAATGCGGCTGATAATTTTTATTTAAGGTTGGAAATCAGCTACTGCGGCATTTGACTAAAATTTTGTAAAGACAGAAAAATCTGAAATTTTGCACAGTAATACATTAGGATAAGGTATCTTCAAAAATGTAAAAATTTTGGGGAATCACCATGCTAGATATTGAATTATGATTTTTTAAAATTTTAGTCCCATAAGAGCCCATGTTAATTACAATAATTAATTTCTCTCTTATCTGATGGTCACGGGTTCTGAAAATTTTTATCATAGGTAGCTGTTACTGTTAACTTTCAAATGGCATTATAAAATTTAAAAGTTTTCTTTTTAGATTTTGAGATACAAGTTATCTGAATATAATCCTTAATTCGGCATGGCGATCGCATGAAATTCACAAGACAATCGAAATTCCGATATAAACAATTGATGTCAGTCGGCAAAAGGGTTGAGATTAAATTGAAGAGTTTTATTTATTTGTAACTTATAATCTGTAATCTGCAGGAATAAAAATGGAACTCTGGAATTTTTTGAACAAGATTGTAACGTAAAAATAAATGTTTTATGCAAAATAACAGAAAGTTGTCAACTGGATGGTTGTACTGAATATCATGGGGTAAGTGAGATAATGCTTATAAAGAAACCAAATTTCAACATTATATATAGTTATATCGATGTTATAGCCATAAAATTGACTATCTGGTTTTTGTCTTGTTAAAGGAATAGACCGGAGAAAAACATAAGCATTTATATCACAAAACACTTGATGGGATTTACATAAATAACTTTAGTTTGTCTCAAAACCCAACTGTATAGCTCCGTAGCAGTGATCAGAAAATTCGATTTATGCAACCCGCACAACATTTTCATACTAATTTTTGCATGTTTCTGACATCATAAACATAAATTTTCACTTAAATTGCATACTTTAAAGTTTCTTTTACGATCTCTCGTGGGGCTACATTAACATTCTGGTAAAAATTGTTAACAGTTTTGAAGATCCCATTTCATGTTTATTCATTAAAAAGCACATGTTGTTTTATGTGGTTTATGGTTTAAGCAAAATGTTAGAGAACTTTCACAAAGAAGCGACATCTCCATATTTTAGGCAGAACACAACATTTAACAGTTTTGATTTGGCAACGTTGCTTTTTTAAGCACCAATAATCAGAGACCAGAAGTCACCAATTTGAGGCGCCAATCAAAGAGCGAGCTATAGTAATTTCGTATGCAGCGTTGCCAGGTTTACCGTAATAAATATTGCAGTCTGCCTGGTTTGCGAACGACATTATTGTTCAGGGGTAGCCCAGGCGCAGAATTTCAAATAAGCCCCGCCCACAAACTACCCAGCTGATCAGTTTTGATGACGTCACTCTGGGACCAAGTGCAATGTAAAAAGGTCTATCAAACCCCTTTAATCTGGATTTACGCCAAAATACGTAACTTTAACGAGTTTTTCACCCCTAAACAAAAGATGTATTGGTATTTCAGGCAATTAAATCTGGGGTTATCGTATCGCTAGAGATAAATGTTACAATTTTATTGTCCAAAAAGCATCTCGCCACAGCCAATATAATGGCAATCTGGTCCCAGAACTACGTCACACGCGTATGCGCAGAAGCACTTGCGCAAAGCGCAACCAAAATGAAGCTTTTTATGCACTCATCTATATAAATACATTTTGATTTTTGTTATTCTTTACTGTACAGTATGGCGAATTCGTAAGTGTAATTGATATGACGTCATGAGCCTAGGACCCTATAGATTTTTATCTTTAGTTATTTTATTTTGACACAAAATTTTCTATTGTATATATTACTTAAGGATTGTATATAGATGGCTTGTATCTCAAATTCTAAAAAGAAAACTACGTAATTTTTTCACGTCACCTCAAACTTAATGATAACAGCTACCCATGAAAAAATTTTCAATACCCATGACCATCAGATAAGAGAGAAAAAAAGTATTGAAATTTACTAAAATTAACATGGCCTCTTATGGGACTAAAACTTCAAAAAATCATAATTCAAAATCTAGCATGGTGACCCCCCAAAATTTTTACGTTTTTGAAGTTGCCTTAACCTAATGTATCACCATGCAAAATTTCAGATTTTTCCTTCTTTACGACTTTTTAGTCAAATCCCGCAGTAGCTGATTTCACGCCTTAACTGAAAGGCATAGACCACATAAAACAACATGTGCTTGTTAATGAATAAATACAAAATTGGATTTTCAAAACTGATGACAATTTTAACCAGAATATGCGTATAGCTCCACAGAGAACGTGAAAATAACTGTAAAGTATGCAATTTGCGTGAATATTCATGTTTATGACGTCTGAAACATGCAAAAATTAGTATGAAAATGTTGTGCGGGTTGCATAAATCTAAATATTTTTATCATTACTACGGGGCTACTGTTGGGTTTTAAAACAAACTAATGTTATTTATGTAAATTTCATCAAGTATTTTGTGATATAATTGCTTATGTTTTTCTTTCTGGTCTATTCCTTTAATATAAAATATATTAAATTACAAAGTTTCATATGTTTGAACGTGGTAGGTCTCAAAGGTTTTAAAACAGAATACAACTAGCATGCAGGTCAAAACAGAAAACACAAAAATCTACTCATTTGTTTCGGTAAGTTTTTATTTTTAATTATTCTTTATTTGTTTATATTTACCCACTGTTACATTATGATATATAAAGATATCTGCAAATATGTAACAAAAATTTGGGGGTATCACCCACTCTAAAAACTGGTGCATTACTTTAGTAACGAATATTAACTTATTTAAAGGCATAGACAACATAAAAAAATTTGCATTTACATAACAAAACACTTGATGGGACTTACATAAATAACATTAATTGGTCTCAAAACCCAACTGTAGTGCCGTAGCAGTGATCAGAAAATTTAGATTTATGCAACCCGCACAACATTTTTATACTAGTTTTTGCCTGTTTATGACGTCATAAACATGAATATTCACGCAAATTGCATACTTTACATTTTTTTCAAGCTCCTTTGTGGGGCTACATTTACATTCTGGTAAAAAATATCATCAGCTTTGTAGATCCCATTTCGTGTTTAGAACATGTTGTTTCAATGTGGTCTATGCCTTTAAGATAAACACTTTTAAGTTATTATGAGTAGCTAAAATAATGCATTTTAGCAAATTATTAAAAATAGCTTATTTAAGTTTTTTTTGAGTTTTATAAAGGTTTTTTAAGCTATTTTAAGTTAAATTAGCTATTTTTAGTAATTTGCTAAAATGCATTATTTTAGATACTCATAATAACTTAAAAGTGTATATCTTAAATAAGTTAGGATTCGTAACTAAAGTAATGCACCAGTTTTTAGAGTGTACATACTAGATTTTAAATTATAATAAATTTAAATTATAGTCCCATAAGAGCCCATGTTAAATTCAATAATTGTTTTCTTACTTAGTCAAATCCCGTAGTACCTGATTATTCGCCTTAATAAAATTATATAGTATACTAAAAATATGGTTATTATTTTTCCATATTACGGTTGACCATTGGCTTTGAGTTGGTCAAATTTATAACTTAATGTTAAATAGTAAGTCCAGTGGTTACAAAATAGCTTCTTCAACAGGCTCAGACTGACCGTAAGAGCAAGTTCGCAGCTAGTTCGTAACTAGGGTATTACGTCCCCTTTGTGGCCCCTATAAAGAGGGTGCTACACCCCTTTTGCGGACGAGGCCCCTTGATTGTCAGGCCGACCCTGTTCTTCAATGTTAGATAATGAGCGAAGAACTGTCTAGGGACCGGATTTTCAGTTTTGAAAATGTGCATTTTAAGTACTGAATTCAGTCCAGTTTTTTTTTTTTGCATAATCAGTTTGCAAAAACAGCAAAATCAGTTCACTTTCACTTCAATTATATAAAAAACAGTGAAATTCAGTTTTGATAATTTTTAACTTAAAAAAAATAGATATATCAATAAAGAAGGATAAAATATATATCTTTTATGGAAAAAAAATATATATAATAATAATAAAAAATTCGGTTAAAATATTATCTGAAACATTTTACCAGCCAGGATCAATGAGAGCTGAATCTACAGTTGAATTCAGATAGTTTTCAGATATGCATTAAAAATATTTATTTTAAAACATACACTTTTTTTTTTTTTTTTTTTTTTTTTTTTACACGTCATTTTAGTTTTTTTTTGGTACGGTTAAAGTCTATTTTCAGTTTTCAAAAGCTGAGAAAAACTGGAAAAAAACTGTAAATAACTGACCCAGTTTACAAATTTGAAAAACAATTTTTTTCAGTCCAAATTTTTTTGCATTTTTGTCAATAAAACTTCATGATTCGTTGACATCTGAACTCAGATGTGACTTAGCATGCATACATTTAAAAAAACTGAACAAACTGGAGATCCGGTCCCTAATGATGACACAAAGCCCTTCCGTAGCACCGCAAACTCATCCTGCGAGACATGATAAAATAAAGATAGATATGCGCGACCGATGACGAGTTTGCGCACGCTTTGCGCTGTCCTCTGAGTGACGTCACACAGCGGACAAATACATAGCAAGGGTCCCCCTATACCCTGATGAAGCATTACTTCCATATAGTTCTGATTAAACTTCAGAAAATTGATGCCCTGTTCCACAAAAACGATCTCGATTTATTAGGAACTGCTATCTTCGATTACCGATATTTTCTTTTGATTTCCCGCAATTTAGGGTTAAAATACAAAACACTCTCCGATTATTTCTTACAGGTGCTAGGAATCAATGCGCAAAAAGTCTAGTAAGCGTTTGCGCAGCTCTGGTGCGCTTGAAAGTTGACAAACGGCAATTATGCGCAGAACGAGAGCGAGGTGAGAAACTCGTCTCTGCGCAGGTAGCTATTAAAAAGTAATTTTGCGAACACTCTCGATCACCTCTTGATGATTTTGCGAATACACTCTGATCTGCGCTTGAGCACCCCCTGATGCGAAATATGTAACTCATCCCGTAGCTTATTTACGTCATAGTTACGGCTTTATACTAGACATGATAGCCAATACAGTACACAAATTACACAATAGAAAGGTTATGTATTAACAACATAAAATATAATAGTTAACATTAAAGGCATAGACAACATGAAAGCAAAAGCATTTATATCACAAAACACTTGATGGGACTTACATAAATAACTTTAGTTTGTCTCAAAACCCGACAGTAGCCCCGTAGCAAAGATCATAAAATTTGGATTTATGCAACCCGCACAACATTTTCATACTAATTTTTGCATGTTTCTGACGTCATAAACATGAATAGTCACGCAAATTGCATACTTTACAGTTTTTTCACACTCTAGCTCTCTATTGGAGCTACATTTACATGCTGGTAAAAACTAAAAATTATCAACAATTTTGAAGATCCCATTTCGTGTTTACTCATTAAAAAGCACATTTAGTTTTATGTGGTCTATGGCTTTAAGCGTAAAAATACATATTATTTCTTCTTTTTCAAATCATTTTGATACAAATCAGTCCCGATTTTTAATAAATAAACGTGAAATGGGATCTTCAAAATTGTTGATAATTTTTACCAGAATGTTAATGTAGCCCCACGAGATCGAGAGCATGAAAAAACTGTAAAGTATGCAATTTGCGTGACTATTCATGTTTATGACGTCAGAAACATGCAAAAATTAGTATGAAAATGTGGTGCGGCTTGCATAAATCGAATTTTCTGATCACTGCTACGGGGCTACAGTTGGGTTTTGAGACAAACTAATGTTATTTATGTAAGTCCCATCAAGTTTTTTGTTATATAAATACTTAAGTTTTTCTCTGGTCTATGCCTTTAAGTGCATCTTTAAGAAACATCACTAATCTCTTTATCAACCCAGTTAGGTGCTTTTATTTAAACTGATTTCAGGAATACAAATATGAGCTAATAGCAGAACAAAAACAAAAAGAAAAGGAAAAAGAAAAAGAAAAAATGAAATCATTAAACAAGATGGAAAATATGTGTAACAAACTAAAAAACTGCAAAAAAATGAAAGTAAGTAAAAAAAAAAAAAAAAAAAAAAAATGCTCTTGATAGAATTCGAAGACGAAATATTATCTGTTATTAGCAGTTTAATAAAATAAAACTTTATTATTAAAAAAAAAAACTAAAATATTTTTGCAATATATTAAAGACCTTATCCTTATATTTGCCAGTGCAACTGTAGGTAAGGTAAAGTAGTAACCATGGATATATAAACAGGATAGGAAGCTATTGTTGAAAAAACGATCCCTTAATGATTTAAATCAAATTTTCGCCGCAACAATGCAAGAATACAAAATTACGTATAAAAGTGGCGCTGTAGTCTGTGTGTGAATTTTAAAATTCACACGCAGACTACAGCGCCACTTACATTTTACATGTTGATTGTTGCGGTGAAAATTTGAACTACATCAACAAGGGTTCGTTTTTAGTATAGGGCAATATAACACAGGAGCTCACGACCCTGGTAGTGATTGCGTATTTCGTTTTTCTTCTGCAATTATTAATTATTCATTTCCGGTACATTTAAGGTTTTGGTATATAGTGGGAAAATATTTTTAATGCTATTATTATTATTTTTAAAATAGCCACTTTGCGCATCCTTGCGCTTTGTCGCTATGTTTGTGGTACCTAATGCATACGGAAAACATCATTTCTACTAATTTTTAACATCAAAACAGTTTATTTCAACTGAACAAATGTTTCTCATATTTTTGAAGCTTATTAGGAGCTTATGTTTTTCTCTGGTCTATGCCTTTAAGTGCATCTTTAAGGAACATCACTAATCTCTTATCAACCCAGTTAGGTGCTTTTATTTAATTAAAGGATTTATTTATTATTTGAGGATTTTATTTATAAGGATTTGATTGAGCTTTGAACTTCTTTTGCTATTTTATAAATAAAAATACCGTTTTGCCTATGCATTACTGACCAACAGAATGGCGGTTCTTAAAGACGAGTACAACCGGTCTATTATTATTATTATTTTTTTTTTTGGAAGATTGGACTTTTATTGGAAATAATTTTATTGGCAGTCGGGATAATTCAGATAAAGCGATCAAAATGCAAAGTTATTACTTTATATATAGTTATAGTATAGTTTAAATAATATTTCAATTTTGTTGCAATCTAAGTGTCTATCTCGTTTTTTATCAGCAGAAGCAAAATGCCTATCTCATTTTTTTTTTTTTTTTTTGACAAGAAAAGAAAAATTTCTATCTGTTGTTGTTTTTTTGTCAAAAGAAACAAAATATCTATCTTAGAGCTGTAAATTGAAACCGCGGTTCGAGCACCCGCCCGGGCCAAAATCTTTGGGTGCTCGTTTTTTTTTGAAAATTGTAAACCCGGGTTTTGAGCTTTTAGCTCGAAAACGAGATTTTTCGAGTTGAGCTCGTAAATGACTCGTGAAAAAAACGAGCTTTTGACAATAATTCGAGCTTAAGTACAATTATTGAAGAAAGCAAAGAAAAAAATGATTGTAATTTTTGTTTAAATTGCATTTTTAATATTCAATGTTGCTTAATAAGCTGTTTAAAATATTTTTAAAATTTATTTTATTTTATTTATCACTTTTATCCTTCAAAATAAAATTTTTCGTAGTAAAAATCAAGCTTTTTTCTTCATATAGGCTTAAAGGCTTGTTTTTAAACTTTTGGCTCAAAATATCGAGCTTTCCGATCTTTGGCTCGTTTTTCGAGTTTAAGCTCAATTTCAAGCTAAACACGGGTTTCAAGTCAAACCGGGTTAAAAAAAGTCAGCCCGGGCTAAAAATATTTCGAGTTTTTTACAGCTATAATCTATCTCTTTTTTTGTCATAAGAAGCCAAATGTCTATCTTGTTTTTTTTCACGAGAATCCAATTGTCTATCTTGATGTTCTCGCGTCAAGATGAAGCTACTACACTTTACAAATTTCCGAAGAATGAACGATCTACACTTTACAAATTTGCGGCTACCTGGAGCTTCACCTACCTGTTTTATATAGCAGAAGCTTGAGGTAGCCGCGACTTTGTTAAGTGTAGATCGTTTATTCCTCGGAAATTTGTAAAGTGTAGTAGCTTCATCTTGACGCGAAAAGATCTTATTAGAAATTAGAATTATTTCTGTTTTCCAAACGTTACGTAGAGGCCACTCGAGTTACACATTTTGCTTTTCGAGACAAGAAATGAGATAGAAATTTTGTTCACCAAAAAAAATTAAATTGTTTTTTATTAAAAAAAAAAAAAAAAAAAAAAAAAAAAAAAGATCATGAAGAAGAAAAAGAATTAAAAATTGCAGTGGCAAACATTTAATCTTAAAGGCGTTGATCAACTCGTCCAAAAAAGTTGTGTAATAGCTTAAAAAAAACTAAAAACCTACGTTGATTTGTACAGAATAAACAATTTCTGAGGCTTTGGCGCAGTGGTAGCGTGTCTGCTTCGTGTGCGAAGGGTCACTGGTTCGACTCCCAGGCTGTGCGGTTTTTACAAGACGATGTATGCTGGCGGAGTGCACTTGTGATCTTTGCATATGAGGTTGATGCGTGTGCTATTGTGTCATGAGTCATCGGTAGGAGAGGTGTGTATGCATGTCTCCGATCGTCCTGATGTAGGCAGTAGTGACCCTACATCACGCAATAGAGAGAATCTCGGGACGGTTCACCATTTCACTCATATTTCCTGCCTATCCATTCATCATCACCTATAACCAAACTTGCTGTAGACTAGGTAAATATAAGAGCCCTAGATAACATAAGAACAATTTGCAACCAAGGTTGACTGGACACAAAATGTGTATGGATTCTCAGAGTCTTTTCCAGTAACCTCATGGGGTATGAGCTTCTCTTCTGTATAGCCCATGAAAGATTGTACAATTACAATCAATTGTATGAATTTCTATTTTATTTTTCAATTACAAAATGGATCGAACAGGCAATGACGTCACAGCTCGCCTGGTACACACACGCGTGAAACACGCGATCATGAGCTCTATGCCTGCAGTTTTAAAGCCATAGACCACATAAAACAACATGTGCTTTTTAATGAATATAAACACGCAATGGGATCTTACAAACTATAACAATTTTTACCAGAATGTTAATGTAGCCCCACGAGAGAGCGTGAAAAAACTGTAAAGTATGCAATTTGCGTGAAAATTTATGTTTATGACGTCAGAAACATGCAAAAATTAGTATGAAATTGTTGTGCGTGTGCATAAATCGAATTTTCTGATCACTGCTACGGGGGGGCTACTGTTGGGTTTTGAGACAAACTAATGTTATTTATGTAAATCCCAACAAATGTTTTGTGATATACGTGCTTACGTATTTCTCTGGTCTATTCCTTTAAGAAATATTAAAAAGTTAAATTCTACTGTTCCTTACCATTCCTTTAAAAAAACTTTGAAAATTAGTTTTTAATTAAAACTACTTCACCATTGTTTTACAGAGTGTGTCATTGTACGACGATGAAGATGGAACATATTACAAAAGTAAGTGTGTTTCAGGGAGGGGGGGGGGGGGGCGTTCGTGAAGTGTGAGAGCACAACATGTTGCACGAGACATGTTTATATGCATGCCATGACGACGAACAGTATTCTTGGAGGTGCATGATCAATTTAATTGCACCGACCAGCCCGCCTAGATGTTTCCACAGGTTTTCTAGGCTATTCTGGCAAATGCGGGGCTGTGTACTTAGGCCGTGGCCGGCCCTTTACTGTGTACAGTCAAAGAGAAATAAAAGGTTACAATTTAAACTTGTTCCTCATTTCCGCGCCTCAAACTTTATGTTGAAACGAAATTTTTACCTTATATTCACGTTTCTTCAAAACATTTATATAAAACTCAATAGAGGTCGCCACTCTCGCTCAAGTAAATAAGTAACCAATCACCTGAGCGAGAGTGGCGACCTCTATTGAGTTTTATATAAATGTTTTGAAGGAACTTGAATATAAGGTAAAAATTTCGTTTCAACATAAAGTTTAAGGCGCGGAAATGAGGAACAAGTTTAAATTGTAACCTTTTATTTGTCTTCGACTGTACATCCCATTAGTTGAAAAGTTATGACTTGTTGATAAGGCAATGTAGTGACTGGTGTCACACGATAACTCAATATAGCAACAAAAAAAAAAAAAAAAAAAAAATTGAATCTTTCCGAATTTTCAAAAACCTTTTCAATGCTTTCGCGTCAAAAATGGATATTTCCACTTTCCACCAGCGCAGCGAGTGGAGGATTTGCACTTTCCACCATGAAGCACCTAAGTATGGCCGCTAGACCATGCTCCGTGCTGCGTGGAAACAGGTGATCCTCCACTCGCCACGCTAGTGGAAAATGCAAATACTATTATTTGACGCAGAAGCATCGTGTTGCAAGTAGGCACAAATAAAAAATATTTGATGGAACAAAATTATTGGTCTGTCCATAAAGATTGCCACTAGCTAAAATACAAGGAATGTTTTTGATACTAACGATTCAAGATTTTAAGAGGCTTAAGTTATTTTTCACTGCCCGATTTATATTGAACTGTTGACGACATACATTTTATATTTTAAAATTTTCAAAATATCGATGGCTCCGTGGAAAACTGAACTATGTATACTCTCCGCGCACCTCAATTTTGGAACATCTGCGCTCTCCGCCTCTCCTGACTTTAAAGCATCTCTTATACCTGCGCTATTACAGATGCTTCAAATTTATGGGAGAGGCGGAGAGCGCAGATGTTCCAAATTTGAGGTGCACGGAGACTATACATAGTTCAGTTTTCCGCGGAGCCATTGATATTCAAAAAGATTTTCCTTTTTAAAAATTTGTTTAACAAAATATGTTAAACACATGTTAGGGTTTGAATAGGACGACATTTTTTAAAAATCAATAAGAAGAATAAACAGCTTGCCTGCCATTCAAAGTTTTAAATCATAGTCTTAAAAAATAGATATAATTACTAATTAACATGGGCTCTTATGAGACTAAAACTTCAAAAATTAATAATTTAAAATCTAGCAAGGTGACCCCCCAAATTTTTGGCATTTTTAAATATATCATATCCTGTACATACACATACACATACACATATCATACATTGTACAAAATTTCAGATTTTTCATGCTTTACAATTTTTAAATAAAATCCCAAAGTAGCTAGTTTTCCGTTTTAAGTGAAAAAAAATTACAATGTTGAAATTTTTATAAAAAGTGCTTAAAACTTAGTAACGAAAGACAGCTAATAGACGTTGCAAAAGTAGGTTTAGTGATAAAATAAACAAACTGACAGCTCAACAATACTAACAAAGTGTTAGCAGACGACTTTGTGTTCCTGTCTACATTTAACATGCTTTCTTATGGGGCAATGAAGCAGCTATAACTGCAGTTAGAATTATTTTTCAGAGCTGACATTGTTACTGTAGCTTACTGAGCCTACAAGCTTTTGTTTTCTTGGATTTCAAGTTTTTTCCTTAAAAATTATTTTTTCAAACAATTGACATCAAATCCAGGAAAACAAAAGCTTTAAGGCTTAGTAAGCTACAGTAAAAGTTTCAGCTCTGAAAAATAATTATAACTCGATTTATAGCTGCTGCATTGCCTCATAAGAAAGCATGTTAAATGTAGACAGGAACACAAAGTCGTCTGCTAGCACTTTGTTAGTATTGTTGAGCTGTCAATTTGTTTATTTTATCACTAAACACACTTTTGGAACGTCTGCTATTAGGTTAAGGCGGGAAATCAGCTACTGCGGGATTTGACTAAAAAGTTGTAAAGACAGAAAAATCTGAAATTTTGTACAGTGATACATTAGGATCAGGTATCTTCAAAAATGTAAAAATTTTAGGGGGTCACCATGCTAGATTTTTAATTATGATTTTTTTAAGTTTTAGTCCCATAAGAGCCCATGTTAATTTCAATAATTAATTTCTCTCTTATCACGGTTCTGAAAATTTTATCAAAGGTAGCTGTTACTGTTAACTTTCAAATGGCATCATAAAATTTGGAAGTTTTTTTTTAGATTTTGAGATATAAGCCATCTATATACAATCCTTAATTTAAATAGTCCCTTGAAAATATAATTTATATATATTTTTTAAATTTGTGATAATATTTTACTATTTTGTTTAGAAAATAATAATGAGAGTATGTCGTATAAACGTCTACCTTTTTATGTAAATGGCACCAAATTTATTATCCATATGCATGGCGTAAGTAAAAATTAATTTTTATACATACTTAAGTATCATTCACATGGTGCGTAAAATTTGCGCACACACCTTAAAAATGCACGCGTTGAAAAGATTGTCCACAGTTTTGCAAAGCTTTAAGTATTGTGTAATCAACGGTTATGACGTCACTAAACGTTGATATTTCTACAAAAAAAAAAACCTTAGTGACGTCACAAGCGTTGAGCTTAAATAGAAAAATCATAGTTTTGTAACGGCCAAGTTTAACGTTTATTCCATTGTGATTCTAACGCTTGTGACGTCATTTACGTTTTTATCGTTGAATTATCAACGTTTTGTGACGTCATAACCGTTGATTACACAATAATTAAAGGCGTAGAACACCTCTAGGCTGTCATGGCAAATGCCGGGCTGTATATACTTATGCCGTGGCCGTTGCGTGTGTGCTTTTCCATTAATTGGAAAGTCCTTAGCTGTTGATAAGACAATGTCTTGACTGGGACTGGGATTGGTGTAACACAATAACACAATATACAAAAAAAAAAAAAAAAAAAAAAAAAAAAAAAAAAAAAGCTAAAGCCTCGTTCACAATGGACTATTCTCAGTTTTCTTAAGTGAAAATGCTAATTTTTTCCACTTAAGAACGATTGGTGTTCACAATGAAACTATTGTTGCACTTAAGAATTTTCTTAATTGGTTTCACTTAACAATTTTTTTTCTCAATTTTTCTTAAGTAGCTAATTAGAAGAATTATTTGAATTTACGTAAGAATGAAACTCTTGTTGATTCTTACGTAAGTTCAAATAATTCTTCTAATTAGCTACTTAAGAAAAATTAAGAAAAAAAATATTGTTAAGTGAAAGTTCTACGTAAAAAATTAAGAAAGAATTTCCTAAGTGGAAATACAACTTTTTACTTAATTTGAAAAAATTAGCGTTTTCACTTTAGAAAAGTCCATTGTGAACGAGGCTTAACACTTAAACAAGTAAAAAAAAATTCTAAGCAATTAAAATTTGGACTTATTTTTAAAACAACTTTGTTATATACGTACAGTAATTGCATTAAAAAATGAACTTGTATTGGCTAATGGCCATTCAAGGCAATCAGATAGAAATTTCAATTAACGCAAAACTGTATCTAAATATACAGGGTGGCCACCAAAATTGCAACGATTTCCAGACGCTATAAAAATTTAACTTTTTTTAATTTTTTAACTTTTATTACATCAAATTGAAGCCTGAATTTACAAATTTCTATAGGGTGTGTGCGCAGGACGTCATTCTGAGTGCTTTTCGATGCTCATCTTGAGTAATGAATAACATTGCTCAGTATAGGGCATACATGGTTTTTGGCTATTTTCTTTGAAAATTCGCTATTTTTTTGGTTATTATTATTTTTCTTGTATATTTGAGATACTAATTCAACCTGTTAACAACATCAATGCTCTCAAAAAAATCGTGAAGTATTTTTAAACTGGCAAAATGTGACATTTTCCTATACCAGCCATGCAGCCAATGTTATTTAGTACTCACTTATGACGTCAACTTTCATGAATGAAAACACGCTATACCTAAAATAAATGTTATTGCGTTGCAATTGGTTCTTTTGCGAGACACAAAAAAGTAAAATATGAACCTGGGTCGAAAAAAATCACACTTCTGTGCACGAAATCCAGCTAAAAACGAATGTTTTTAAATCTCTTTCTATTTTTGTTGTTTTTTTTCCCTCACAACATACCCTTCTTCTCAACGTAAGCACAGTTTAAGGATTAACCTCAGAGCTAGCAAAAGCAAAATATCTCAAAATTGGTTCGATAACTTTTTTTTAAAACTTTAAGGGGGTTAATAAATGTCATGATCTACGAGCTCCAGTTAACAGAATATTCAAACAATATTTGTGACTCGAGATAATTACGATCAAAATTTGCATATGATTAGCGCCGCATTGTGTTTTTGTTTTTTCAATTAAAAAAAATTTTGGTTCGATAACTTTTTTTGAAACTTTCTGACGTTATAGATATGTCCAAGCTCTATCGATTACTTTTTGTTTTATATTTCAAAATTATTTCTGGCTCGAGAAAATTAAGCGTTAGTTTGCCAATTTGAATAACATTGATTTTGAATTTCGCGGCAAAATAAAAATGGTTTAAAAATTAATGGCAGTTATGAAGAAATTATACTTGAACTTCTATTTTGTAAAGATGAAATCTATCCAAAAAATAATTTTTAAAATATTTTACGATAAGTTTTTGAAAAAAGGGGGCGTTCTAGGTCTGAGATTCACCGTTAAATCTCGGCACAAGTCGAGACGCTCCTCCAGCTCGCGCCCGATTATGTGTGATTTTTTCGGACCAGGCTCGTCTTTTACTTTTTGTTATCTCGCAAAAAAACCAAGCAACGCAACTAAAAATTATTATTAGTTTTTAAAATGTGTAAATTCAGGTTTCAATTTGATGTAATAAAAGTTTTAAAAAAAATGTATTGTTTAAAGTATCGCGCGATAGCTCCGCGGAAAACTGAACTATCTTTAGTCTCCGCGCGCCTTAAATTTGGAACATCTGCGCTCTCCACCTCTCCCAAAATTGAAGCATCTGTAATTATGGAGCGCTGGTAAGAGATGCTTTAAAGTCGGGAGAGGTGGAGAGCGCAGATGTTCCAAATTTGAGGTGCGCGGAGACTATAGATAGTTCAGTTTTCCGCGGAGCTTTCGGCATCTTGAAATCGTAGTGATTTTTGTGGTCACCCTGTATGTTATTCCCATATGCCAATATAAAATCATTTTATATTGCAATGAACGTACAAAGTTTGTTAAGATGTGCAGAGCTAACTTTTTACCACTGAAGAAATAACGTTTATACTAACAAGTTACTGTTTAAACTTTTGACAACCAAGTTATTGATTTGTACTGAGCAATATACCGAATGCCAAACAGCTTCGCTTGTAGTACTTTTTATTTATTTATTTTTTTTTCTTTCTTTTTTTTCTTCTTTCTATTATGATTTTTTAATTCTTCATTACTAGTTTTTTTTTTTTTTTTTTTTTTAAAGATATTGTAACTTTTTTTTTTCTTCTTTTTTTCTCTTGCTACGTAGTATTATTACTACTTCTCTCATATTAGAATTGTGTTTGCACTCAAAGATTATCATTAAAGTTTTGTGTTGGGGTTAGGTGTAACAGTGGGCAGGGACGGATCCAGGGGGGGGGGGCTAAGGGGGCTGAAGCCCCCCCCCCCCGAAATTTGTGCCGAGATATAAATTTTATACGCACTAAAAAAAGTTAAAAAATAAAGAAAAAAAAATTAAACTTATTTTAAGAAACATATATATTATATGTATTATATATATTTTTAAAATTCAGATTGCTTCATTTTTAAGTCTAAATTAAAAAATTTTCTTTTCCATAGTCCGAGATTATCTTCTATATCATCAATCCAGAAATCATAACTTTTTATTAAATTTTCGTACGAGTGCAGTATACATATCATATGAATAATATGATCATTGATCACTGAAAAACAGTCAATATATTTTTTTTGAAGACCTAGCAAAAAACGTTGGTAATTTTGGGCCAAGACTCCATAAACTCTTATATGGTTCAATTTATGTACTATTGCGGAACTGCTATTTTATACTATCAAAAATACCACTCAAATTTCGTACCAAAGAGTCTTACCCCTCCCTTATAAGTTCATATTTTGTTAAATAATTCTATTGTACCTACAATGTTTAATTTCATCGTGACTTTTTTATTCATAACAGTTTACTATCGAAAATCGAGAAAGCGGCCGGAAAAAAATTGACTTTTGTTTTTAATAATTTTTACACTACGTATCAAAGCAAATGAAAAAGTTTACTTTGAAACAAAAATAATATATATATTTTTTTTATTTTACGTAGGCATTATATTTAAATGTTTTGAATCTCAGGTTAAAAAAATAATGTAAATCGACTTTAAGATTTTGACAAAATAAATTGCACTCAAATTTTTATACTATAAAAAAATGCTTACTTTTTGAGAGGAATTAACTCGAGGTAATAACTATGTCTAACATAATAAAATATGTTGCAACACTGAAATACATCATATCATAACATAACCATTCTTCAACCAAATTTAAAATTTTCGCTGCCTTCCCGAGAGATTAGCTTAGGTATGTAATTTTTTTTAATACATAAATTTTTGACGAATTTATAATATATAGAATATAATTTGTTTCTTTTTTATTATAATACCCCACATGTAATATTTTTTTAGTTTTTTTTTTTTTTTTTTTAGTGTAAAAAAATTCATTTGTTGAGTGTAATCATTTCAAGAAAGTAACTAAAATTAATTACTTTAATTAATAAAAAAATACGTAACCCTGTCCTCTACTACAGATATTTTATCGAGCAGTTAAGTCCTAATTTTTATTTAAAAATTCAACATTTTGGTTAAAAAATTTCAAAATTTGCTTTTCAGAATTTCCATAGTAAGTTTTGCCAAGTATACTAATTTTGCGTTTTTTTCAAAAAGGGGCGTGGCCCGAAAAAATTTTCACCTGCGGCGCTATTTATCCCCCCCCCCCCCCGGGGTGAATTAGCTTCACTATCTGTCTTCAGCCCCCTCCGAAAAGAAATCCTGGATCCGCCCCTGAGAGTGGGCCACACATATTGCCAGGCTTAAACTTCGCCCTTTCAAAAATTTGTTTTTTTTTTTCTATGCATTTTTTTTGAATAAAGACGATTATTTATTTATTTAATTATTTATTTATTTATTTATTTATTTATTTATTTATTTATTTATTTATTTATTTATTTATTTATTTATTTATTTATTTATTTATTTATTTATTTATTTATTTATTTATTTATACACGCTAATAAAAAGTGAAATAAGTATAAATGTAAACAAATATCAATTATATAAATATATAAATTTTTAAATAGTATATTAAATTCAATTAATAATTTTTTTAATATTAAATTTCTTTTCTGTAACAAGTTGTTCTAGATATGTATATGTATACATATCTATGTATATAGATTTAAAAATCAATATAATAGAGTATATGCATTCATGTTAAAGTCGACGACATGTTGGATAACTCAATAACATGGGTGACATAGGAAAATAACACATTTTGCGCCAGTTTAAAACTACTTAACAATATTTTTGAGAGCATTGATGTTGTAAATATGTGGAATTAGTATCTCAAGAATGTGAGAAAAATAACATGTACATAAAATTAACCGATTTCCAAAAAGAAATTGGCTTAAATGAAGTTTGTCCTATGATGAGCAATTTACTACTCCAGTATGGCCTTCAAGTGCATTAAATATGACTTCATCCGCATACACCCTATATGTACGGAAAATTGAATGTTAAAAATAAAAAATAATTAATAAAGTTGATGTTTTTTTTTTTTTTTTTTTTTTTTTAGATGAATTTTTTGAATGCACAACAAAGATGTTTTAATGAAGGCAAAGAGTTACTGGACTATGAAGATGAAAAATTTAAATTTATTTTTACTCAACTTACATACGGTAAGTGTTAAAGCCATAGACCACATAAAACAACATGTGCAACAAACACGAAATGGGATCTTCAAAACTGATGACAATTTTTACCAGAATGTTAATGTAGCCCCACGAGAGAGCGTGAAAAAACTGTAAAGTATGCAATTGGCTTGAAAATTCATGTTTATGGCGTCGGAAACATGCAAAAATTAGCATGAAAATGTTGTGTGGGTTGCATAAATCGAATTTTTTGATTACTGCTACGGGGCTACTGTTGGATTTTGAGGGAAACTAATGTTATTTATAAATCCCATCAAGTGTTTTGTAATATAAATGTTTATGTTTTTCTCTGGTCTATTCCTTTAATTGTATTGTGAATAAGTTTTAAATATTTATACTTTCATTCGTAACTGCTGAAAATGCTGAAAGTGATTTTTAGGTTTGATATATCTTAAAGGCATAGACCAGAGAAAAACATCAGCATTTATATCACAAAACACTCAAAGTTAATTATATAAATATATTTAATTAGTCTCAAAACCCAACTGTAGCTCCGTAGCGGTGATCAGAAATGTCGATTTATGCAACCCGCAAAACATTTTCATACTAATTTGTGCATGTTTCTGACGTCATAAACATGAATAGTCACATAAATTGCATACTTAAAGGAATAGACCAGAGAAAAAATAAGCATTTATATCACAAAACACTTTATGGGATTTACATAAATAACTTTAGTTTTTCTCAAAACCAAACAGTAGCCCTGAAGCAGTGATCAGAAAATTGGATTTATGCAACCCGCACAACATTTTCATATTAATTTTTGCATGTTTCTGACGTCATAAACATGAATAGTCACATAAATTGCATACTTTACAGTATTTTCAAACACTCTCGTGGAGCTACATTAACATTCTGGTAAAAATTATCAACAAATTTGAAGATCCCATTTCATGTTTATTCATTAAAAAGCACTTGTGGTTTTATGTGGTCTATGCCTTTGATTTCCGTAATGTTAAAGATACAATATTTTAGCATCATACTGAACAGTTTTGTGGTGTTTGAGTGTGACTTTGAACACTTTTCGAACAGCAAACAAACTCGACCAGTTCATGTTCGCTTGGATTTTTTGAGGTGTTTGAGTTCGTGTTCGACCTAAATAATTATTACTGCTGAGTGTTCGAGATTTCGAACACAAAATGAAGCATTTTTGCAATTAAAAATTAGGGGTAAAATAAATATTAAAAATTGATGTTTTGTGTAAAATACAACAAATGTTAAACATTTCCGTTTTTCAATACATAAAAAAAATGTGCATAACAAATGTGTATAAATAAAGAAAAAAAAATATTTTAATAGGATTTTTTATAACGACCATGGATATATAAACAGGATAGGAAGCTATTGTTGAAAAAACGATCTCTTAATGACGTAATTAAAATTTTTGCCGCAAAAATGCAAGAATAAAAAATTACGAATAAAAGTGGCGCTGTAGTCTGTGTGTGAATTTTAAAATTCACACAAAGACAACAGCGCCACTTACATTTTACATGTTGATTGTTGCGGTGAAAATTTGAACTACATCAACAAGGGTTTTGTTTTTAGTAGAGAACTTTAACAGAGAAGTGACATCCCAAAAAGTTAGGCACACCCACAACACTCATTTCTTTAAAATTGGCAACACTGCAGACGAAATTACTATAGCACACTCTCTCATTGACGCCTTGATTTGGCCACTTCTGGCCTCTGATTGGTGCTTCAAAACACAACGTTGCCAAGTCAAAATTGTTGAGTGTTTAAGTCTGCCAAAAACATGGGGATGTCACTTCTCTGTTAAAGTTCTCTAGTTTTTAGTATAGGGCAATAACACAGGAGCTCACGAACCTGAAAACGACATATTTGAACACTCTCGAAAAGTTCGTGATGTGTTTAAATTGGTAAAAAGTTCAACAGTTTCAAAGTGAACATTAAGGAATATAATGGGACAGTATAATAGTATAACATTATGCATCTACAATAGACAAAATAGACAATTTGCATGCCATTTGTTATGGTCTTAAAAATTTAGGAAAAAATAAAAAATACTGGTGTATATTATAAAACTTCTTAAAAAATTCTCCTTCACATTTTAAATAATTTTTCAAATTCAAATTTTATTTGAAGTAAAAACGGTGACCATTACGCCGAAAGACGGGAAGCGTTCATTTTTTTTTTTAATTGTTGAAATGATCGTTAAAACGAGTTCACAGCAGTTGAACTTTTTTTATTTTTTTTTAATCGGCTGAATTTTTTTAGAAAATTGTACTTTCTGTAACAGCCGTTTGAAAATAAAATTGTCTAGTTGCAGCGAACTCGTTAGAACGGTTTTAACAATTAAAAAAGCGAAAGAAATGCAAATCGTCTTTCGGCGTAATGGCCACCCGTCTTTACTTCAAATTTATATATATATTTATGTATATATATATATATATATATACAGTAACTATACAGTTATTAACAGTAACTATTTCAACAGAAAATAACTTATATGCCATTTTTTTATGGTCTTAATTTTTTTTAGGAAACATAAGTAATATTGGTGTCTTTAAAACTTCTTGTAAAATGCTCCTTCATATTTAAAATTTTATATTTGAAATTCAAATTGACTGGGACTGGGGATCGTGCTATACACCAATCCCCAGTCCCAGTCAATTTGAATTTCAAATATAAAATTTTAAATATGAAGGAGCATTTTACAAGAAGTTTTAAAGACACCAATATTACTTATGTTTCCTAAAAAAAATTTAAGACCATAAAAAAATGGCATATAAGCTATTTTCTGTTGAAATAGTTACTGTTAATAACTTGCTAAAATGCATTATTTTATCTGCTCATAATAACTTAAAAGTGATTTTCTTAAAAAAGTTATGATTTGTAAATAAAGTAATGCTAATATTTTGTGAGTGGCAGTATTAAAATTAATTTGCTTTTTTTTTTTTTTTTTTTTTTTAGATGGAATACGTTCAGAATATCACTTCTGGTTAAACACAGTTTACTTGCAGAAATTGTTATATGCCCAGTGTAATACTGGTAAAGTAGGAAACTTGAGTTATATAAATCATAAATCTGATGCATCAAATCGTTGTCTGGCATTAGAAATACAGAAGAGACTGGAATTTTTATACTTAAGGCCTTGTAATGAAGAACGTTTTTTTATTTGTATGGTAAGATTTTGCTTACATCTAGAATATTATACTTTGATTGCTATTTAAGGAAGGAAGGAAGGAAGGAAGGAAGGAAGGAAGGAAGGAAGGAAGGAAGGAAGGAAGGAAGGAAGGAAGGAAGGAAGGAAGGAAGGAAGGAAGGAAGGAAGGAAGGAAGGAAGGAAGGAAGGAAGGAAGGAAGGAAGGAAGGAAGGAAGGAAGGAAGGAAGGAAGGAAGGAAGGAAGGAAGGAAGGAAGGAAGGAAGGAAGGAAGGAAGGAAGGAAGGAAGGAAGGAAGGAAGGAAGGAAGGAAGGAAGGAAGGAAGGAAGGAAGGAAGGAAGGAAGGAAGGAAGGAAGGAAGGAAGGAAGGAAGGAAGGAAGGAAGGAAGGAAGGAAGGAAGGAAGGAAGGAAGGAAGGAAGGAAGGAAGGAAGGAAGGAAGGAAGGAAGGAAGGAAGGAAGGAAGGAAGGAAGGAAGGAAGGAAGGAAGGAAGGAAGGAAGGAAGGAAGGAAGGAAGGAAGGAAGGAAGGAAGGAAGGAAGGAAGGAAGGAAGGAAGGAAGGAAGGAAGGAAGGAAGGAAGGAAGGAAGGAAGGAAGGAAGGAAGGAAGGAAGGAAGGAAGGAAGGAAGGAAGGAAGGAAGGAAGGAAGGAAGGAAGGAAGGAAGGAAGGAAGGAAGGAAGGAAGGAAGGAAGGAAGGAAGGAAGGAAGGAAGGAAGGAAGGAAGGAAGGAAGGAAGGAAGGAAGGAAGGAAGGAAGGAAGGAAGGAAGGAAGGAAGGAAGGAAGGAAGGAAGGAAGGAAGGAAGGAAGGAAGGAAGGAAGGAAGGAAGGAAGGAAGGAAGGAAGGAAGGAAGGAAGGAAGGAAGGAAGGAAGGAAGGAAGGAAGGAAGGAAGGAAGGAAGGAAGGAAGGAAGGAAGGAAGGAAGGAAGGAAGGAAGGAAGGAAGGAAGGAAGGAAGGAAGGAAGGAAGGAAGGAAGGAAGGAAGGAAGGAAGGAAGGAAGGAAGGAAGGAAGGAAGGAAGGAAGGAAGGAAGGAAGGAGGAAGGAAGGAAGGAAGGAAGGAAGGAAGGAAGGAAGGAAGGAAGGAAGGAAGGAAGGAAGGAAGGAAGGAAGGAAGGAAGGAAGGAAGGAAGGAAGGAAGGAAGGAAGGAAGGAAGGAAGGAAGGAAGGAAGGAAGGAAGGAAGGAAGGAAGGAAGGAAGGAAGGAAGGAAGGAAGGAAGGAAGGAAGGAAGGAAGGAAGGAAGGAAGGAAGGAAGGAAGGAAGGAAGGAAGGAAGGAAGGAAGGAAGGAAGGAAGGAAGGAAGGAAGGAAGGAAGGAAGGAAGGAAGGAAGGAAGGAAGGAAGGAAGGAAGGAAGGAAGGAAGGAAGGAAGGAAGGAAGGAAGGAAGGAAGGAAGGAAGGAAGGAAGGAAGGAAGGAAGGAAGGAAGGAAGGAAGGAAGGAAGGAAGGAAGGAAGGAAGGAAGGAAGGAAGGAAGGAAGGAAGGAAGGAAGGAAGGAAGGAAGGAAGGAAGGAAGGAAGGAAGGAAGGAAGGAAGGAAGGAAGGAAGGAAGGAAGGAAGGAAGGAAGGAAGGAAGGAAGGAAGGAAGGAAGGAAGGAAGGAAGGAAGGAAGGAAGGAAGGAAGGAAGGAAGGAAGGAAGGAAGGAAGGAAGGAAGGAAGGAAGGAAGGAAGGAAGGAAGGAAGGAAGATGTTAGATAATTACTTAAATTTTATTTCAAATTTGCACGTAAAGTGTTTTAAAGTTAAGAAAAGTACCAAACTGTTTCCCAAAGTTCTCTCTGGATTCTATCATCAGCCAATCACAGTTAAATTCTTTGGTCACGTGATAAATTCAAAACACGTTCCCCACTATTTCACATCCCCATCAGTACATTGTGACGTCAGATAAGTTTTATTTTAACTGTCAAATGGAAAATAAATTAAAATAAACACAAAATCAACGTGTTCATGTTTGATTAAGAAATAATAAAGTATCGATGTCTCCGTGAAAAACTGAACCATCTATAGTCTCTGCGTGCTTTAAATTTGGAACATCTGCGCTCTCTACTTCTCCCGAATTTGAACATCTCTCATTATATAGTAAGTAAAATAGGTAGAAAGGTCACCGCATTCTTCTTATGTTCGGGGATGTAACCACATTTTGTAGGCTTGTGATTGGCGTAGAGAGAAACTTACTTTTACGGAGATACCCGAAGTCACTTCGTCACCCGATCTTAGCAACGGATTACAACGTCTTAGAAAATCATTAATTAATAATATTAATCAACTAAGAAGGATATTCATAAATTTAAAAACAATAGCTGACTTATATAGGCATGTCCTGATATGATTTTTATGTTCTGACAATTAGTATTAGTTGCGCTATGATTTTTTAAAGTGACTTCTTCTAAAACATGGGTTTAGATAGAATACGGTGTGAAGCGAAAAACCACTTTTGGTGAATCGACTGTACTATCTTTATACTTACTATATCTCGCACCAGCGCTACATAAGATGTCACTTCAGAATAAAACAAAGTTGATGCAATTCTGAGCCTTATGTTGATAACAAATAAGGCTCAGAATTGCATCAATTTTTTTGTGGCAATTACGACATTCTTATTCTTAGGTGACGCATACTTCAATTTTAGGGAGAGGTAAGAGAGCGCAGATGTTCCAAATTTGAAGCGCGTGGTTAGTTTTGTTCTTTGCAAAAGCATCGGTATGTTAATTAGTAATCCAGTATTCTACAGGACAAAAGTGCATAAGGGCTTTCAAAATATGCTTTCAATTATTTAGCAAGTGAAATATTTAGTTTTTAGCAATTTGTTAGGAAATTTAAGATACATGATTCCTTTAAACAATCAATATTTTTGTAATTAAAATCAAGTTTTTTTTGTTTAAGGCACAAAAGCTCAGTTTCAAAATTAAGCTAATATATTAAATTTCCAATAGGCTTTTTTATTTTTTTATTTTTTTTTGTAATTTTGTTTCGTCCATGAAATGTTTTCAAATTGCTACTAGTAAAAATCTAAATAGTTAAAATAAGTTTAAATTTATTACATTAATTTTATATTTTGTTATGATTTATAATTTCAAGTATCTACAATGGACCACTTGCAATAAAATGTTTTTAATTGTTGCAGCAAGTAAGTGAAAACGATTTTTACATAAGAAATGCATTAAGAATTATTTAAATTATTTTAAAAAGTTCGTTCATTGCAAGTGGTCAATTGATATCTCTATTGAAATGTTTTAATTTTAAAATTTTATAAAAATATTTGCTTTTTTTTATTTCTTATAGGAAAAAAATGTCACAAGTCTGAAACTGTCTAAGGTAAGGAAACGTAATACAATATTTACAATATTATATATATATATATATATATATATATATATATATATATATATTTATATATATATATGCATAACCTAATAACTATTCTGAATTCATAGATAAAATTACACATAATGCACTGGAAAACAGGTTAAAAATTAAAGTTCATCATTTATTTTTATTTTTTCCAGGAAAACAGCGAGAAATCTAGATGTTCAAACTACACAAAATGTCTGCAAAACGTAAGTCATTATTGTTAAGTACAATAATCTTTTAATTAAGGAAACTATTTTAAACACTTATAAATATAAATAAATAATAATTTGGTAATTTTTGATACAAAATTGTTTTTATAATGTAAATTCAATTTTTGTTATGTTCTACTGTACGGTGAGATATTTTATATCAGGGGCGGTCCTGGCATGTTTTTGAATTTTAAATTAAAATTGTGGCATAAATTATCAGCTGATTTTTATATAAATTTAAGGTGTGATATTCAGATGGCAACATTAATTTTGGTACAAAATTGCTAGTAAAAGGCTCTTTAAAGGCGTAGAACACTTTGAACAAAAAAGTTGCGTTATATCCTAATAAACCTGAAAATCAACGTTAATTTGGCCGAAGTCATTGATTTCTAATTTATTTTCCATTCACAAAATGCCGCTGGCGGTCACTGACGTCACAGCTCGCCCGGTTTACTTGCGCGTGGACCAGGCGACCTGTGACGTCAGTGACCGGCAGCGGCATTTTGTGAATGGAAAATAAATTAGAAATCAATGACTCCGGCCAAATCAACGTTGATTTTCAGGTTTGTTAGGATATTACACAACTTTTTTGTTCAAGGTGTTCTACGCCTTTAATGACCCGTAAACTGAAAAAATGAATCCATGTTTTATATTGCACTCCAAAAGTGGAACTCGCGTGGAAATAAAATTTCTCAAAAAAACTTTGTTTGGGCATTAGTGAGCTATATTGGACACTTATTACAGATACGGTGTTGCTCTCTGCTTATTGGGGTCCCATTGGCACCCAATTATAATTTACCAAAATTTAAATTTTGCAAAATAATTAAAATTGTAATAAAAATTTGAAATTTGCCAGTTTTACATTATTTGGGTATGCAATTTTAAAAATCATATTTTTAAAATCCTAGAAGTGTCCAAAAGGACTTTCTGAGGCTTTAACTTTGTTGCTTATAAAAATTTTACAAAACACATTCCACTAATGAAATTTTAATGCTCAAAAACATAGGACTCGACTATTTACTTGCCTTCAACACTTTAAAACGAGTTAATGGTTTTGGGCCCTTTTTGCTAATGCTGGCCCTAGTCACTGAGCCCTAAAAATATTAATACGTTTTAAAGCTACGAAGCTACGAATACAAGAAAATAGTCGAAACCTATATTTTAATAATCTTAGTATTCTAAACATTTAGTATTGTATTAAAAACATATAAATTTTTTTTCTAATTTGAACAGTTTCTCAAATTTTCTTACACAATCTACTTAACTATAAAAAAAAAACTCATTTTTTAGGTTGGTTCGACCAAATATAAAAGTAAGTATAACATTTTTATTACTATATGTTTAAAATATTATAACTATTTAAATAGAATGCAGTGGCTGAACCTCTCCATTACATTTTATTTTGAATTATGATAGAGTATTTACACACCACAAGATGTATTTATATAGATGAGTGCATAAAAAGCTTTATTTTGGTTGCACTTTGCGCAAGTGCTTCTGCGCATACGCGTGTGACGTAGTTCTGGGACCAGATTGCCATTATATTGGCTGTGGCGAGATGCTTTTTGGACAATAAAATTGTAACATTTATCTCTAGCGCTATGATAACCCCAGATTTAATTGCCTGAAATACCAATACATCTTTTGTGTAGGGGTGAAAAACTCGTCAAAGTTACGTATTTTGGCGTAAATCCAAATTAAAGGGGTTTGATAGACCTTTTTACATTGTACTTGGTCCCAGAGTGACGTCATCAAAACTGATCAGCTGGGTAGTTTGTGGGCGGGGCTTATTTGAAATTCTGCGCCTGGGCTACCCCTGTACACACCATTTCTTTATGGGTTTTTCATAAAATTTAACAAAAAATAAATAATAATTATACATAAAAAAACTAACAAATTGCTCCTTTATTTTTATTCAAATGAAGGTTATCGGTTTGAAAAATTCTTATTTTTTTATTATTATTATTTAAGGCGTAAAGATAGGGTTTTAGATTTCTGTTACTTAAAACTAGTATAGGTCAGGTAACTGATTTTTTGTAACTTCGTTACGTTACGTACTTCTACAATAAGAAGTAAGGACGCTACGTTACTCACTACTGTTAAAGCCATAGACCACATAAAATAACGTGCTTAAAGGCATAATGCACTTTTTTTTACATCCTTTAAAACACTAGGTGATGAATTTACATACCTTATTATGGCCTAATTAGACCTGAACGCATTGATTTTATATTTATTTTAATTTATTTTTCATATGACGGTTGAAATAAAACTTACCTAACGTCACAATGTACTGATGGGGCATGAAGTGATGGGCAGTGTTTTGAATTTATCACGTGACCAAGAATTTTGACTGTGATTGGCTGATGGGACGAGGAAAAAGTTTGGAAAAAGTTTGGTACTTTTCTAAACTTTATACTTTCAAGTTTGCGTGGTGAAAGTTATATCGATTAGGAAAGTACCAGAAAAATTTCCGGCATTCCCCTCTGCTTCATCTCATCAGCCAATCACAGTCAAAGTTCTTGCTCGAGCGATAAATTCAAAACACTCCCCACCACTTCGTAGCCCCATCAGTACATTGTGACGTCAGATAAGTTTTATTTCAACCGTCAAATGGACAAAAAATTAAAATAAATATAATATCAACGCGTTCAGGTCTAATTCGGCCATAATAAGGTATGTAAATTTATCTCCTAGTATTATAAAGGATGTAAAGAAGTACACTATGCCTTTAAAGTATTATTCACATGACGCGTAAATTTGACGCGCGTCAACGTGCGTCAACGCGCGTAACAAATCTGGACCAATGTAAACAAATGGAGCCGTTCACATGATTTTTGAAAATTACATGTGAACGGCTCCATTTCTTTACATTGTTCCAGCTTTGTTACGCGCGTCGACGCACGTTGACGCACGTTAAATTTACGCGTCATGTGAATAATGCTTAAAGGCGTAGAACACCTTGAACAAAAAAGTTGCGTAATATCCTAACAAACCTGAAAATCAACGTTGATTTGGCCGGATTCATTGATTTCTAATTTATTTTCCATTCACAAAATGCCGCTGCCGGTCACTGACGTCACAGCTCGCCTGGTCCACCCGCAAGTAAACCGGGCGAGCTGTGACGTCAGTGACCGGCAGTGGCATTTTGTGAATGGAAAATAAATTAGAAATCAATGACTCCGGCCAAAACCTTTTTGATTTTCAGTTTTTTTAGGATATTACGCAACTTTTTTGTTCAAGGTGTTCTACGCCTTTAATGTTTGTGTTTACTTAAAATGCAGAACGGTAGTGATCGAAAGAGGAGACCACGTGATGGTAAAAGTGTGAAAAAAGTTGATGACAACAGAAAGCTAGGCCTGAGCTGCCTCTTACTTTCATAGTCACGTGATTTCCTGTTCCGGTAAATTCCTGTCCTACTTTTTAAGTAAACATATCGATCTTGTTGCGAAAAAAAGGCGTATCTCTTATTTTGTCAGTGGAAGCAAAAGGCCTATCTCTTATTTTGTCAGTGGAAGCAAAAGGCCTATCTCTTATTTTGTCAGTGGAAGCAAAAGGCTTATCTCGTATTTTGTCAGTGGAAGCAAAAGGCCTATCTCGTATTTTGTCAGTGGAAGCAAAAGGCCTATCTCGTTCCCGAACGTTATGTAGATGGCGCTCGAGATAGATACCTTTTGCTTCCACTGACAAAATACGAGATAGGCCTTTTGCTTCCACTGACAAAATACGAGATAGGCCTTTTGCTTAAACTGACAAAAAACGAGATAGGCCTTTTTTTCGCAACAAGATCGATATATAAGCACTCACTATAGGGTGTATGCGGATGACGTCATATTTATTACGCTTCAAGGCCATACTGTAGTATAGTGCATAACATTGCTCAGCATAGGACAAACTTCATTTAAGCCAATTTTATTTGAGAAATCAGTTAATTTTTTGTTCATGTTATTTTTCTCACATACTTGAGATACTAATTCAACATATTTACAACATCAATGCTCTCAAAAATATTGCATAGTGGTTTTAAACTGGTAAAATGATATTTTTTCCTATGTCACCCATGTTATTGAGTTATCCAACATGGCGTCGACTTTAACATGAATGCATACACCCTATTACGACTTTTGCTTTCAACGTGCTAATATTTAATTTTGTTATTAAAAAAACGTTTTTCAGAGGTTAAACAATGACGCCTAAAAAAAACAGACATTGAGATTATTCCTTTAATGAAACATAACTTTATTTTTGTTGTCTTTTGTTTAGATTCCAGCCAAGAATTTGGACTTTACAATGCATGTGGAGGACAGATATATTTCACTCAAAAACAAGTAATTAAAAAAAAACAATATGATTTTTTTAAATATAGGTATTGTATATATAAAAATACAAACATATGGAGTAAAATATTTGTTTAATATATTAAAACGAAGCTAAAAAGAAATTTATATATATATATATATATATATATATATATATATATATATATATATATATATATATATATATATATATATATATATATATATATATATAGGCGGGTTGGTCTTGAAAGGCCAGCTTATAAGAGCGGTGGTTAGAACGGTGAAGTTTCAGTGTGTTTCAATGTGTACGTTTCCGCTACAATGCGTGGGTTGGCCAGGCAGTTTGACCACCTCTCGTCCATAGTGGCGAGTGCTGCCATCGTAAGATTTGGTGGTCCGAGCTGCACAGGTCTGGTATTAGGAGCCCAGAGGAGTGTGGTATTAAGGGTAGAGCCTGTGGTCTGGTAAGCCACAGATTATTGTAAGCCCTCTTACTAGAAAGGATTCGTCCTGGCCTACCCCGAAAGGGATTATGTGGCGTCATGATATGTATGTATGTATGTATATATACAGGGTGTTAATACAAAATGGCACATTTTTAAATATAATATGTTAAATGAAATATTAGAACTTTTTATACATCAATTTAAAGCTTAAATATATAGCAATTTAAACAAATTTTACAAAGCTAATTTACGACAAATAGTTCTCTTTTTATGCGCTAAATAGCGCCGCAAGTCCTTGTTAGAAAAAAACACACCTGTTTTTTCGCGCGCTTTAGGTATAGTAAAGCTGCGCAATGTTTAACCATCAACAGAAAGCGCATCGTGCACTCTGGTACCAAGTATTTAAGTCTCTAAATGCAATGCTACCAACACTCTACCTCTTCGTTTCTACATCCTTTCATCCCTCAAAGGGTAGGTCAGGTTTAACATGGGCGCTTGGGCCTTTCCTGGCTACCTTCTGTCACTGCTCAACGGTCCTCTCGAATACGGGGGCTTAGTAAGACATACAGTAAAACAAGAAAAAAAAAGACAATTCAGAATTTTTTTATAATGTTAATCAGCACAATGCTCCATCGTGAAAGAAAAGTTCCGTACAAACGACTGGGTCCTGAGAAGTCGTGGTAACGGTCGCTCTCCTCTCCCTGCTGTTGATCGTAATCGTATTAGACGTACTTTTAAAAACAGTCCTAAGCTATTTTTGAGACGAGGAAGTGAGCAGCTCAACATGCCAATACTGTTGTTCGTAAACCCTGTTTTCTTGCACCAAAAAATGCGCATTCCCATTTGAATAACCAAAGGCGATCTTCATTTTAGCAGCAGAGAACGGGGTTGATGTCTACAGTTTACAACCAGGCAAAAAAAGAAGACAAAATGTTTCCCTATAAAATTGAATATGACTTGAAGCCTGAAGATCTACTAAAACTTTTTCAGATGTGTAGCGTTTTGCTGAACCGACTGTTAAATAACCCAATGTAGAAAGCATTACAAGGAACCCCAATTACAAGCATTGGATTTTCTGACGAGTGTACCCGGTACCGTATCTTTGTGTGATAAATTGCACAGACACCGAGCTGGTATAGCCGAGTGGTGAAGGCAGCTGACTCGTAACTGTGTACTCCTCACCGAGTATAGGTTCGAGCCACTGCTGGGTGCGTACGTCAAGTGTGAGAGCACAACACGTTGCACGATGTATGTTTACATGCATTCCATGACGACGCACAGTATTCGTGGAGGTGCATGATTGATGTGATTGCACCGGCCAGCCTGCCTAGATGTTTCCACGGTTTCTCTAGGCTGTCATGGCGAATGCCGGGCTGTGTACTTAGGCCGTGGCTGGCCCGTGTGTGCTTTTCCATTAATTGGAAAGTCATTAGCTGTCGATAAGACAATGTCTTGACTGGGACTGGGATTGGTGTAGCACGACAACACAATATGGCAAGCAAAAAAAAAAAAAAAAAAAAAAAAAAAAAAAAAAAAAAAAAAAAAAAAAAAAAAAAAAAAAACACATGTGGTTCTGGGGTACTGAAAGGCCAGATTTTTATCTCACTTTTAAAAGAGATAGTCCAAAGGTGTATGTGTGGATCTTTCTTCTTTATCGTCGTATCATAGGACCATTCTTCTTACACGAGATAAAATTTAAGTTGGACAACTATCTGGATATGTTACAAAATTACGCTGTGCCTCAATTGATAACAGCTCATGAAGAATGTGGATTTGATATCACGTTCCAGCAAGATGGTGCGCCACCGCACTGGGCAAGAGATGCTAAACTGCTAAACAGTATCTCAACCAAGTCTTCCCGCAGGAAGGTGACTTGGTCTTGACAGACCGACAGCATCACTCTAAAAAATGGTGCATTACTTTAGTTACGAATCCTAACTTATTTAACATATACACTTTTAAGTTATTATGAGTATCTAAAATAATGCATTTAGCTATTAGCTATTAGCTATTTTTAACAACTTGATAAAATGCATTATTTTAACTACTCATAATAACTTAAAAGTGTATATCTTAAATAAGTTAGGATTCGTAACTAAAGTAATGCACCAGTTTTTAGAGTGATGGGTTCTACGGACTCCTGATCTCACACCATCCGACTTCTTCCTGTTTAGATACATGAAAGATGTTATGTTCAAAACTCCAGTGCCAAATATCAGAGTCCTTAAAGGCATAGACAACATGAAAACATTTGCATTTATATCACAAAACACTTGATGGGACTTACATAAATAAAATTAATTGGTCTCAAAACCTAACTGTAGCCCCGTAGCAGTGATCAGAAAAATTCGATTTCTGCAACCCGCACAACATTTTTATATTAGTTTTTACCTGTTTATGACGTCATAAACAGGAATATTCACGCAAATTGCATACTTTACAGTTTTTTAAAGCTCTCTTGTGGGGCTACATTAACATTCTGGTAAAAAATATCATCAGTTTTGTAGATTCCATTTCATGTTTAGAACAATTTGTTGTTTAATGTTTTCTATGCCTTTAAGTATTAACGCATCACTTTCGCTATCAGCTCCGTGACACCTGAGATTCTGGAGAACTTATGGCAAGAACAAGAAGTGCGTCTGAACCACTGCCGATCAACATAAGTACTCACATGGAAAATAAGTTTTTTTTTTTTTTTTTTTTTTACCTTGAAATAAAGCAAGATTTTCAACAAAGGTGATGTATTGTAGGTGAATGCAGCTTTTTACACCTGAAAAAGTGTTGATTTAGGCGCCTCACTCACTTTTTATTCTTTTTCGTCTCAACAGAAGTGTAATTGACTTACAAAGTTAAAATTGTTATTTTTAATGGCCATAATATAGGCTTTAATTTGATGGATTAAATGTTTTTTTTATCTTAAATCCTTATATTGTAATTTGCGTTTAAAAACGGGCCATTTTTTATAAACACCTTCTATGTATGTATGTGTATATATAAATACATATATATATATATATATATATATATATATATATATATATATATATATATATATATATATATATATATATATATATATATAAATATATATATATATATATATATAAATATAAATATATAATAATATATTTATATATATTATTATATTATATATTATAATATATATATATATATATATGTAAAATGTTTTAGTATCAAATAAAACAACTGCAAAAAATGTGTTGTAAGAGAGGAATGAAACCTGTTGGACTTGAAACAAATGAAAAAGCTATTTGCGTCATGGAACTGTATGAAAGTAAGTGAACTTTTATATCTTAAAGGCATAGACTACATAAAACAACATGAACTATTTAAATTTTAATGAATAAACACGAAATGGGATCTTCAAAACTCATGACAATTTTTTCCAGAATGTTAATATAGCCCCACGAGAGAGCATGAAAATACTATAAAGTATGCAATTTGAGTGAAAATGCATGTTTATGACGTCAGAAACATGCAAAAATTAGTATGAACATGCTGTGCGGGTTGCATAAATCGAACTTTCTGATCACTGCTACGGGGCTACTGTTAGGTTTTGAGACGAAATAATGTTATTTATGTAAATCCCATTAAGTGTTTTGTGATATAAATGCTTTTGTTTTTCTCTGGTCTATTCCTTTAATTCCAATAAAAATTAGAAATTTTGGAGTGTAGATACAAATTTTAAAGGCGTAATACACTTTTACAAAAACATGTTAAAAGTCCTAACATACTTAAAGGAATAGACCAGATAAAAACAACAGCATTTATATCACAAAACACTTGATGTGATTTACAATAATAACTTTAGTTTGTCTCAAATGTAGCTCCGTAGCAAAGATCAGAAATTTCAATTTATGCAACCCGCACAACTTGTTCATACTAATTTTTGCATGTTTCTGACGTCATAGACATGAATTTTCACTCAAATTTCATACTTTACAGTATTTTGTCAGTAGCACTGATGAGAATATTGTGATTAATGAAAACTGTGGTTAAAGTGGTAAAGTGGTTTTCTTAAAAATTTGCAAAAAAAAAAAAAAAAAAAAAAAAAAAAAAAAATACCATGAGTTTAATGTTAATTTAGGGAACCTTAGCTTTCCCTTCGTCTCCCCACGTGCTAAGCCAATAAGCTCCATAGTTCTATAGAAAATTCTTCTTTGTTATTTTATAACTTCATATACCGAGCTGGTATGGCCGAGTGGTGAAGGCAGCTGACTCGCAACTCTGTACTCGCCTCACCGAGTATAGGTTCAAGCCACTGCTAGGTGCGTACGTCAAGTGTGAGAGCACAACACGTTGCACGATGTATGTTTACATGCATTCCATGACGACGCACAGTATTCGGGAGGTTCATGATCAATGTGATTGCACCGACCAGCCTGCCTAGATGTTTCCACTGTTTCTCTAGGCTGTCATGGCAAATGCCGGGCTGTGTACTTAGGCCGTGGCCAGCCCGTGTGTGCTTTTCCATTAATTGGAAAGTCCTTACCTGTCGATAAGACAATGTCTTGACTGGGACTGGGATTGGTGTATAGCACGATAACACAATATGGCAAGCAAAAAAAAAAAAAAATAAATAAATAAATAAAATTAAATTAATACAGAATAAATATTGATATTAAAGTAAAAATAACAACATATAATTAAGTATTTAAAGTTTTATATTTTCAGAATATGCCGACGAACTTATTTCATCAGGAAGAGTAAAACCACAGAAATCTATTACAGAACTTACCAAAAAAAAGGCTGCGTGGAATATCAAATCAAATGGTAATGAATTAAAAATTGTCTTTTTTAAAATAAACAATATGACATATAAAAATGTTTAAAATAGTTTAAAATAGATTTTGTGGGTTTAATTTTAAATTTATAATTTTTTTAACTTATAGGGTGTGTACGCATGACGTCATTCTGAGTTCTTTTCGATGCTCTTTTCTTGAGCAATAGCATAGGACAAACCTAGTTTTTGGCTATTTTCTTTGGAAAATTAGCTATTTTTTTGGTCATTATTATTTTTCTTGCATACTTGAGATACTAATTCAACCTGTTAACAGCATCAATGCTCTCAAAAATATTGCGAAGTATTTTTAAACTGGCAAAATGTGCCATTTTCATATACCGGCCAATGTTATTTAGTACTCACTTATGACGTCGACTTTAACATGAATGAAAACACCCTATAAATTTACGGTCACCAAAACAAGGAATGCATTTCAGTTTCAAATTTTAACATATTTAAAGCCCTTTTTTCTTTTCTTTTTTTATCATTTAGAATACTAGATTGATATTGACTACACCTTATTATCCATGAATTAGACACCAACACTTTGATTTTGTATCTATTTTCATTTTAACAGTTGAAAAAAAACAACACTCTAAAAATTGGTGCATTACTTTAGTTACGAATACTATAACTTATTTAAAGGCGTAGAACACCTGACGTCACAGCTTGCCCGGTTTACTTGCGCGTGGACCAGGCGAGCTGTGACGTCAGTGACCGGCAGTGGCATTTTGTGAATGAAAAATAAACTAGAAATCAATGACTCCGGCCAAATCAACGTTGATTTTCAGGTTTGTTAGGATATTACGCAACTTTTTTGTTTAAGGTGTTCTACGTCTTTAAGATATACACTTTTAAGTTATTATGAGTAGCTAAAATAATGCATTTTAGCAAATTATTAAAAATAGCTAATTTAACTTGAAAAAGCTTTAAAAACCTTTAAAAACTTAAATTAGATATTTTTAATAATTTGCTAAAATCCATTATTTAAGCTACTCATAATAACTTAAAAGTGTATATCTTAAATAAGTTAGGATTCGTAACCAAAGTAATGCACCATTTTTTAGAGTGTTATCTGACGTCACAATGTACCGGTGACTGTGATTGGCTGACTTTATCACGTGACTTGATGGGTGACTGTGATTGGCTGACTCATCAGCGAATCACAAACACTGGGTCTGGTCACGTGATAAGTCAGACAATCACAGTCACCGGTATATTGTGACGTCAGATAAGTTTTATTTCAACTGTCAAACAAAAAAGTGAAAATAACTACAAAATCAACATGTTGGTGTTTAATTAATGGATAATAAGGTTAAAGTAGTTATTTTACACTAGCTATTGTTTTCGGATATTTTAAATTAAATTAGTGTTTGTTAATAATTTGCTAAAATGCATTAAAGGCGTAGAACACCTTGAACAAAAAAGTTGTGTAATATCCTAAAAAAATAAAAATCAAGATTAATTTTTCTGGATTCATTGATTTCTAATTTATTTTCCGTTCAAAAAATTACAATGTGGTGAATGACGTCACAGTTTGCCTGGTCCAAGCGCTCAAGATTATTAGCGGGTCTACGAGTCTGCTTAAAACATGAGGTTGTCGCTTCTCTGTTCAGGTTTTCTACACACTACTAGAGACCCTTAACAGAGAAGCGACAACCTCATGTTTTAGGAAGACTTATGCTGGCTTATGTATTCATAACCAGCAAAATGGCGGCTCTAAAATATGAGTGCAACCCGTCTATAATATATTGTTCTTTTTTTTGGTTAGATGAAATGAACACATTAAAAATACATGAAAAAGCATTGGGAGGTTCTCTAACGGAATATGGTAAAGGCTGGTTTAGTCTGAAATCACGTGTTGAAAGTAAGAATTTTTATTTTTTTTATTACACTGATTGTTTAAATCCCTTGTCCACTTACTTTTTTTTATCATTTAGAATACTAGATTGATAATTACCATACCTTATTATCATTATCCATGAATTAGACTCCAACACTCTAAAAATTGGTGCATTACTTTAGTTACGAATACTAACTTATGTAAGATATACACTTTTAAGTTATTACGAGTAGCTAAAATAATGCATTTTAGCAAGTTATTAAAAATAGCTAATTTAAGTTGTTTGAAGTTTTTTAAAGGTGTTTTAAGCCATTTCAAGTTAAATTAGCTATTTTTAATAATGTGATAAAATGCATTATTTTAGCTACTCATAATAACTTAAAAGTGTATATAAGTAAAAAAAAAACATAGTATTAAATCAAAAAATTATAATCAAATTACAGAAGTAGTTATTGATAATGTGACATATACGGAACCACACATTATATGCAACAAAATTAATGATACTTTTATTGACACACCGAAAAATTTGATAAATAAAAATTTCTCAGTTTCTACATCTATTATAAATAATAATAATAATTCTGAATTCAATAACCTCCCTAATAAATTTAACATTATTGACTCTAGTCCAGATAATATATGTAAAATTATAAAGTCACTACCTAATAAGATGGCTGCTGGCCCAGATGAAATTCCATATATCTTTATCAAGCATGCAATAGTAGAATTTTCGGAACTACTTTCACCATTAATTAATGAATCAATCAAAGAAAGTTATTTCCCAACAGAATTAAAATTATCAGTTATTGTGCCTTTACACAAAAAAGGCAATTCTAACGATATAACTAACTTAAGACCTATAGCTAAACAATCTGTTTTTGGGAAAGTTTTTGAAAAATTTATTCAACCGCAATTATATAATTTTAGAACGGAAAATAACTTATTTAGCCAAGCACAACATGGCTTTGTTAAAAATAGATCAATTACAACTGCGAAATTTGATCTCTTATAAATTCAATTTATTCAGCTCTAGATAATAAAAATCATTGTGTTGCATTATTTTTTGATATTAAAAAAGCATTTGATTGTGTGGATCCCAATATTGTACTGTGTGAGCTTGATAAAATTGGATTTTCAGGTAGAACTTTAAAATTATTTCAATCATATCTCACTGGTAGACAACAATTTGTTGAATTGAAATTTCCTAACAATTGCATTACAGTAATTAAATCTGAAATAAAAAATAATAGCATAGGTTTACCTCAAGGTACAACACTTTCCCCGACAATATATGATATAACAACGATTGATTTAGAAAAAAAAATACAAAGTGGCAATGTCATAACTTATGCAGATGATAGTAATGCTATCATCATAGGTAAAAGTAAAAATGATGTACATATGAAAGCTAATATATCAGCAAAAGAATTTGATTTATGGTGTGAAAATAAAAGATTAATTTCAAATTCAAAAAAAGCAGTTTTCATGGAATTTCACACACACATGACTAATATAAATTCAAATATGTTGATATATTCATCTGGATCCTCTATTGAATGTGTTAATTTTACAACATTTCTAGGTCTTATTATACAGGACACCCTTTCATGGGACATGGAGTTATCAGAGCTTTCTAAAAAGTTAAATACAGCCAATTTTGCAATATATTGTTTAAAAAATATAGTATCACGTGAAACACTATTAACTATTTACTATGCATATTTTTATTCTCATGTAAATTTAAATATTATGTTTTGGGGTACTGATGAAAAATACTTATCTACAATATTTAAAATGCAAAAAAAAGCTGTAAGAAATATTTGAGGTTTAAAATATTTGGATTCATGTCGGGAACAATTTTCAAAAGTAAAAATTCTTACTATTCCATCACTTTTTATTTTTTACCTGTGCAATGTATAAAAGATCTAATCCTGCATCCTATAAGACAAATAACAATATACATAATTATAACACTCGTAATAATTCTAAAGTGGCTGTTCCAAAACATTCATCTAAATTATTCGAAAGAAGTCCATATTTTGTAACAGCTAAAATTTATGACAATTTGCCATCTATTTTAAGAAATGTAAATAATGATAATTTTTTTAAAATTTTGCTTAAAAAAATTTTGCTTTATAAAGAATATTATACTTTAGGATCCTTTTTTGATAAAAACTCAAAAGTAGATAACATCGATGTTTTAATGTTCACCACTCATACAACATTGGAATATTATACTGATGATACAGTTTCACAAACTTCATTATAATTTTTTGTAGATTAATAATTTAGTAATAGTTGTGTAATTTATTGTATTGTTTGTAATATTGTTGCTATTTGTATAATTTATTATGTTATATTTGACAAGACCATTGCTTGTTGTAACTTTGATTGTTACTATGAACTGCTTGGGTCAATAAATATTCTTATTCTTAAATAAGTTAGGATTCGTAACTAAAGTAATGCACCATTTTTAAGAGTGAATATCTTGATTTTGTATTTAATTTAATTTGTTTTGATGGTTATTTCACACATCTGACGTCACAATGTACCGAATTGGCTTTGTGAAGGGGTAAAAACTTGGATGGGGGGAGCTTAAATTTATAGCGTGACCAGACCATGTATATATAAACAGGATAGGAAGCTATTGTTGAAAAAACGATCCCTTAATGATGTAATTCAAATTTTCGCCGCAAAAATGCAAGAATACAAAATTACGTATAAAAGTGGCGCTGTAGTCTGTGTGTGAATTTTAAAATTCACACACAGACTACAGCGCCACTTACATTTTACATGTTGCTGTTAAAATTTGAACTACATCAACAAGGGTTTGTTTTTAGTATAGGGCAATAACACAGGAGCTCACGACC